>JAOQML010000005.1:40468209-40494487 GCA_027568935.1 Erythroxylum urbanii | reverse complement strand
GACTGAAATAAGTGATTCTCAACATTATTGTTGAACGTCAGACATCGATCCGATGAATATATGTGAATGTGAATGTGAAAAATTGAGCACTAGTGATTGTTTGAAAACATATGAATGTAGTGCATTTCATTACATGAATGCATGAAAGATAAAGACTGTTGTAACCGGAGTAGCCACCGAAGAAGAGCTTAAAGTTCAGAAATTGAAAAAAACCTTAAAGCTCAGAATGTGAAAAGAGCCTATGATTCATTATGTAAAATAAGCCTTATATCTATAACAGATAAGGGACAATTATTAATGAGCCCAATATCTATAATAGATACGGGACAGTTATAGGCACTCAGTCACAACAATAACAATTGAAAGTAAGTCCTATGAGCATTACATATGCATTTGATATGTATGATTTAAATGATTAAAATAAATAGTTTGAATGATTTCTGATGTGAAATATGAATTAAGTGATTATGAAGTGTATGTGATTCAATATGTTGATTATTGAAATGATGTGAATTACGTGATTACATGAATTGATATGCTATGTGATTGAGTGAGCCATCGAGGATGGTTCACTCATTGAGCTCGCAAAACTCATCCCAAAATTTGCAACATATTTTTTAGGTTTAGAGGAGATACCCAGTTAGACCAACTGGAGTCTAACCACTGCATTTGAGTAAGAGATTAAGGTTGAGATCAGTTGGTGTCTGCATATATTTTCTGTAAATTTAGTATTAAATATTGTATTCCGCAAGCTTCATTTATTGTATAAATGAATTATGGTTGTTATAACAGTTATGATCAAATACATTTTGTATTTGTAATGGGCCCAAAAGATTATTGAAATTCTGAAAATGTGTTTAATGTTTGATCAAGTGTGAGTTTGTAATGACAATTGTAATTGAAAATGTTTTTGAATAAAATGGGCCGAAACAATTATGAGTTTTTTTAAAAATGCGTGTACTGCGTGAAATTTTTTTAATAGTTATGATTGACTGACTATCATAGTACGCTACCCCTGTAGAGTGTGTTCTCAATACTGTCGATGTGTTCGAGAATATGCCTTATAGGAGTGGGGTGCTATAGGAGGTGTACTTAAATAGGAGAGTTATACTAAATTATGCACACTTATTAACCCAAAAATATATATTCCTATTGAAGTAATTAAGAATGATGATGGCATAATATGCATTAAAGTAGAAATTGAAGCATCTACTATATTAGCCATTAAGGAACTTATTGAAATTGCCACTATAACAACCATCGAGGCACTTATTGAGACACCTATTGAAGTAGCCATTGGAGCATTTAATGAAGCAACTAATGATTTAGGAGACCTATTATATATTGATAGCAAGTCACTAAATTTCAATGAGTTGGGGTATTAAAGTGAAGAAATTATAGACGATGTGTTAAAGCAACACATTATCCAAATAGGGCCTGACTATATGTATATCAAAAATGAAAGGCCAAGAGTTATTGTTAGGTGTAAAAAGAAATGTGCATGGAGAATACATGTAATCCATATACAAAGTGGACATGTATTTTAGATCAAGACATTCTAATAAACCTATGCTTATAGTAGAACATTTGATAATGAGAAGACTGATTATCAGTAGTTTATTAATAATTATGTGGCACACTTTAGGGATAGTCTTAGCAGACATATTTTAGGGTTTAAAAATGTTGTTTTTATAAGATTTATGACAAAAGATTTTAGATATTAAAGCTTATAAAGCTAAGAGCCATATTATGTATTTATTGCTTGGAGATAGAGTAGCATAACACGAGAAGTTAAGAGGATACTTCTTAGCTATAATATAAAGCAATAGGGTTAGCTCACTTTATATCAAGTCTTATGGTGTTATATTTGATCCATGCTATATTTGTCTCAATAAGTGAACTGTAGGTTTGTCAAACACTTGTGGACCTATTATATACATTGATAAGTGTCATTTGAAAATAAGACATGGTGGATAACTATGAGAACCATTAGAAAGGATCTAAATGATAACTTATATCTTTGGCTTAATTTGTTACTAGAGTTAAGAATGAAGAGAGCTAAAATAATTTATGACTTCTTTACTTTATGATATTGGCAATAGTTTCTCATTGGTGTTCACGAGTGAAATAAGGAAAATAAAACAAGAAGATACTAAATGTTATTTTCATATTAAATATCACCTAATTAAGCTAAATTTCTCTTATTCATATACTACAAGGCTTGCATGAATTGTTTGAATATTATTATGCATACTTTGATCATCGCAATTGTTTTAGGACTTTGTAGAACTTATAAAAAATATAAATTGTCCGTTGTCATCAAAGATCACGTATGGATTATAGCTTCTAATTGTACTCGAAAAGGATATGAAAAAATAAATAAGTTAAAAAGCATATTAACATAACTGGTTGCAAAAACATTAAAAAAGAGATAGTGTAGATATGCTTTTAACGAGATATGCAAGAGTGAACTGGTACCGAACAACACTGTATAATGTTTTAATGCCTCCTAGAGAAATGTAAGGGACAAACTAATTTTGACATGCTTAGAGGTCATGAGTGGAACAATTATAAAGAGATCCATCAGAATAAACAAGGGACTACATATAACAAAAATATATGTCCTAATGTTCTGTCAAAGCTGGAGAAGAAAAAAATGATATTGCTAATTATTTGGCTTATTTTATATGTGATGAAAATTTTGAACTTGAATGTTATACGAATGAACATCATGTAGTGAATTTCACAACAAATAATTACATTTATGGAAAATGAGACTTGGTTAGGATCCCTTGTTGCTATAAAATTTTAACAATCATTTTAGAGGGAGGAGAATGATATTCCTTTAAGAAGAATTGAAGGATATGTCATTTATAAGAAATGTAAAATGTTGGACATAATTCTACATCATATATGATTCTATTCCCTATATCATATAATATGACCCCCTCTCTATTTTCAATGATGGTAAGCTTTCTTATACAATGTTAATGAATAATATCATGTATATAAATGATAATATATCATTAATATTTTATGCATAATTAATTACATAAGGTTTTTTAGGAAAGTGTAGTAGTCAATGCATCTCAGGACAAGAGTAAAACACTGATTTAAGAAACTTTAGCAAAGAAGAAGGCAATTGACAATAAAGTTAGAAGATTTAGGATAACAATAAGGTTAAGAATTTAAGGAGTTATCCCCGTTAAAAAGATAAGAAGTAAAGTCAAACTGAGAAATGTTGCACTTGGTAGCAGACCACCAAGTTGGTTATATAAATGTGTATGACATACGGTCATGTATGCATTGTCTTTTGTATTTATAACCTTTTGGTTTGCCTCATGTATAGTGTATGTTGTATACATGACCTTATAGATAGTCATTTATATAGACACATTGTTTTATGACAGTACAGATAAGCCCATGTACAATATGTTTTATTTATGAGTAAAATAAGATGATTGATCTATCTAAAGTCAAAAATAAATGGTAAGTAAAAGGATAATCATATTATTTTGAAGGTTGTAATTGGACACCGTATCAGTGAGGATCATTTTTCATTCTTTCGTGCCACGGTGAATAAAAAAAAAGAGAATCATCTTAACAGAAGGAGAAGGATCTATAACAACAGATCTTGTGGAATGCCGCTTTAGTTTGAAACAACTTTTTATAAATCTCTAATTGAATTTTTACAATTATGTATCCTTATTGAATTTAAGCAACTAATTACACACAATATAAGTGAATATTATGGTACATACAATTAAAATAAAACTTTATCTTATATTCATTAATTTAGAAAATAAAGTTCATACATTTACTATCCATTATAACTACTCATATAGATAAATATGCTTTCCATTACAACTCACTCTCATTACTTATACATACATATACTGATGGGAGCATAAAATATAATCTAAGTCACGACCATTAAAACCCACACTCTAATTAAGTTTACACAATCTCCCTTGTGGTCAATAAGTTTTAAAAACCATATTATACACATTAATTCTAAATGTAGCCATTAACATGTTCTTTTCCTTTAAACTTGTGTTCTCATCCAACTTCATTTTCTAAATTACACGAGAACTCGTGGTTCATGTAATACTTCTAAAAGGCTCTAATATTACATTAGTTGATAATGTCGTTGTTAAGAAAAACTCGAGTCTACTTCTCGTATCAATTAACTAAGTCTCTTGGTCAACTATTACTTGAGAAGCATTAGGAAAAACTTACTCTTCGAGAAGCTAAATGCCCAAGAGGGAGTTATTAAAGATAATTATTGTCATACATGTAATTTGATAACTATATCTATGATATCTTATCTTATCTTATTCTTTGCATTTATCTTTTTGTTCAAAGATTACATATAAATAGCCTTTAAACTCTTTTTAAGATTAATTCATTCAATACAAAAATACCATATTATATTTTGTTTTTGTACATTCAACTTGAAATGATGTGACCGATTAGGTGTAAGAAAATAGAAAATGATCGTATCTTCAACTTTTTATACTAGTTGCCATCCTTAAAGAAAACAAATAGCAATATCAGTTCAAAATAAATCTCTTACCATCTATCTGTGCAATTATCAATAGCTTTCCATAGATGGAAATGTTGCGATTTCCTTCTTTCTCTTCTTTTACTTATTCTTATAATGTTTGTTTCATTAGAGAAAGGACTGGCTATATTATATATATGTGTGACAAACTCATTTGGGTTTAAGGCTATGTTTGATTAAATGTAAGGTTTTTAATAGAATGAAATGGAATATGATGGTTTAAAATGTAATGGAATATAAATGAATATAATATTAGAAAATTGATGTTTGGGAGGGATGAAAGGGTTCATAATGTAATTAATATAGTGAAATATTGTTTGGATGAAGGGTTTATAATGTAATATAGTGTAAAGTTGTTTATCATTTTACATTCTATCATAAACTCCCCAAATTGAAAGTTTTTCATTTTTACTGTTTATGATGAAATGAGATGTAATATGAAATCCTCCTCTTCTATCTCATTTTATTTCATTCTATTATAAACCTTCATTCTAAACAATAGAATAATATTACATTCCATTCTATTTCATTGATAAACCCTACCAAACGTACCCTGAGGATTTAACATTAAGTGTCATATATATGCATTACATCATTCTTAACTCCACATATTATCGTGAGGTTGGACAATATCATACGACATTGTATGTTATGTGATACACCCATGACAAACATTATGTTATATAACACCTAATAAAGTTGCAGGATATTATTTCTACATTCTCTATTAAGGTGTATAAGTGAAATAAAATTCAAAATTTAAATAGTAAATACGAATTTATACAAAATGAATAAATTGAAAAAAATCCAAATAATAAAAGAACAAAATTATTCTTAAAAAGTGCTTAAAGTTAGAAACTAAAAACACGTTTGTCCTTTTTATGTTTTAATTAAGATAGTTTAACTTTTAGCATTTATTATACTAATTCTACTTAAAAAATTAAATAGATCAATATTTTTCAATAAGTGTATAATTGATTATTTCAATTTGTTGTTCAAAATTTTCTATTGATCATTAGAAAATAAATAAAGATGGTAATTTCGGCAAGGCCCAGCCTAGTTTGACTTGTTCTTGGCCTAGGTTTGGCAGGCCATGAGCGGACTATAGGCTTAACTATTTTGGACAAAATGACGTCGTTTTGAAATGTAGATGAGTCAGGGTTGGCCAGGCTGGTGGGCCACAGGCCGGACGACCCGTTGGTTTGGCTGAGTCGCAGGCAAGCCCATCTCGACCCACGCGGCCCACGAGAACCTAAAAGCATATTTTAAGGATTATCTTGTGCGAACTTTCTTCATTGTTCTTTAAATTCGATAAAAGCTTAAAAACTTGATTCAGTTTTCATATAAATAACATTTGATTAATCTAATTATGTTTGTATTACATATATTTCGTTGCTTTTAGGAATGTTAAGGGGTCAGGTAGGGACCATGTTTCTCTTGGCCTGACCTGACCCGACCTTTGACTACCCGCAGGTTGACCCATCTTTACTTTTTAAAAATAAAATTTATAAAATGACGTTGTTTTTGTCATTCTAATCTGGCCACGAACCTTGGCTTATTTTTTAAAATAAAATTTACAAAATCTGTGCCCGGACTGACCTCAATCAGTGGCCCCGTTTGACCCAACTATTTTAACCCGTGATTCATTCATGACTTAATTAACACGGGCCAAATTCAGACTGGGGTCAAAATTAACATCCTTAGTTAATTTTTGATATAAGTCTAAAAAGATTTTTTCTAAAAATTTAATATGGATTAAATATGATATTTAGTTTTTATTCATTTCATATCGGGACTTATCTAGGCCTAGCAATGTGTTGGTTGGTAGTTACTTGACAATCTAACACGTGTAACTCACGCCGTCCACAAACTGGCCACTCACTACATGGCCAGCGAAATCACTACACCGTTCAAACTTTCACTTTCGAGGCTTTCAGAGCTTTCCTTCGATGGCGGTTTCACTTTCCAATTCTCTGTTACCCAAAACTTTTCAATCCAAAACGACCTCCATTCTTCCCTCCGGGCGTATTTTATGGACCTCATTTACAGTGCATCGCTACCAATCCATCAAATTCCCTTCCTTACAGAGGGAGCTCACGGTCTCTGCAATCTCAGGATCCCCTGGCAAGTATTGAGTTTTTACTGGTATCCGAAAAAGGATGAATCTTATTCTTTATTGTGTGTGTTTTTTCGTGGTAAATAGCAGTTGAATCTTCTGGTTTGGTTGCTGAAGATATCGCTAGCTTGTTGGATTCTGTGGAGGTGTTTGATTTAAATGGCAAAGGGATTCCAATTTCTGATCTGTGGAAAGATAGGAAGGCTGTCGTTGCATTCGCTCGCCATTTTGGGTGATTATACGCTTACACTTTTGACAGTTTCGTTAATATTCTTTGATTTTTAAGCCCCAATCGATTCGCAATTTGACATAATCTGAAATTTTCCATCTAAATTTGGTGCAACTTCAGATGTGTTCTTTGCCGGAAACGCGCAGATTATCTTGCTGCTAAAAAGGTAATTGTGTTTGATGATGGTTCTTAAATTGTAATGCGCATTTGTTGGTTTTGGACATTATAATTCATTTGCTTGGATTTGAATGTTAATGCTTTCTAATTTTCGGAGACATTTCATTGAAGAGTATATATGTTAAAGGTTTTTGACGTAGTGCACTACTCAACTGTATCTGGTTAATATAATGAGATATCGTTTAATTCAAAACAAATTTCGAAGGATTCGTTGATTATCCCACCACAATGAAAAGTTGGTTACTCATTTTCTACTCACTTTGACATTGTTTTCATATGTCAATAGGAACTATTGGATGCATCAGGAGTGGCACTTGTCTTGATCGGGCCAGGCAGCATAGAACAGGTGTGTCCTGGACTCAATTGTCTGCAAGTGAATACAGCTTACAAATCAGATATTCTCCTTGTCTTCTTCACACTTTTTGTTGGCATCTTGTAACTGGTACGATCTGGAATTGGTTTAATGAGCCATTCAGATTAATCATGTATTATATGACCCTTACTTGACTACTTTTTACGTTAAGTGTAGTATAGATGATGAGCTCGATTTGCACCACATTAGACTGTCTACGTGGTTATTGATATTATCATGTTTTAGTCATCGAAATCTATAACATCGCCCCAGTTTTTGGGTAGTTATGACCATCATAAGCAACCTGATGCAGGCAAAAACGTTCTCAGAGCAAACTAAGTTCAAAGGAGGTATGTTTTTCCAATTAAGGAAGATTAAAGTATGTTATGCTTAGATTACAAAGCAATATCCAGCTAATATTGTGATCAAGACAAACATCCATTTAATTCTATAGCAATTAATGTGTTTTAGTTTCTTCTCTTTAGCCATTTGATGACAAAACCTCTATTTCCTTTTCAGAAGTTTATGCCGATCCTACACATTCGTCATATGATGCACTGAAATTTGTTTCAGGGGTTTCAACAACATTTACTCCTAAAGTACGTAAGCATTGGTAAATTGACACATTGCAATTCCTTCAGATACTTTGTCTTTAACCCTGTGTAATTCCTACAATTGGGATTCAGTTGTATAATAAGTTTGTTTCCAGGGATTTTGAATTTTCATTTCAATCATGCAGGCTGGTCTAAAGATAATAGAGGCATACATGGAAGGTTATCGGCAAGACTGGAAACTTTCCTTTGAAAAGGATACGGTGTCCAGAGGGGGCTGGTATTTTAGCTATCATACGATTGAATTATAAGCTTGATAGAGGTCTTCCAATGGAAGAATTTTCCATTTTGAACTTAGGTTTTGTTACCGAATGAAAACATTTTAGTTGACTTCCGTCCGAATGTAATTCATTCTTGTGCAGAAATTTCTAATCTGTCTGACAAAATTTTCTGTGCTAAGGTGTGAATCTGACTGTTTCTCAGGCAGCAAGGTGGGATAATAGTTGCAGGTCCTGGCAAAACTAATATCTCATACATTCACAAGGTATTTAGCACTAACCTCTTCCTCCATTATTATGTCAATATGGTTGGAGCATGACATAGAACAGGGTCAGCACATTCAATCAGTTGCTGTATATTTCCATTCCTTGAGAATCAAAATTTTTGTCTAAATATTTCGGCAACCGAATAGTTTGAAGATGATGAGCATTGAGTTTTGACACATTTGCTTGGGCAGGATAAAGAAGCAGGAGATGATCCCGTCATAGAGGAAATACTGAAGGCTTGCTGTTCATGAAGCAGCAGCTTGTGCTTGTACTTTCATTTCACTTAAACCTTCATTTAGTTACAGACTGTTGCTCTACTTGCCAGGCTCCTGAATTCCAGTCAAGAACGTAGGAACTAATCATGGCGAAATTGAAGAAATCTATATTTCTTTTTCTTTTTCTAGTTTCGAAAAGTCCGATCTTTCGGGACTATTTTATTAGAAATTTAACAAATATTTGTAGTTCTCAAATGGTTTCTTCTCTTGCTGTGTATAGAATAATATCTATTGCCTATAATGTCACACAATTATTTAGATCATATAACAATTTTCGGCTCTGATAAGGTAAGTTTCCTTTTTTTTTCTTTATTATTAATAGTAACGACGTCGTAGAACTTAGAAGTGTATATCACCACTCGCCCTAGCATAGAAAAATGGCAGACACAATCTTTATTTCTTTCCCGCCTCTTTCCGTAAATGGCCGAGTCAAGCAAGACCAAGAAACGCCGCCGACAGGAACCAGACTCCGCCGCCGACGAACACAAACTCCGCTTCAAGAACCGCCTGAAACCGGACTCTTCCATCCTCGAAACCCTCCGTTTGCTCTCAGCGTCGGCCTCCTCTTCCTCCTCAAAACCCAAAACCCTTGCAGATCTCTCTCTCTCCGCTACGTGTCGCGAGGTCACTGATCTGTCACTCCCCTCCATTCAGTCCGCCATTGAAACGCTCGTCCTCTCCGTTACCCATTCCATCCTCTCTGGGAAAGGCTTCTCCTTTGACGTGCCCTCACGGGCCGCCACGAACCAGCTTTACGTGCCGGAACTTGACCGCATCGTGTTAAAAGACAAAAATACTCTCCGCCCATTCGCCAACATCTCCTCCGTTCGCAAAACCACCATAACCGCCAAAATCCTATCGCTAATTCATCAACTCTGCCTCAAGAACATCCACGTCACCAAGCGAGACCTTTTCTACACTGACGTTAAGCTCTTCCAAGACCAGACCCAATCAGATGCGGTTCTGGATGATGTCTCGTGTATGCTGGGCTGTACCAGGTCTTCTCTAAACGTGGTAGCCTCGGAGAAAGGAGTGGTGGTCGGAAGGTTGATTTTTAGCGACAACGGGGACATGATTGATTGCACTAAAATGGGCATGGGAGGTAAGGCTATTCCTCCAAACATTGATAGAGTTGGTGATATGCAGAGTGACGCGTTGTTTATACTGTTGGTTGAAAAAGATGCTGCTTACATGAGGTTAGCCGAGGATAGGTTTTACAATAGGTTTCCATGTATAATTGTTACTGCCAAGGGACAGCCTGATGTGGCTACGAGGTTGTTTTTGAGGAAGATGAAGATGGAGCTGAAGTTGCCAGTTCTGGCATTGGTTGATAGTGATCCATATGGATTGAAGATTCTGTCTGTTTATGGTTGTGGGTCGAAGAATATGTCTTATGATAGTGCCAATTTGACCACTCCTGATATCAAATGGTTAGGGGTGAGACCAAGTGATTTAGACAAGTATAAGATACCTGAGCAATGTAGGTTGCCAATGACCGAGCAGGATATTAAGACTGGGAAGGACTTGCTGGAGGAGGATTTTGTGAAGAAGAATCCTGGTTGGGTTGACGAGTTGACATTGATGGTGAAAACAAAGCATAAGGCTGAGATTCAGGCGTTGAGCACGTTCGGGTTTCAGTACTTGTCCGAGGTTTACTTGCCATTGAAGCTGCAGCAGCAGGATTGGCTTTAAGAGTGGATTCTGCAATCTTACCTGCTTCTGCTTTCTTGTTTGTGTTTCACATGAAGCCTTGGAGGTTGTCTGGTAAGGTTCAGTGATATGTATTCTGCCAACTTTCACCAAGAAAATAAATATTCACATTAAGGAATGCTAAGATCTTTTCCTTTTCAATTCTCTGTTAAGCACATTTGATGATACAGGTGAGGTAGTGTTATATTCTAGTCTGAAAGAATGTGAGGTAAGGGAAGAATGAAACGCTAATATACAAATCATAAACAAAATTCTCAATTTCTGTGTAAAAATTACTTATCATATATTTTCACTTGCTCTTCTTTGCAACCAATCCTGCAACGATTTCCTTGTGACCTTTAACCTCTGTAGACCAATAGGTCTCCTGGTGGGAGAAACCATTATTCTATTTTTAAATTTTCCAGCCAAGTTTAGGCCCCCGTCATCAGAGTTTACAGAGTCTGCCTTGTTTTGGACGGTAAATTTAGGAAAAATCTCAAGGCCTAATTCATTCTCCAGAAGTTCACATATTGCATCTTTCACCTCTGAAGTATTTTCAGCAGGGCGTGATTTATGGCCTCCTAAAGTGATCCAAACGTCATCTTCTACATATTGACCTGAAAACAGAAATTTTGAAGCCATCGAGACCCTTGTAAGTTGGGTACATTTGATACAGCTTAAACTCAGCATCTAATTTTCATATTTTATCCATATCAGATCTGCTTAATATTGCTATGTTATTTTCTTTGCAAAGCCAAGGTTGTCTCCATACCTAGAGTATGTTTCTCTTTGATCATTCGAAGAACTGCTAGGACCACAATACGAGCTTCAACCTGTCAATGCATGATAGAAGAAACTTTTTAACATAACTTGAAGCTTCTGAATAGGTACTTAGTATCAGACCATGTTTTGTGGGCAATCCAAGAAGATAGAACCACCATATATAAGCCTTAAAGCTTGTACTTACTAACCTTTTTCAAACCATGGAGGTCAATTACTAAGCTCTCTGCAACACTGTTCTGTAAATATGCAGCAACTTTCTCCAAAAGCAGGCTATGAGGTCTCCCTAATTCATTTCCTTTGGAGGAAGCAAACTCTTGGCTCTTATTATTGTCTTGTATTACTCCTTCACACCATTCTTCAATTAGTTGTTTAAGATAATAGTCATTGGATTTGTACCTGCAGTGAAGATGTAGGTGTGCAATGATATGAGCATTGCGTCCAACAAATTTACGTCTTGCTTTTTACGTTAGAGGCAATGCAACATTCAAATATCTGCCACTTGTTCGTATGCATCTAGTGAGGTGCAGTCAAATATAGACCCTTAACGTGGCAAGAGAACGAGTAATCATGCGCGGAGATGCAACGAATGTGAAATCACTTGAACACCTATTCAATAAATTTGAAGTATTACTATATGATGGAACGGTAAAATAGGCACTAGCATACCCTGCTTTGCGCATATCTTGATATACAGATAAGCATTGTTGTACTTCTTGTAAGGAACCATATCTGGTTCGAGCTCTTAGAAGGGTATTATAAGTCACCTAGAAAGGAAAGATTTAAAAAGTTAAAAGAATCAATAGAAGCTTTCATTTGGAAAACTGAAGATTTCTCACTGGAATGATGACAGAGAGAATGACTTGTGAAGCAATCGCGGTGATAACTAATTTGTCTGATCATTGATATTTTCGGCATTTTAAAGTAGATATATTGAAACAATTTAAACGTCTGAAAATTTTCGCTTGTGTATGTTTCAGGGATTTAGAGAATCACGTTATACTCCTATCTATTTAGACTCCCATCTATTTAAAAGAAGTCCATAGTACTTACGAGGTTCGGTTTTATCTGGTACCTCTTCATTTCGGAAAATAATAAAAATGCCTGCTTCAACTTTTTATTTTCAACGCACACCTAACCACCAAAGGACATGGTTAATCAGCATAGTACAATTTAATAAGAGTCGAACTAATTAGACAAATAAACTTCAAACCTTGATTGCTGTTGTATATGCAACAACGTCAGGTTCAACTCCAGCCATGCGCATATGTTTCAGGGTCTGTTGAAAAGGGAAGTTAACATAAGCTCTAAAAGGTCTGATGATGATCTTGTGATAAAAAAGAGGTAAAAAAAACTAGTATAGATGCACTAAAAAAAAGTTGTGCGTCCATTCTCTCTCTTTTAACTGAAATGCGTCTTATGATAGTGTGAAGGTATAATTGTACTTTCCTCTTTTAGGTCCTTCCACTTCTTTCTAAATATTAAAACAGTTTAATGAACTCAGAATCAGAACACCAATCAAGACAGACATGCTGAATATTTAGTCGAAATTTGATAACAGGTAAAAGCTGGTATCTTGTGAAAGCATATGATAATCCATTGACCCCCAAGATACAATAATCACTAATCAGAGGCATAACAGTTGTAATCAGAACTTCCTTTTTCTTTTTTGCTGTGAATTTCTGTGAAGTCAAATATACAAACACAATAGGTTATGAATTCTAGTTCAACTAGCTATAACTGTACTGTACCTGCAAGGCATCCTCTACATTGCCTGAGCTTCCACAGATGTCAATCAAGATTGACCAGCTTATGTGATTAGGGGAAAGGCCTACTGACTTCATCTCATCCATCATTGCTTTTGCATGATGGAAGTCACTCCCACATGCTTTCATTAGTATATTATATGTTGTTGACGTGGGAGTAAAAGGTAACTTCTTAATAAAATGCAAGTGATATGAATCAGATGCAACATTTGAACCGCTATCATCTGCAGTCAGAATGTTGACGTTGTTGCTATCAGCATCTTTAGTGAAACTCTCCAGGGTTTGAGTTCCCTTCCAGGAGTTAAAAAGACGGAAAGCTCTGTCATATTGGCAAGCCTCAACATATGCATGCAAAAGTATGTTGCAACATTGTGAATTTGGTTTACAGCCAGATAAAATCATCTCTTCAAATAATTGAATGGCCTGCTCCACAAGACCTGCATTAGCGCATGCACTGACCAATGATGACCAGGTATATGTATTTGGCTTAACACCGGATGATAGCATATCTTCCTTGATTTTTAGTGCCATTTGCCACAGTTTGGCATCTGCAAAAACCTGGATACTTCAAAGGTTAGAAACTTGAAAAGGTAGAATATAAGAACCAGTTGGGAAAAAGATCACGAGTCTTGACAGAATAAAAACAAAACAAAACAAGTAGCAAATTAATCCATGGAGGATTATACTATTTTTCACTGTAAAATACACCAAAAATACCTTTATGATTGTGCAATATGTGAAGACATCCAACTTCAAGAGCCCCGTTGATTCCAACTGCTTTACTTCCCTATATATATCTTGGGCCATATCAACTCTCGCAGCAAGACAGCATGCCTTCAAAAGGATATTATAAGTTGCCACATCGGCCTTCACATCAAGATCCTGACATGTAAACGATCAGGTATTAGAAACTCATAACTGGTTCTAGAGACTAACATTAGAGATTTTGATGCTGTAATGTGCTTGTGTGTGGGGGTGTGTGTATAGGAAAGAGAGATAGAGAAAGACCTGCATGTTCTTGTATATATGCAATGTGTAGCCCAAATCATGGGCATTCACATTCATTAGGCTGTTGAAAACATAAATGTTTGGAGTGATCTTCTGATTAAGCAAGTCCTGCAGCAAGATTCATTTATATGATTGGAGAACTAAACTGTTGAAATGTGGCAAAAGAGATAACAAGTTTCTGATTGAGAAGGTCCTGCAGGCAGATTCATTTGTAAAGAAAGATGAAGCATCATAAGTCCATATTTGAAGACCAAAAATTCAGATTTCTGAAGACTCAACACATGTATTCAGGTAAGAATGAAGCATTGACAAGAGAGTTTCTAAAGGAGGTGACAGAGAAAGAGCGCAAGTACCTCATAAATGTATCTAGATTTCATATAGCCACCACAACGACCACACACATCGATAATAGTGCGGTACACATACATATTAGGGACACCGCAGTTCCTTTTATATGTTTCATATGCCACCAAAGAAGAATCCAAGTCACCTTTGTGTCCAAATTCACTTATAATGGTGCAGAACAATATGCGTTCCCTTGGGAGGACACAAACGTATCTGCACTACCTAACATTGAAAACATTAAATTCAGAGAAAGCAAACATACCATCAATGAGACAATGATCCTACCTCACAGCCAACTTTGGTTTGCGTTGTTCAATACATAATTTGATTACAGCATCTGGCTCCACTAGTTCTTTGATCAAGAAACCAAAGCCTGAACCAACAAACATTTATTAACTAACCAATTCGAGATGTGTCAACTCAATTCTAACAGAGCAACTAAAATTACTACGATTACTGACCTGAAAGAGTCTCCATTAAATCAACCAATTCCTCCACTTCGCCGCTTTTCACCTTCCTGACACACTCACTCTTGAAATCTTCAATAACGACCTCATCAAACAGCTTTAAAGGTGGAACTCCGAATTGCTCAACTCTCCTCAGAACTTCAACAACAGTCTCCACATTTCCTTCACGAAGGTTCCAGGAAATCCCGCTGGCAACAGGAGCTAAACTCAGAGCAGCAACGAACTGCTCCACGTCGATACCAGAAGCAATAACCGACTCGGCAACCATGGCGAAGTCGTGGAGGCGGCCATCTCCGGCGAGTCTAGAGGCGAGGTGAGCGTAGTAGTTGAGGAGGGAGCTGCGGCGTGTGGTGGAGTCGCCGTGGACAGGAGAGGAGAGGAGAGGAGGGCGGGAGTGGAGCGTGGAGGAGCTTGGCTTGGGGACTGGTGGTTTGGTCTTGGGTTTAGGGTTTGGTGGTGGTTGGTGGTGGTGGGGATAGGAAGTGGAGGAGGTGTTTGGCGGGGAAACAATGGAGGACGAGCCGAGGATTACGAGCTCCCTCATTCTCCTCCAACCGTTAGCTTTGGCCGCTTCTTTGTTCTGTTTGGTTCTTTCAACTGCCTCAGAACTTTGTAACTTTGAGTGGATCATAATCGAACAGATCCTATAGGAACACCCTAACGTACTCCAGCCCCTCGAAAGGTACCCGATTCATATGAATTTTATTTTAATATTTTTCCTTAAAATATTGATTTTTATTTTTTATTAAAAACAAAAACTTGAAATTTGAGAACAAAAATTATTTAGTTGAAATATATGATAAAAAATAAAAATAAAACATATTTGATTTTACTTTTTATTTGATTAGTCTTCTATAATATGTATATCATGTGGCCCTCTAGGGGTAGTCAAGTTAGTAGAGTGGGAGGCATGAGGTTAAAAGGTTATGTGTTCGAATCCCCTTACTTACGCTATCTCGATTGAACCTATCGTACATGACTTGTCTAGTGTGAAGTACACGGTTAGCCTAATTTGCAGGTTATTGCATCAATTCGAAAATTTACCCAGTGCGTATTTAAAAAGATAACGACTGCTGGTTTTTTCGTTTAAAAAAAAGTATATCGTGTATTTTATCTTTTGAAAAATTTAAAATTTTAATTAAAAGTTAATTTAAATATCAATTAAATCAAACATTATACATGTGAACCAAATTGTTAATTTTATATGCTAATTTAATAAAATTTGCAATTTTATGAAAAAGAAACTGATTATTTTGTAAATAAATAGTCATTATAATCATATAAAATATATAATTAACCAATTTAATGCAAACTTACATATTATTGGATTTGTTAAATAAATCTAAATCTTTCCTAACAAATGTGATTTGATAATAAATGGTAATTTTATTCTAACATTATAGAGGGCCTAGCGAGCGAGGAGCCCAAAAAGGAAATTAATAATGCAAAAAAAGCCCAGCTCAGGGGTAAATCGGTGAATATAACAGAAATGCACTTTCTGGAATAACGTTCCCGTCCAATCAACCCCAATCACACCACACAAACACACGTAGTAACCGGAGCCGCCACCGTCGAAAAACCTACTCGCCGTCTCCTCATTCTCATCGCCCAAAAATCATTGGAGGAACAAATCGAGATTCTCGGTTTTCGGGAGTCATTGGATGCAAATAAGAGATGCCTCCGAAGCAGCAATCAAAAGCCGATTTAGCGAAGAAGCAGAAGATCGTAGAAGACAAGACCTTCGGTCTCAAAAACAAGAACAAGAGCAAAACCGTCCAAAAATATGTACAGAACCTCAAGCAAAACGTACAGCCCAAACCAGACCAGAGTAAAACCGCTGCTAAGGTCCGATGATCGCCTACGGTTTCCTTCAACACTGGAATTTCATTTGATTTCTCTTCTTTTAGCTAGAATTTCACTCGATTATAGTTCAATTACTAGCAGATAGTGTTTAGAAAAAATTATAAGAGAAATGATAATTTCTTAGCTGAAGAATATTTTTATGGTTATATATTACTTTTTGATTTTATAACAGAAAAAGAAAGAGGAAGAGAAGGCCAAAGAGAAGGAGCTGAATGAATTGTTCAAGGTTGCTGTTAGCCAGCCTAAAGTTCCTTTAGGTAATTGTCTGCATACAATTTTCTGCTAATTGGGTTTTTGATGAGCTTGTTATGTGTTTAACTTGGTTGGTTGTTTCATGCATTGATGGAAAACGTGGGCAGGTGTTGATCCCAAGTCGATAGTATGTGAATTCTTCAAAGCCGGGCAGTGTGCAAAAGGGTTCAAGTGCAAGTTCTCGCATGACTTGAATGTTCAAAGAAAAGGAGAAAAGATTGATATTTACAGTGACAAACGTGACCAAGGTTATTGCATGAGATTGCTTTTGTTATATTTTTCTGTATTTTGTGCGGGTACAAAAGATCTTGAAGTTTACAAAAGAAGGAAAAGAGTGCAAGTCTATTTTGTGTGGTAATAATGCAAAAGAGTTTAGAATTTACAGAAGAAGTAAAAGAGTCAAATCACTCAACTACAACTTTTAAGACGGTGAATAAAGAGTAAGCACAGGCAATAACGACTGATTTTTACTTTATTTTAAGTTTTTCTTGTTAGATAAGAAGTAAGAATAAGCTAGATATATTGTCTTAATTGTTTAGAACTTCAGTTTATTTAAGAATAAATAGTTCTTTTTACTTTAAGATTCAATTCTATTTTGGATAATTTAGTTGGGCACTACTTCATTGATAAAAGAAGAGATCCAAGAGTTATTTTATAGATATGTATGCTCATCCCTTTAATAAATAGAAAGTCTGAAATTTTTTTATAAACTTGAGTTCAATTAGAAGTTGTGTTGCTTTCTTTAAGAGTAAATCTTACACTCTAGGAGCCAGTCTTAGTTCCCTACCCTCTATTGTTTGTTTGCTTCACTAAAATCTAGCATTTTTAACCTAAATTTGAGCAACCAAAGCTTAAAATTATAGCCATACGAAACTAAAGTTCTAGTCATATCAACCTTAAAATATTCAGCCATATCAAAACTGAAATTCCAGCAATTTGAACGGATATTCTTAACCTGAAATTTCAGCAGCTAGAATTTATAAGTTCTATGAGTTTCTAGCTACTAGTTTGATACCTCTTCTATTCTTTTACATCAGGTACTGTGTTCATCTGTTTATATTTGTTGGTTCTAACGTGTGTTTGCTCTTTCTTTTCTTTAGAAACAATGGAGGACTGGGATCAAGAGACTTTGGAGAAGGCTGTGGAGTCGAAGAAGCAAGATTATAATCTGAACAAACCAACAGACATTGTAAGTTCTCTGATTTAAGTTATGTCTTGCTTACTTGGAAAGAATTTTAAAAGGATATCAAGCTTACTTGGAAAGAATTTTAGAAGGATATCAAGCTTAATGCTGGGTGATCTGTTGACCCTTTTGATTCAACTCAAGTTTGTGGCTAATTCGCTAATATTACAGAATAGAAGTTTGTTTGCCTAGTTGGAAATGGTTGCCTTTTTGATTTTTGTGTTAACATATATGCAGGTTTGCAAATATTTCCTGGAAGCTGTGGAGAAGAAACAATATGGTTGGTTATGGGAGTGCCCAAATGGTGGTAAGAATTGTCATTATCGACATGCTCTTCCTCCTGGATATGTATTGAAATCTCAGATGAAGGCCCTGTTAGAGGAGGAAAGTGAAAAGATATCAGTTGAAGAGGAGATTGAGAATCAGGTGAATATATTTGCTAGAACTATATAATAGGCAATAGGTTACGAACTTGGAAAGTATTACTTATAGTTGGATCATTTTTTCCTCTTCAATGTGTACATGAAACTATTTTCAAGTTGCTCTTTATTCTGATTATTGCTTTAGTTGTCCCCTAGTTTTTATTAATTATATGTTCTATTGTTTAGCGATCCAAAGTAACAACCACGACCCCCATGACTCCGGAGTTGTTCATGCAATGGAAGAAGAAAAAGATAGAAGAAAGAGAAGCTGGTTTGGCTGAACAAAGAGCAGAGAGAGCTAAGAATGATCGTATGAGGTAAAAAAATTTTCTCCACTCTCTATCAACAGACTTGTGCTGTGGATACATGTATGAATATAGAGATATGTGCATGATCTTGCATATGTATCAAAGTCAGTAAGATGCCACGCGCTAATTATGTAATCCTGTCTCTTTTCAGTGGCCGTGAGCTGTTTCTATCAGATTCCAGTGTATTCGTTGATGATTTGGAGGCATATGATCGGTATGATAGAGAGGAAGAACCTGATGCTAATGAAAAGGTAAATTTCCAATTAGTTGCAGATATGACTACTATTTCTTTGGGGTGGTTTTACACATCACCATGGGTCTCTTCCTTTGGAAAAGTTAGATCTCATTGCCTATTTAGAGGTTTTCTAATTCCATATGCCCAAGGAAAAAGGCACACTATTCTACGAATCTCCATTTCTGCATGAGGTGTTGTATTCGATTCTAGGAAGTATCCTGGTGAAATGCATGTTTATGGGAATGTACCGATGTGGTTTCTTTGTTGCTGCTGCCTGGGACTAATTATCTCTTTGGACAACAGGCCAATAATATTTCTACTGCTGGTCGTCCCAGTAGCTCAGCAAAAGTAGATGAGGATGCTAAAGATCTTGACGACGACGACGACGACGACGACGACGAATTGGACATAGATGAGTTAAATGAGCTGGAAGCGAGCTTAACTAAAACATCAATACAAATTCAGGAGCCACCCTGTAGTAACTAATATTGAAAGGCAGAGTCTGCAGTCCGCAAACCTTTTAAATTTTTGACTCCATGATCCAGCTATGGAGGGATGGACCTCACATTGAACAACGGCACTCTCTTCAGACGACTATGAAACTTTTCAAGGATCGTAAGTCTCCAATTATCTCGGCAGCGTCTTTTATGCTATTTGGTCTTCTGAAATTACCCCATCTTTAAATCTAAGATTTACTGTTCAGATCACCAAAATGTAGGATGTTGGTTTTTCATAATCATTGAAGCACTCTGTGTGGAGTAATGAGATATAGTTAAACGGACTTGTATTCTTATCAACTTCACACGGACAACCATTATGAGATCAGTTTTGCAGACCCGGAAAGTTTTATGCACAATGCTTTGTATTTACCAAGTTGCATGCTGTTTTTGCATTATCTTGTGGCACTTTCTCTTGGGGGCTGTTTAGAGCCGAAACAGAAAAAAACCGAGGTTGTAAAAAGCATATAGATACAATTGGATTGAAAACCACAACCCTCAAGACAACAAACAAATGCAAGTGATTGCAAATGGACTGAAAGTGATCTCTAAAGTTTCTGTAGGACAGTATTCTACACTAACACAACGCAACTATCTACTGTTGCTTTTTATGTATGCCCATTAGGGCCCTAACAATTAATTTTTAGTTCTCAAAATGCAATAAGCATAGTGAGATTTTTAGATTTGAGTAAAAGACGTAGATATCTTTTATAATTTGAGAAATTTAAAAATAATTTTTTAATCTTTAAATTTTTCAAAAAAGATTTTAATTTTCAATTTTCCAGAATTTTGTTCTTAGATTTTGGTTTAAAAAATAAGGATTTGAAGTAAATAAATTCAATTTAAATTAATAATTTAAGATAAACACAATAAATTATTAGTTTGAATCAAATTTAATTAATTTAGTTTTAATTTTAGAACGGGGTTGAATTGTTACGCCAACATTACTTGATTAGTTACATTTGATAATTATATTACATGCTTACATAGGTGATAATGGTTTGCGTGGCTGGAAGTGTTTGTAGTTTAGACGGTATGAATTTGTTATTTCCTTACATGGTTATTATCATCTTGTTATTAGGAGACGTGGGTGTAGTAGGTCCACGTCCTTATTAGGAAATTAACTCCACCTTTGAATCTGTCACAAATTCATCAATCGATGTCTCAAGAAGCCTGCGAGCAAAAAGAAAAAGGCCTCCGTTCTTATTGTGATGAACAATTTGTGCTAGGACATAGATGCACATGACCATAGTTTTTCATGACTGAGGATGCACCAGACGGTGACCCAGTTGAAATGGTCGCAGTCGAAGAAGTCAAAGTAAGTAGGAGAGCTGCTACTCGAATTATCATTACAGGCAATCACGGGAACCTCCCATCTCCACACATCCGAGTTCCCTGTAAACTTCAGAACAAAGATCTTACGGTGCTAATTGATGGAGGCAGCACCCACAACTTCATTGATCATGCAGTGCCCGTTGGTTACCAAGTTTGGGTTACCTGTGGACTAACAACAGCTGTTCCAAGTTATGGTGGCCAACCATGACAGAATAGAATGCATGGGTATGTGTAGGTCATGACCATGCTTGTTCAATTTAACCCCATCGACACTGACTATTTTGTTTTACCCATTGCCGCATGTCAGCCAGTGTTAGGCGTCCAGTGGCTTGAAACTTTAGGCTCCATTGAAACTGATTATAAAATTCTTACAATGACCTTCAAACTGGATGGCATTTCCCATACTCTGCATGGAATACGAGGAATGGGCTTACAAGAGTTGATAGAAAAAGAACTACAAGGGCTCCACGGCTTGGGGTTTTTTCTTCACACTCGACCCGTGTGCAACGATGAGGCCATTTCTGCCTAACCAAAGGACCATAATGACTCTTGGATGAATTCACACGGATTTTCTCCACACCACAGGAATTACTGCCTCAGAGGTCACATGACTATCGGCGCCCACTTTTATTTTTTTAAAAAAATACATATAAAAATATACTTTTTTGAAAAAAATTTTTTTAAATTTATTTTTAATTAATATCAGAGGCCCATTTATTCTTTTTTGTCCCGGGCCTATAAAATCTCAGGACCGGCCCTGACTATCGGATTCCTTAGCTTCTAGGAACTGGACAAGTGCATGTTTGACCATATAGATCATCGTTATCAAAAGAATGAGATTGAAAGGTCGGTACAAGAACAACCCCTTACCGGTGCGACTCGACCAAGCCAGAGTGGCAGAGTCCCTTTTCCTCCCCGATTCTCTTAGTCAAAAAGGCGGGCTAAAATTGGAGATTCTGCGTGGACTATCCAACTTTGCATGAGATTACTGTTAAGGATAAATTTCCCATCCCTATGATTGACGAGCTTTTAGATGAATTACATGGAGTGATTTTTTTCTCCAAATTGGACCTTCGAGTTGGATGTCACCAAATCCTCATTAATGAGGACATTCCTAAGACTCTTTTTTCACCTATGATGGCCATCATGAGTTTAACGTGGTGCCGTTTGGATTGACCAAGGTGATACCGTTTGGACTGACCAATACCCTAGCTACTTTTTAGAACTTACTGAATAAGATCTTCATACCACACCTCCGAAAATTTATCCTGATTTTCTTTGACGATATCTTTGTTTATTCAAATTCCTAGGAAGAGCATTTGAAGCATTTACATTTTTTTTAATTTTGTCTACTAATAAATTATTTTGAAGGCTTCTAAATGCACGTTTGGAGTTACATATTTAGGATACATTATCTCAGTTAAAGTTGTCGCAGTAGATCCTTCCAAGATGCAGGTTGTACTTGACTGGCCCATTCCTACTTCAACTAGAGTTGTCCGTGGGTTTTTAGGATTAGTTTGGTATTATCGTAAATTCATCAAATATTTTAGAGGAATTTTGTCCCCACTTAATGTGCTTTTATCAAAAGATAGGTTCCATTAGAGTGAAGCAGGCTCACAAGCTTTTTTTTTTTAAATAGGGAAGAAAAACGTTACAAATTACATAGGAGTTCTTGGGTAACTAACCCTCGACTCATCCTCTGAGAGCATATTAAGCATCCTATAAGAGGGTGTTCAAAAGTAGTGATCCCTAAAGAGAACTGTTTTGCATGATTTGCAAGCCAGTCCGCATTTTGATTGCCTTCCCGGTAAATGTGCCGAATTATTATAACCCAGTTTCAGGACAACAATTCATGAATTCCCAACACTAAAGGGTTTAAGGAAGTAGCTCGCGCCGTTGGAGAAGAGAGTATATCGGTCACTGTGCGCGAGTCCACTTTTAATACTATATGGCAGTACCCTAAGGACCATGCCAACTGAAGGCCCGAAAGCACCCCCCAAAATTCCGCTATTAACGGGGAACACCTGCTAATGTTCTGGATGAATCCTCCCAACCAAGCGCCTGGACTGTCGCGTAGCAGGCCACTTGCTGTGGCTGAATTTTGGGAGCTTTTGTTGGCCCCGTCTGTATTTAATTTTACCCAGCCATGAGGAGGTTTGCTCCATCCGATGAGTAGTTCCTGATGAGTGCAATTGCTCATCTGAGTCCTTCATTGCCAAACTGCTGCCATATGAATGTGGTACATATATTCCAAAACCTGCAGCACCGGCGAAAGAGGCTAGGAGAAGTGATCCTCGAAGAGTGCTCTATTTCTCCAGGACCAGAGAAACCAGCACGTTGTGCCAAAGATAATAGACCAGTCGAAGCTCTCTACCCCTTGGTGTGCGTGTTGGTTCTTTAGGAGCCACGCTTTGATGTACGTGGAAAAGAACTCGGCAGTGATAACCTGAGGGGGAAACCTATTCCATAGTATGCAGACTTTGGGATAATCCCGCACCACATGAAGAGAGGATTCCTCAAGGTGGCAATGGTAACAAGTCACATCCGAAGTGAAACTTCTATGGACCCACTGTTGATTAGTGAGAAGCTTATCGTGCAAAAGGAGCCAAAGAAATGTGCGAATGCGTTGGGGACCCTGCCGCTGCCAAATAGTCCTCCAGTCGACATTGGACATAATTTCATCGTGGTGCAAGATCATGGATTATGCTGACGCTGTTGTGAAATGCCCATTCTTCGTGCGGCCCCAAATAAGCTTATCCGGCCCTAGAAATGGCTTTGGCGGTAGGATACCTGCGATAGCCAAACAGATCGTCGGAGGGAGTAGGTGTTGAAAAGCAACCCAATGCCAGTTACCAGTGGTGTCTGTGAAATGGTGCACTCGGTGATCAATAATTCCAGAACGGATCGGGGCCACTGTATGGGGAGAAGGGGACCCCAGTCATCGACCCATGGATCAAGCCAGAATCTCGTTCGGGACCCGTCCCTTAACATCCACTTCATTCCTCGCATAACGAGAAGCCAAGTCGCTTTGATACTCCTCCAGATCATCGATTCTCCTGTAACATCAAAGAAAAGGGGAAATTTGTTAGCATCAAATTTATCCTTAGCAGATAGCACTTGAACCCATAAAGCGTTAGGCTTAGAAACCATTGACCAGCTGAGTTTGGCAAGTAATGCATCATTGGTTTCCTTGATTTTCCGAATTCCTAGACCCCCCATCTCCTTGTCCAGGCACATTGTTTCCCAATTAACCAAGTTGATTTCTTTTTTTCAGGTGTCGTGTCCCATAAGAATTGACGTATGATTTTCTCCATGTCATCACATAATTGTCGCGGCAGGCGGACCGTCTGCATCGTGTAAATAGGGATCGCTGCAATGACTGACTGCGTCAGAGTGATTCTAATGGCACTCATCTCAATGCCAGTTCTGGCCTTATCGGACTTTTCCTAGCCTTTTGTATTTGAATATGATAAAAGCGTCATAGGAATTGGAGCAGTTCTATCACAATAAGGTTGACCAATTTCCTATTTCAGTGAGGCTTTAAAAGGGTCCATAAGTTTTTGGTCTACATACGAAAAGAAAGTGTTGGCCTTGGTGAATTCCATTAAGAAGTGGCAACTGTATCTTTTGAGATGCACTTTTACAGTTCGAACTGATCAATATAGTCTCAAGCACCTATTAGAACAACGAATCTCAACTTCGACTTAGAAACGTTGGTTACCCAAACTCTTAGGCTATGATTATATCATTGAATACAAGTGTGGCTCTAAGAATACCGTAGCTGACTCCTTATCCCGCGTGGTTGAGTTTCAGTTCATCTCAATTTTTATGCCGAAGGCAGATTATTGGGCCCAACTTCAGGAGGAGGTCCAACAAGACCCATATTATTCACACTTAGAAACTCAGTTCTCTTCCAAACCATTTACAAAACAAGATGGCGTATGGTTCCTCGGTGATAAAGTCTACTTAAGTCCACATTCACCTTTTCTTTCACATATCTTGAATCAGTGTCATAACATACCTACAGGTGGGCATTTTGGTTTTGTAAAAACTCTGTCACGTGTGAAAGTCTCTTGTGTTTAGGAGGGAATGCATCAGGCGGTCAAAAACTACATCCAACAATGCTCTATTTGTCAATGATTTAAGGTTGATTGCCACAAGCCAGTCGGATTGCTTCAACCTCTTCCTACACTGACACAAGTATGGACTCACATTGCCATAGTCTTCATCGAGGGCTCACACACTCGTAACGACTATTCTATCATGATGATTGTGATTGACCATTTCACCAAATATGTTCATTTCATTCTATTAAAGCACCCATTTATTGCTTTAACTATTGCTAAGGCTTTTGTTTCCTATGTGGTTAAAATTTATGGAATTCCAGGTTCCATAGTAAATGACCGAGATGAGATTTTCTTGATTACTTTTTGGAAGACTCTCTTTCAATTGTAAGGCACTCAACTCGGTATGGGTTCAAGCTACTACCTACAGATGAATGGACAATCTGAAGTCACCAATTGACTCCTTGAGCAATATTTACGCTATTTTGCAGGAGATCATTCTAAGAAATGGATGGAATGGTTGTCGTGGGCAGAATTCAGTTACAATACTTCAGTTCATTCTTCCATTAACATGACCCCATTTAAAGCCTTATATGGAGTCCCTCCTCCCCGTTTGCTAGCCCATGTTCCTGGTACTACAACAGTACAAGCGGTGGGTACTTGTCTTCGAGACCGTGATGCAATTCTTAAGGAATTGAAACATAATTTGTCTTTGACTTGTGACAGAATGATAATATATGCGAATCAACATAGGTGAAATTTATATCTGAAGTTACGTCTATACAGACAATCCTCAGTGGCTTCTAGGAGCTTTATGAAATTGTATCCATGTTTTTATTGCCCATTTCTTATTGTTGAAAAAATGGCTGCTATGGCTTGTCAATTATCTTTACCGTCGGAAGCAAAAATTCATAACATTTCATGTTAGTCAACTTTGCAAGCACATGGGACCACTGTTCGTACCTCTCTTCTTCTTCCACTTCCTGTTGACACAGAGTTGGACATTCCGCAGCTAGAAGCCATCTTTGATCACGATGTAGTTCACAAGGGGAAGTATCGGCCAAAAATTGAAATTTTGGTCAAATGGAAAGGGGTTGTGGTGGAGGATGCAACATGGGAGGATGTTCGACATTTCTCCTGTTCATTTCCCAAAAAGGATTCTAAAGAGGGGGGAACTTGATACAAGTATGTACATAGGGGGTATGTTGGACCCCGATTTGTTTGAGGATTAATTTTATTATTTTTATTGTGATTA
>JAOQML010000005.1:40405989-40418401 GCA_027568935.1 Erythroxylum urbanii | reverse complement strand
AACAAAACCAAAAAAAATAAAATATACTAATATTACATTTTATTATGTTTTTAATATAGAAACAATAAATCAATTTATTTGAGACATACTGCCCTTATGGTTTATTAATTTTCAATCACCTCTATTACATGACTTCGCAAAGTTGCCTACTCCAGCTCTTTCTCTAATCTTGCTGTCAACTTAATATCATTATTTGGACCAAAAGTACCAAAATGACAGAAGGAACTTGAGGGTTAATCAGCAAATCCTTTCCTTTTCCTGCCAAACAAAATGATCCTGACAAGCCTGGAGAAGCATCCTATGCAGATGCAGATATAAGTGAACATGTATTAATCTCAGTTTACCTACTAATGACATGTCTACTTTACCTACTAATGACTTACCAATATGTCGGCCTGTCTGTCTTAATGGTTGTTACTAAATTATCGTACAGTTGCTACAACTTAAGACACCCCCTGTAACTATTTCGAACGTACAGGTGTCCCACGGTATCATGTCACCATGCACGTAAGCTCTGGAATTGTAGCCTTTCGCCTTTGCTTTTTACCAATGTACACACATCATGCGCTTTAGCTCTCGTTGGTATGTTTTACCAGTTGGTCTAAAGAGTAGAATGTTTAGGCTTTATCATGTAGACCGTGTGTCAAATCGATCCTCCATTGATGGGTCACCGTCAAGGGCTATCGTGTAAGCTATTTATCATTGCTGAGTCTGGCCTTTTCAAGGTTATACAAATTACAGTGTCCTACTGTCCTGTCAACGTAAGTCCAGTGAGGAGCACAAGCCTACCTACTTCAGCACATTTTGTGCATGGGATTTTATCCTTTTGCTTTGTAGATTCTTGTGGGGAGGGAGATCGTCTGTTCCTCCCTCCTGTGCCCTCTGTGCCAAAATAATCTTACGCATCAAATTTTTTGCAACAAATGGCTAAGATAGTTTAGGCCCAGAATAGCACAGGGTAGAGGAAACAGCAGATCTGCTCCTTTCTTGCGGAGGATCTTACGATTTGTCTATTGGAAAACCAGTTGATCAAACAAGAGGCTTATAGTCTAAGACGTAGATAGTGAAGTTTAGGGGAGACAGGTACTTAGCAGAGGAGCAACCTCAAAGTGGATTACCATAACCGATCCCAAATAGGGATGATAATGAGCTGACTCATGGTTTAAATTCATACGTTTGTTTTCAATGAACTGATCTACAGACCAAACCAAGCTTATATCAATATGAAGCTTAATTTTTCTAAACAAAACAACGTTGTTTTATTCAGAAGAGTTAGATTTAAAAAAAAACCTGAGCTTAAATAATCTAACCCAGACTTTATTAAAAAAAGAGAACGATATGTGTTTTGATCTCTGAGATAATATGTTTATAGGCTTAACAAACAGCATTGCCGATATGATGATTGATGACAGTGTTTCTTGCATTACATAGAAACTGTGAATCTAAAGACTTGCTCATCCTTTTCAACACCATTCTAGCTTCAGATTTCTTCTATCTTGAAAAGAAGATTTGTTATATCATGAAGACGGAGAAGCAGCTGCCAGACTTTTCTCCTTTTCATCTAACACTTGAAACTTTATTGCTGCATTCTTCTACAGGCTCTCAGAAGAAGTACTCATAGGTTGCTCAGATTACCTGAAAGCAGAAGAACAAAACCTATGTTCAGAAGTGCTCTTTCTCTTTGACAATGCAAACTAGATATTTCGCCATACGAAAATGGAACCGGCGATGTTTCTTGTGTTTGAACTTTTGAGTCAGAAAAGTGACGTGTCAAACAGCCAATGCACTCTTGTGGAATAGAAATATTTTATTGAAACTTACCACAAGATCACCCCAGAATGCACACAAAGAACTGTTCCAAGCCAGATCAGCATGTCTGCGAGATGATGAACTTCACTTATTATAAACATGATTAACATATGGAGACAATATGGGGACAAAAGAATGGAACTTACTAACCATCTGAGATACAAAATGTTTAGATCCTTCTTCCATCAGAGGAAGCTTCATCATATGGTTTGCCAGTTCATTTACTTAATTCAAGAATTGAGTAGCGGTTCCAGTACCAACAAGAATCACATTGCAAATCCTTTATGATATAGATTGCTTGAACTTGACGTCTGATACTTCAAATTGTCACTAACCGAAATATATTTATCAAATCCCGGAGCAAATGCCATTTGTTGAGACAGACCTAGATCACTTGCACTTGTGACCTCATTCCAACCACTCCAGTGCCCACTTGACGCGTGCAAGGTTCTAAGCTGCTGAGCTTTCAGTTGTGCAAGCAAGGATGGGTTATCAGAAGCAGACCAACCCAAAAAACTTGGTGATGTAATGCTGTATGCATCATCTGGGGAAGAGATTTTACTTATAAAATAGTCTGGGAAACTTGGATTCTGGTGTGCAGAAACTGATTGCTGCATCTGTACCTGAAACTCTACATTGTGACCTTGCAAATGTTGAGATGGAGGTAAAGCTGGAGCCATATCAAATCCCATGTTATTCACCCGTGATGCATGAAGCCTTTGACCTATACCCTCTATGGGAGGATCTGTGAATTGAGGATAATTGAAGCTGTCAACATTGCTCATCAGTGGTGCAGAATTTTGTAACCCATGATTGGCTGGAAAGTTAAATTAATTTTAGAGTTCTTCAAACCAAAAATGAGAAGGGTACAATCGTGACAACATATTATACAAACCAGATTGAAGGGAAGCAAAGTGCAATCTCTCATGAATAGGAAACCCCGAAGATATTGCTGTATTTGGCACTACAAATCCTGCTGGTGGTGAAGTTGGAGCTTGGAAAACTGCACCAAGGTATTGATCGAAACAAAATCTAAGAACCACTGTTTCCCAAAATATCAGGAAGATTAAATATTATAGATTATATGATGCACCATCTCTATTACAAAGGAAAAATGGATAATATCCAGCATTGCTAAACAAGAAACTGGGGCCCTAAGGTCAACAGTGCTTTCATTCCATACACACCTTCCTCAACACATCAAAAATTTTCTTATTCTGTTGAGCAGCAAGACCGGCATAATGCAAGAAGCAATGCTCTTCTAGGTCTCGATGAAATTTGAAATAAATTCCAATGTCAAATTCATGAGAGGAGAGGGTGCACAATATGTTCAAAGTCAAGCCAAAGTGAAACAGGAGAAAAAAAAACAACTGCTGTCTTACGTTATTGCTTCAACTGATAGAAAAAGGTGTAAAACACTATAGCAAAGTCAATATACGACAAGACACGTTGAAAATTATGACATAACATTAAAAAACTTTGTGCAAGAAACATAGAAAAAAGCACAGATCAAAATTTATCTAGCTCACCAGGAAAGCTAGATGTATGAAGGTGGCTGCCAAGAAAGTCAGTGGATTGACTGGATTCAATGATATTCCTATTTGAAGACGTGAAATGGTCATTCTTGTCTCTGGTTTCAGTTATCGTGTTTTCAGGAAATTGCTTCCAACCAGGCACTTCATTAACAAAATCATCCTCTCTGGCAAAAGAGAATCTTGACTGACAGCAATCTTGAACTTTTCGTAAACGTGGTATGTTCAGGGATTCATGCTGCTTATGAGTCTTGGTTAAGAACTTCATTAAATTCTCAGGTAAGGTCAATAAATCTTCCCATGCATTCCCATCCATAGACAAGACACTAGAGATAATGCTGGCCTCCCCATTATCTGAAGCAACTTTCTGGTCATTAAAAGCTACAGGATTATCACCGATTCCCAAGTACTTCTCTTGATCCAACTCAGACAAAATGCTGGAGTTGTTAGAAAGACAATTGGCCAAAAAATGAGATTGGTCGTCATAGAATCTGTTAGACAATATTGGGTTGCCAACTGTGCATGAAATCGCACCATCTTGTACAGATATGGCACTTGCACACGTATCGACAATGCTACTACCATCATCATTGCCTTGCTGCCAAGGATGGTAGCTAGAAAATTTCAGATTCTGATTTGACGAAGATGAAGAGGACACACATGGTGGATGACGAGTTACTTCAAAACCCTCGAGCTTCTCATCATCAAATCCCAACAGATCTTCAACCATGGTTAGTCCCCTAGGTGATGTTGAGGTGGAAGGCTCACTAAATATGTCTTGTATGCTTTCTTTTGAACCATGTTTGCTTGAGTATTCAACAATAACTGGAGACAAGCACTCATTCTTAGTCACACCACTAACACTGATTGATGATAATCTAGGGGCAAGCCCCTGAAAAACCTCACATGTACCAAATCTTTCATCTTTGAGGGGACTTAGAGAACCAGATGGGCTGGTGAGATTTGAAGGAATGTTATCAGCAAGTGAGTCTCCAGCAACATCCTGTGATGTGGGTAGACAAGGTATAAGGTTGTTTGGTGTTAGGCAGTCATCACCTGATCCACAACTTTCATTAGTTATCACGGCCGGCTTTGCATCACTAAATCTTTCAAAATTCTTAACTTTTGGTCTTAACAGTTGGGTACTGTTTGGAGTTTTGGAAACATGATCACTGGATCCACCAGCTGACAAACTTGTCACCGGTGGTAGCCTGGCAGAGGCACGCATGACCCTGACAATACATATTAAAATAAATGGCAAGTCAGATTTCCTAGAAGATAAATTTGGATGCTTAGCACCAAAACCTATACCATGACGCTGTGCCAGGAGGCTCATTAGATCCTTCAGTACCATTATCCATACAAGATCTACTATCCTGGTTTCCATCAGTACGCTGGAAAGAAAAGGAGAAGACATCAGATTGTGAGCAGACTGCAAAGCTCAACTTCCACAACAGAATATCAGGATAAATTATTTCTATACAAGTCCACATAAGAACGGAATGCCTTAAGCAGAAAGGATACTGGAGAGCTCAAATCCTTAATTGCACTGTATAAGATAATGCTGCAATACACAATAACTGGTCTCTGAGACATACCTTATTTACAGGCAACCAACAATGGTAACTAAGTTTCTTTCAAAGACAGTACACGACTAAAATTCTTACATTTGACAAAATTTTGGGGTCAAGTTTGGTCGGTGATGATATGTTTCTATTGGTCAACTCATTAGCTGGAGGTGGTAAAACATTTCCAGGACGCCGGTGAAAGTTACTTGCTTCGCCGATAATTTGTTGAATTCTACTCCTTTAATAACACAAGTAACATTCAGTACATCTAAAGAAAAGGAACTATCAGTAGACAAGGTATTTTGATATCAGAGATCACAAACAAGAAGGAGAAAAAGATAAGGGAAAATGCGATCACCAATAATTTGTTTGTAGTATAGCTTCTATCTGCTCAGAGTGGTGTGTGAGTGTGAGAATGCACAAATTTTTCCCCCAGTTAATGTCGTACAATACAGGAAATGAAAATTATAGGAATTATATGAGACGTAATGAAGGGTTAGCTATCAGTATATTATTGTTTCTGCATTTGGAATAAACTTTAATATAGTTCTCTTTATAACCAAGTGCAATTTTTCCAATTGCAAGAAAGCAATTAAATTTCTTAAAACAGAAATTGAGGACAATTGGCATCATCTATTTAGGTTATGAATGGTATGAAATTCAAAACTAACACCGAAAACTATACCTTGTAAAAGCTGAAACTAGATCATCTTTGGTAAAACTATCTTCCTCAGAGCCAAAGTCGTGCAAATATAAACAATCAGGAATGCTGCAAGGCTGGAATAAACAAAGCATTAACATATTAACAACAAAGGCATTGCAGATTGTAGGCTTATAAGGAAAAAGTTTGTCTGCATAGAGGTAATACATGCATTTGAAAAAAAACAAGATTTACCATGTTTTTCAGCCATGCATGGCAGTATTTGGTGGTGCCAAAGCATGCCCTATAAATAGAATCTCATGTTAATTATCAAACAGTAGTAAAGGAAAAATGAACCTAGCAAGAATACTCTGCTTACCTCAAAGATTTACCTTCTAACACAAAACTATGCACCGATTGTATACAGCGTACTGCTTCCTCCTCTTTCGCGTATGTTATATACCTAAAATTAAATGACACCAGTCACACTGCAGCTTCTACAGATAAACATATTTAGACTAAGGACAGTATAGAACAGGTTCAACCCAGCGAAGACAGCAATTAGCCTGTGAACTTACACACAACAGCTGTTGTTTGATGAATGTTGAATAGCCCCAGTTGATGTTCGGGAAATGGATACCTTCATAACTTTCCCATATTGTCCAAAGTATTCTTTTTGTTGAAGAAGCTGGTACAAACCAGAGGTTCTAGGTTGGAAGTTTGAAAAAAATATGAAGATGCTAAGCATATAAAGATACATAAAAAAAATGTAGGACAATGTCCAAATAAAAGCCATTACGAAATATACAAACGCAATCAAACTACTTACAGCTTCATCTGCAAGGTCAAGTGGTAATCCAATTACATAAACCAGATTTCTCTGAATGACTCTAACATTTGTGAGATGTATCCTTCCTTCAGATGTTTTTGGCTTTACCTTCTGGTGTTTTGATTTTTTTTCCGAATTTAGTTCAGCCATCAGCCTGTGCATCAAAGAGAAAATTGTTAGCGTACCTGTAAAACCATCCACTAGCATTCTATGTTAATAGGAAGATGCTACAAGAACATTTTAACCTTTCACAGTTTGCTGCTGCCTGCACAATTCTTTTATCGTCATAAGGCGTACGGCATGCAGGGCACCGACCCTCAATTTTGTCCTTTTCAGCCATTTCCATAATGTGATTCCAGCACCAAACACAAATCTTTGGAAGAAACAATAAGCAAGTTCTTAGGCACTCACCTAAATTTCTGAGAACAAGTAAAATATGATAAAAGAATCCAAACACAGGAGGGTTGAGTATTGTTATTCCCAAATATTTGTTATGGGAGCTACCTCATAACCACATTGGCATGGCTTCAACTGCTGATCTGTTATGTCCATCTCTTCCGTGCACAGTGGGCATGTCTTGTCTCCTTTGTTACTCATAGTTGCTCTGTGAATTCAACAATATCAACAATAAATATCAACAGCATTTCTTTAATTGTTATATTTCTCATTATATATTTTCACTTTCATAAATATTTATCTGAAAATCCGCTACCAAATGGTGGAAATACGGAAAAACCATTTATATTACAAAATTAAGTCAAAATGTCATGCAAGCACGAAGATGTTCTGATGAAAAAAATGAGTTTTTTTTATCATAACTAATTTATCCCAACAGCCCTCATAGTCAATTCAACTCCGACAACAAGTGATGAACTAAATTGGTAGAACACTATTGGTAAGATAATACTGACGGTCCATATTAGTAAAATAACCGGATATGGTGACCCAACAAATGAAAAGAGTACATGAAAAACTCCTATCATTTGAAACGTTCGCATGGAAAATTAAGAAACAGAATCACTCAAACCAGAAACATAATGAGAGCTAATGTGTGCTCCACAACTGGCACTCGACTTGATCATCTCTTGTCTATGCATTTTTTGTTTTTCAATTAGAGGGAAAAGAACAATGGCAAAACTCTACGGCATTTCTGGGCTCCAGTCCATTTCATTCGGTAGTCTCACCAAGCAAACAGCGGTGTTTTTCTTATAATGCAATCAAACAAACAAACAAACAAAAAATTCTTGAGTTATCAGTAGCATAAAACACACAGAAGAACCCAATTTATTATCACAAAAACCAGAAGAAACCTCTGGTGACTCGCAACCCGGAACCAAAAAAGGGGTGTCAACAAAGAAAAATGAAATCTTTCACTCATAGACGGCAACTTTCTTGCTTCCGGGTATCTTAAACAAACGAACAAGAAACAAGCAAAGTCATCGTGAATGGAGGGGGCCAAAAAGGTGAAGAGGAGGACTGACTTACAAAACAAAAGCGCAAGAGCTATTAGAGGCTGAGAGAAGTGAAGTTTCGGATAGAACGTGAAAGCTAAGGAAGAGACTGACTGACTGAGAGTCTTTATACTAAGAAACGTGTGTGCCCGCGTTTTTGGTGGCTGTTTTTAGTTGATGAGGTTGTGTGTTAGGCACTTTAGACACTGCTCGCAGGTTCTTTCCTTCACAAATTGTCTTGCTAAGGTTCGTGTTTTGCTGGCGTGTCATAAATCAGTTGGGATAAGACCAAGCGCATAACTAAGAAGCCTCAGTCTAGGCACTATCAAGATTGGACCTTTGATCCAACTGTTCTAACTAATTGGCCCGCCTCAACCACTTTGCCAATTGGCCCAAAACTTAAAATTTATTCTAAATTTTAATAAATTAAAAATAATTCTTTAATTAATTAATTTATTTATAGTTATAACTAAAATATAAAATAATTAACTTTATATCCAAATAAAATCAAAAGATAAACATTTATTAAGCTTTTAGTTATTTATAAATTTAATTTAAAATAATTGATTCAATATATTTTTTAAAAATTATTTATAAAATTTAAAATTTAAGGATAAACTTTGAAATAATCGGTAAAGTTGCTCTTTAATAATTATAAAATTATAGATTTAAGTCACGGAAATAGATAACCTTATCCTTTGATGTTTTTAATATATCTTCCTAATTAAAAAAGTTAAAATATAATATGCTTACAAAATTAGGGATGATGTTTCCGGAAGTCAAGAATTTGTGTTCTGACGGAGATTAAGCGAGAGCCAAACCTTAATTCAACTTCCACTTGGGTTTTCGCCACGTGGCTATCAATTGGCTAGGGAAGTTGAACTAGACTTGTGTGGAAATGTCCAACGACCCCACGACGTTCCAAACACTAGAGTTTTCATGTTCTGCTCTATAATCATTGCTTCACTACTTCTTACATTCAACCGGAGTCACCGTACTGTGTTGCTTGTCTTTGACGAGGTAAGGTTTGTTTCTTGAATGCTTTTAATTAAATCTTGTTCTAAAGGAAGTTCATAAGCGATCGAGCAGTCATTTAAGTAGAGTACTGAAGAACGTTGAAAGAGTTGATTTTAATTGGTTTCCGTTGGATGTCCGAATGGTGCAGTTTCTGTTAAGGGACATCATGGGAAAATGCTATCCGAAAGTGAGTGAAGAGTATCAGAAAGCTGTCGTAAAATGCAAGAGGAAGCTGAGGGGTCTTATTGCTGAGAAACACTGCGCACCTATCGTCCTTCGTCTCGCGTAAGCTTATCTCAGAATGGTGTTTTAGTGTATATGTAGATGTTTGTGCAGTAACTATTGATTCGGTTACATATCAGATGGCACGCAGCAGGTACTTACGACGTGAAGACAAAGACAGGTGGACCGTTTGGGACGATAAGACATCCTCAGGAGCTTGCTCATGAGGCGAATAATGGACTTGATATTGCTGTCAGGATTTTGGAACCCATCAAGGAGAAATTTCCCATCTTGACTTATGCTGATTTCTACCAGGTTAGTGTTTAGTTTCTTCTAATTAGATCACAAGCGGTGAGTTTATTTTTCGATCGCAACGGTTCCAGTACGTGTTTGAATGTTGCAGTTAGCTGGAGTTGTTGCTGTTGAAATCACTGGAGGGCCTGAGATACCCTTTCACCCTGGAAGACCTGTAAGTTATCAGATTAATCCGCCATTAGAGTAAAGTTTCTGTGTTTTGATTCATATATCCACTCCGGAGTACGTCTTTCAGGTTTTGGAGATTGTTTCAAGCATGCTTTTCTTCAAGATCTCTCTCTCTGGGGCTGTTTTTTACTAATTTATGGGAATACATACTTTCCGGTTATGTATGTGTTAAATTATATTCTTGTATTTTCTTCAGGATAAAACTGATCTACCTCCAGAAGGTCGCTTGCCTGAAGCTACAAAAGGTTCGTTTGCTCGTGCATTACAAGTCACTGTGACATCGTTGAATAACTGCGTAATCCTTCCACTTCAAACCTAGGTGCGGAGCACTTGAGAGAGATCTTTGGTCGTATGGGACTCTGTGACAAGGATATTGTTGCCTTATCTGGTGGTCACACTCTAATTCGTGTTCAGACCTGGACATCTCGCATCAGTTTAATTCTCCTTTTCTCTTTGTCAGAGAAGTGCAGGAATGCTTTTGCAGCTAATCATTGAGATTATATTTATATGCTTGTGATTGCTCAATTCCAGGGTAGATGCCACAAGGAGCGCTCAGGATTTGAAGGTGCTTGGACTAGCAATCCCCTCATTTTCGACAATTCTTATTTCAAGTAAGTTGGCAGCTGATTCATACTGGAATTGTTCTATCTTGTAATGATGCCATAGATGAGAGGCTTTTTGTCTATACTCTCTTTTATATAAATTCTAGTTACAATTTTGATATGAGCTTGGTTTTCTGAAACAGGGAACTTTTGAGTGGTGGCAAAGAAGGTTTAATTCAGACAAGGCTCTTCTGGAAGACCCAATCTTCCGTCCACTAGTTGAAAAATATGCCGCAGTAACTGTCTTGTCATCATCAAGTTACATAAAGATGGTTTGAATTTAGTCACCAAAATTTTGTTATTATTATTATTTTTAATTACATTAAGTATCTCAGTTTAGTCGGACTAATCTTAAGCCTCTAAGACCCCACCTCAAAAATTCTAGAGGATGTAAATCTGGAACTCCAAGATCTTTCAGGTTTTTATGTAGCCTGTACACTTCTGCGTATAAGGAGCCGTCACATACTTGATTGGTCGACTGCTGATTGATCGCTAGCCCCTACTCAGCATCAGGTTCCCAACAGCCTTCGGGTTTCCTAGTAGCTTCAACTCCCATACTGTCGTTGGAAGCGAGACGTCTATAATTGATCCGATCAAGGAGTTGTGCCTAAGAGACTAGAGGATCATCAATAGGACAAATTTTCTATTTCTTCTCTTTTAGCGTGACTCGAACTCAAGACCTCCTTTAAAGGAGAGCCTTAAGTGAGGAGTTGAAGCCATTAGATCACTCCTCGTTGTCTACCAAAACTTTGTTTTTGTTTCAGGACGAGGATGCATTCTTTGATGATTATGCTGAATCTCACCTCAAGCTTTCAGAACTTGGGTAAGTTTATTGTCTGAAGAGCACCTTCTCCTATATCTCTTACTGTTCAATTTCATTATTGTTAATGAAGTTTTGTCTTTATGTCTTTTTAACTTTAATCTGAATTTCAATCATTTTTCTAATTCATTCCAGGATTGTTGAAGGTAAGTGAATTATCATCTATTCTACACTACGACTCTAAGAAATAGCTTCCCAAATGCCAAATGATGGAATGAAAATAAAAAATTTGTAATTAATGTTTGGAAACAGTATTTTTACTAATTAGGAATAAAGTTACTTACATTGAACCTCTCTACATCTCGCGTCTAGTAGGATTTGTACAAGTTGTTATTATTGTTTTTGAAAACTTAACTTATATCATTTATGTCATAAACAAAATCAAGAGTGGTTCAATACTTTTATTCCTTAATTAGAGGTCTCGAGTTTAAGTTTTGAGAATGGAGAGACCTGTTTGGCCAGTACTTTACTCCTTAAAGGTTGACCCAGTGCGAGTGGGGATTAGTTTGGGTGTAGATGGCTTAAAGGCGCCTTCCCATAATTAGAACCCTCCTAAAACACCTTGTGGGCTACCCAAAAAAAAAAAGCTTGGACAATACTAATTTGAAAGTCTTTGAAAGTGGGGTGACATTTGAGCTCAGTGTCAAGTGTTTTTTTGAGCCTGGGTTAATATTGTCTAGATTTAGATCGGCTCGAGATTCAAATCTTCTAAATAAAACAACAACGTTTTTATTTAGAAGAGTTTGGTCTTGGGCTGATATAACCTTAGCAGCTTAGGTTTAGGTCTAATTAAAACATCATTTTGTTTAAAAGAGTTAGGTCTTCGGCTAATACAGGCCTTAGCAACTTAGGTGTAGGTTCAATTAAAAAAGAGGACTTTAGGTCCAATTAATTTTTCTTACCTTATCTCTTTTTTAATTCATATAAGGTTAAATTGGAATTGCTCTTCTAATCTTTTATGTATAATTCTAATAAGTAAGTTTAGATACCTTTACATAAAAATAACATTATAACCACTCCAAATCAAATTGGTGCTCGCTATTTTCAAATTAACGTAACCCAAGATTTACTAATCTAAAAGACAATTCTTCTAAAATGTATTATGTTGAATTTCAAACATAATTTTTAATCAATAATTAGGATTGTTCTATTAAGCTAGATCATTCCTGAATTAAACTAAAAAATAGAGAGCAAATTCAAGAAATGGCCGTAAACTTTTGTTATTAATTACTTGATGGGTATTTGACATAGTTCTTATGATATTTGTATTTATTAATGTTTTAAAAAATAAAAGAGAAGATGTTTAAAGTTTAAAAGGTTAAATCGGTATTATACAATTATAAAATTGACTAAAGATTAAATTAAATTAAAGAATTTAAAATAAAATTTAAAGGGATTATTCTTATTTATCAAATAATTCGAAGTTTAATTAAAAAAGA
>JAOQML010000005.1:40380655-40392290 GCA_027568935.1 Erythroxylum urbanii | reverse complement strand
TTTTAAAAGAATATTTTTTAAATAAGAATTTATGTTTTTACTCAAAAATAAACATTAAAATATAAATGCCATAATAATAATATCAAGAAGTAAAATTAAGCTGATACACTGGGTTTGAAAAGTGCCAGTAGTACATAACTTTACCCTTAATTATTAGAGAAACTGTTTCCGAATAAAAACATTGAAATATAAATATTGGGCATTATAATTATGGTCTTCAAATATGCTTAGATTGAACTACAAATCAAAATAAACAATAACAAAAAAAACAATAACAATAATAAGTTAGTAAAAATTTCACTAACATGTGAAGTCTAGAGAAGTATTCGTTTGTAAATTTATTGACGGACAACTAATGTCCCATTAGTACTGTCGGTATATTTACCAACGGAACATAACCTTCCGTCGATAATTTCTATCACTAATCTTACTTATCGTTAGAATATTTTTCGTCGGTAATGTTTGTCACAAAACGATATTTTTCTTGTTGCGGTAGTGTTGATTTTAAGTGGGCTGAAGTTAGATAAAAATTATCAGATCTCTGCATTGGATCCTAATGTTAGCTTTGTTTCTATTTCGTTAATTAAAACAACCGAGATAACTAATTTGAAGACCTAATGTACTATATCATTATTATAAGACCAACAGTTGACTACATTTGTAACTAATTTGCAACAATTTAATAAATTGGAATGTCGGAGTGATAAGAACAACTGAACCAATGACAAGAACATTGTCAATGTTGGCTGCGAGTAAAACTGGTAGGAATGGGAAGTGTAACTGAATTAGGAGTAAGCGAATTCAGCCCACTCTCTCACAGCGCGTGAATTTCAATAGTCTCTTTGAGGCAAGAGGAAACTTGTTTACTTTTACATCACCGTGTCTGCGGATGCGTGCACCACCGTGGCGCATTCTTCTCAGTCTCTTAACTGCTCGTGGGGAAACATCGTACCCAAGCATCGTACCCAAGAGTTCATGAACTTATATGTAATTAATGACGAAGATATAAGATTTTGACGTGGTAAAAGATCGTGGGATGTGGGGCCTACAGTGAGAATCTTCGCTTTTCGCTTTGCTGGCAATCAGCTTTCAGGTTTTGATCAGGCAAACATCGGACGGTACAGAATGAGTAAACGATTGTGCGACGCGCATCCATGAGATAGCTACATGCTGCATTACACTCAATCCTCTCTGTAGCATCTAAACAGTATGGATACTTAGATTAGGGGATCGTTAATTAGATAAGCTCTTTATGTTTAAAATGTGTTTATACTTAAGCCAACGAGCTTCACTTTTTCTCTGTACAAAACAATGCCTTGGCTAAGCTCACTGAGCTCCTTTTCTTTTTCTTGTCTTTGGCTTTGCTTGATTGATTCCTTTCTCCACCATTTATATGGTCTGATTTAATCAGTTGCTATCTTCGCACACGAGATGGAGACTAAGCTTCTACTATGTTTTTCCCTTGTCTCTCTTGCTATCGCTCTCCTCTTAGATGGCTCCTCAGCCCAGATGCCTGGTATGGACCTTCTTTACTCGTCTCTCTGTAAACCTACGTATATAAATTCGTATAGAGGAAAGTTGTCTGCTTTATATATATATACATATATATTTCTTGTTTATGTGTGCTAATACAGTATTTTTTTCTTGTGCCGGGTTGGCGGCTATTGTTAGCTCTTGTTCATGTCCTTTATGATTACGAGGCTCAAAGGAATGGTATTTTCAACGTGTCTCTCCACGTCGTTTCGACCAAGGCTCAAAAACGTTTTCTGGGTCTTTTCTGGGTGTCTCTCTTGGTGGGAAGTGATGTTAGCCATAAAAAGATTTGAACTTTTAATTGCTCAGTGATAGTTTCTTTTTCTTCTTGTTTGTTTTTCGTGTTGAATCCTGAGATATGTTTCTTTACTCGTCGTGTTTTCTTGTGTCGTCTTAAAGATGTTTTCCCAACAGTATGAGTTATTTTGGATTTGGGTACACATGATGCTAGCGTTTTATGGCATCTTCTTTACGGAGATGCTAGAGATTGACAAAGTATGTAGTGTAGCACAAAATTCTGATCAACTATCAGGGGATCTGGATATTCTTTCTAACTTTATTCGTTCCTTTAAAACAGGTTTTGTGAGTTTGGACTGTGGGGGTAAAGAAAATTTTACTGATGGACTTGGACTACAATGGACCTCTGATGATAAATTTAGTTTTGGAGAAACCGCAAATATTGCAGTGGCAAATGAGACGAGGAAACAGTACATGACATTAAGACATTTCCCTGAAGATTCCAGAAAGTATTGTTACACTCTGAATGTCGTAAGCAGGACTAGGTATCTTGTAAGAGCAACATTCCTGTACGGAAATTTCGACAACAACAATGTATATCCGAAATTTGATGTATCCATTGGAGCTACTCCTTGGTCAACTATTGTTATTTCTGATGCTAATACCATAGAATCCATTGAACTTATGTTTCTGGCCTCCAGCCCTACGATCAGTGTGTGTTTATCCAATGCCACAACCGGACAGCCTTTTATTTCCACCCTTGAACTCCGACAATTCAATGGCTCAATTTATTATACAGTATTTGAGAGCCAGTTTTATCTCAGTGTCGCTGCAAGAATTAATTTTGGCGCAGACAGTGAAGCTCCTGTAAGGTAAACTAAATAATTGGGAATTCATTGTGGTCTAGTTCTTCATTTATGCTTGTGTTGAGGCTTGTTCTTATGATGTGCATCAAAATCAGTGTATATTAGAGAGAGAGAGAGAGAGAGAGTGAGAGAGGTTGGGGTCGGCGATGGGGAAAAAGATCCAATTAGTTTTAAGAATTTGATAATTTGACGAGAAAGTTTTCAACTTTTAATTGAATTAGGATTCCATTGGAAATATGTGAGGGGCTTAGCTGTTTGAAACATGATTTGATATTTGTAAGTGGCTCAGGAAACATTATTTGATATTTGTAAGTGCCTCCCATCCCATTTGTGAAACAGTTATGATGGAAGTTGGAGGTGGAATTATGTGAAATGCATTAATATTGTCCTGACTACTCTTCAAGCAATCTTGAATTGACTAAGCTCTCTTTGTTTTTTTCAGGTATCCCGATGACCCATTTGATAGAATATGGGAATCTGATCTAGTGAAGAAAGCAAATTATCTTGTTGATGTTGCTGCTGGTACTAGAAAAGTGTCAACTGACATGCCAATTGACATTAGTAGTAATGACAGGCCTCCCCAGAAAGTAATGCAGACAGCTGTTGTTGGAACCAATGGGTCGTTAACCTATCGTTTGAACTTGGATGGCTTTCCTGGCTTTGGATGGGCCTTCACATACTTTGCAGAAATTGAAGATCTGAGTGCCAGTGAGTCCAGAAAATTTAGGCTAGTGCTCCCAGACCATCCTGAAATCAGTAAAGCCATTGTTAACATCCAAGAAAATGCTCAAGGAAAATATCGTGTCTATGAACCAGGCTTCCCCAACATATCACTGCCCTTTGTGCTGTCTTTTAAATTTGGAAAGACTTCTGATTCTTCCAGGGGACCCCTCTTGAATGCTATGGAGATAAACAAGTATCTAGAGAAAAATGACGGTTCTCCAGATGGTAAGTAAACTGTACTTCCTAAGTCCGCATATTCAGTTCAAATATAATTAGGCCTGAATTCTGGATTCTTTTGAACTGCTAAGTAGGTAGTTTTCAATTTCATTTATCATACGCATTTTGCTTCCTAGATTTGTATTGCTTTCTTTTGAACCATGATTGTGCATATCTGACCGTGGATTTTCATGAGATGCAGGAGACATTGTTGCTGGCATAATTTTGCCCTACTCCTCGGCAGATTGGGCACAAGAAGGTGGTGATCCTTGTCTACCTGTTTCATGGTCTTGGATACGGTGCAACTCAGATGCCCAACCAAGGGTGACAACAATGTAAAGATCTATCTCTTTCTGTTTGATGTAATGTGGATAAAACTTGATCCTGTTTTGTCTGAGTCTTAGTGCTATTCCATGCATGAGAATAATTTATTTGGTTACCATAACTCTTTCACATCTTGTCTTTTGCAGCACCTTATCTCGCAAAAATTTGATGGGTAACATTCCTACAGACTTGACAAAGTTGACTGGCTTGGTTGAATTGTATGTTGGGAGCTGCTTTCTTCTCTTACCTTATATCGATGCATGTTCTGGTCATCAACCCTTAGATTACCATTTGTCTACATGTCTTTTGGCTGCAGATGGCTTGATGACAATGATCTGACCGGTCCAATACCTGATTTTAGTAGATGTACGGAATTGAAGATAATGTAATTACCTATGATTTGTTTTCAATCATAATGTTTAAACCCATCTTCTATGGAATGTGTAACTCACAAAGGTCCATATCTGTTTCAGTCATTTAGAGAATAATCAGTTGACGGGTGACCTGCCTTCATTTCTGACAAATCTACCCAATTTGAGGGAACTGTAAGTTATTGAAAGTGGCGACAGCAGTTATTGGTGCTAGTGATACGAGGGACTTTTATTCATTTCCATAGATCTTGGGAATGCTTTTCAATTGAATTGACATTGATGCCTTGTTTGAAGACTGCTCATCCTTACTGTTTTCAGTAATAAAGATATCTTTTTTAGCTTACCCATCAAAATGACATGTTTGATGCATTTGATTGCAGGTATGTACAAAATAATAAGTTATCTGGAAAAGTACCGGCTGGACTTGATAAAAATATTATTTTGAAGTGAGTATCATTCCTACATGTAGTAAATGCCACAAGCTAAAGAACAGACATCAATTCTTATCTTCTACATTCTTTAGTTTCCTCGTTCAAAACTTCAGTTTCTTTTAGCAATTTCCATGAAATTCTTGCCCTTTGGTGTGGCAAAAACATGACTGATCTTTTTTCTATCAAGGAATAAATTGATCAAGACAAGAACTATATAAAGGGACTGGTCTGATTAAATCTACAATAGAGGCAAATCAATATATGATCTCTCTCTCTCACTTGTGTGCATGTTTCAGACAATAATGAAGATATCAACTACTGTCTATATATACATACATATATATATATACACGTAACCTGAATGAATAATCCTAAGTCATGTATCCTTAGTATTCATAATTAATCAAGAATTGCATCTTGTTTTTCCAAACATTGGTAAGATAACCTACTTTCATCAAGTTCAATGGGTGTCTTGAGTCTTATGCAGTCACATTGGAATCCTAATTTTAGAGTTCTATCTTCTGCTTGTTAACAAATTAAATACTTTGACTCATCTTGTTCAAGTGCAGATACTCTGGAAACATTGATCTTCATGAAGCTAGTGGAAGAGGGAAGCACATTTCTATAATTATTGGTTCATTGGTTGGAGCTGCTGTTTTGCTGATAGTTACAGTAATATCTTGCCTACATCTGAAAAGGTTGAAGGGAAAAAATCATGATCAAGGTGTGAAAAACTTATTGTAGTTTTTTTCCTTCAGAGATGTGGAAAAGCATGTTTAACTGTCATTAAACTGTTTCAGAACAATTTCGAGATTCCATGCTTGTTCAAAGACCAGTTTCTACCTTAAGTGGTAGTGCCCCTGCAGAAGCTGCACATTGCTTCACATTTACTGAAATTGAAGATGCTACCAAGAAGTTTGAGAGGAAAATAGGTTCTGGAGGTTTTGGAGTTGTTTACTATGGGAAATTGAAAGATGGAAAAGAAATTGCAGTCAAAGTTCTGGCTAGTAATTCCTACCAGGGAAAAAGAGAATTTTCAAATGAGGTAACTTTCCACTGTGAGATGTGAATGTTGTAATATGATTTGAATTATGATAGTTGGTGGCTGGTTTGACACTTTTCTTTGATCTATAGCATGCAATAGATCTCTATGCTGGATAGTTAGCTTCAGTAATTGAAGTTGGTAGCTGCTGTAATTTTATGTTCTTAGAGCTGACACGTGTGAATTCACTGCTATTTTTCTCTGAATTAGGTGACTCTTCTGTCAAGGATACATCATAGGAACCTGGTACAGTTTCTTGGTTATTGTCAAGAAGAGGGGAGGTCAATGCTTGTTTACGAGTACATGCATTATGGAACTCTCAAGGAGCATCTTTATGGTAATTGTGTGTGATATTAAGTGTTTAATTATCACTTCATATGGTAAAATTTGTATCGACTTTGATAGGCCCACGAACACATGGGAGAAATATTAGCTGGATCAAGCGTCTTGAGATTGCTGAAGATGCTGCAAAAGGTTTATAAACAACTTGTTCTTTAATGGTTTCAATTTATGCTTTTCTTGGAAACAGGCTTTTCTGTTTGTTGTTAGAATGAAGCACAGAAGAGTAACTTAAACCGACTTCAAACTTTTTTGCTTATGTAGGGATAGAATATCTTCACACTGGCTGTGTTCCAGCCATCATCCATAGGGATCTAAAAACTAGCAATATTCTTCTTGACAAATACATGCGAGCAAAGGTCTCAGATTTTGGTCTCTCAAAATCGGCTGTAGATGGAGCTTCACACGTCTCAAGCATAGTTCGTGGTACCGTGGGATATTTGGATCCTGAGTAAGAACATTCTCTTGTGCTTGCCTTTTAATTTTCCACCTAAATTAAATAAACAATCTCAGTTTGTGGTGGTAAATTAAATAAACAATCTCAGTTTGTTGATTGTATTGTTTATTTGAAGCTTCTTGGGACATGTGGACTTGCAAATCGCAAAAATTCTTCACACACCACAGTGGCTGAAGCAAATATGTTTTAAGTTTGTAAATGGTTTTCTTTCTCATGATGCACAGGTATTATATCTCTCAGCAGTTAACGGACAAAAGTGATGTCTATAGTTTTGGTGTAATTCTCCTTGAGCTGATGTCTGGTCAAGAAGCCATATCAAATGAAAGTTTCGGTGTCAATTGTCGCAATATTGTTCAATGGGTAAGGTGGTTAATTACATAATGATACCCAACTATGAGCATTTGACACGACCACAATATTCTTACCTTTGATAGGGATGAATCTTTCTGAGTTTCAACTTTCAAGAAATTCAAATTAGTTCAATGCATTGTCATTTTTTATTTCTCTTTCGACTTTCTACGTGGTCGTGGTTAAAACACTGGAAGTGAATATCGTGCTCATTTTTCAACACTAAACAAGTTGCTCGACACAAATATTTTCTGTCATTGCATTGAAAATCTCCAAATCTTTTCTACATAAACTTGCTGAAAAGTATTACTGTAATGGCATTCCAGGCGAAGATGCATATTGAGAGTGGGGATATCCAGGGAATCATTGACCTTTCTTTGGGTGACGAGTATGACATACAGTCAATGTGGAAGATCGCAGAGAAAGCTTTGATGTGTGTTCAGCCACACGGGCACATGAGGCCATCAATATCAGAAGTTCTGAAAGAGATCCAAGATGCTATCTTGATTGAAAGAGAGGCCACAGCTGTCAATGAAGGCAACTCAGATGAGCTTTCAAGGAACTCCATGAATTCTTCACTAAACTTGGGTCCCTTGGGTGTGACTGACAATTATTTGGCCCTGGATGAGTCCATAGCAGGGCCAACAGCGAGATAGTAAATTGCTCCAGTTGACAGTCTTCAGGTGCTTGAATATTGAAATCCAGTTTTGCATTGTGCGGGTCACAAAAGGAAGATTTTTATGAAACTTGTAAAAAATTTGAGCTTGCACATTATTATTTATATTCCATGTTGGTGTAAATTTTGAATGACAGGGTTCTGATGTTGTTTAGCTTGTGAATGACAAGGAAAGAAAAGTGAAACTGTAAACTCTCTGGAAGAGCACTTCCTGAGCCATTTATTTACATGTCAAGTTCAATCTCTGGAGTTCTATCGAGTTCCTATCCATCTCTGAACATCAAGCTCCTTTCGAAACTTCAAGAGCTTGAAATAGGAAGCAGACATCAATGGACTCTGTAGCTACCGGTGCCAGTGGACCACCATATCTTTTACTGCTAAGAACTCTAACAACCATGTGACTTTGCTTAGGTTGGTCCAATCTGGTCAGGCATAGCTCATTTACCATGTTCCTTCTTTACAAGACATTGCAAAAACAGGGCATTAGATCAATAGTCACCATTATAGTTTCTGATTGTTAGTGACCATATTTACCAGATTGTTGGTTTTGTCTTTTCAAAAAAAGCCACCAATAATGCTCCCAAAGATTGGATTAGACATTACACACAATTTTCTCGACAGTGGTCCCGCCTATCACTATCTTGGAAAAATGCTTCCATCATTCTCATAAAATATCCATGTTGAAGCAATGAAGGATTGTCCAATGTCTGCTATCTAAACACTCCATAATTTTTTCAAACCATGAACGAAAGGTTAAAGGCGACTGGATATTAAAAATTTATATCTATATGAAAAAAGGCAAATTAAAATATTATGCTACAATTTTAACACAAATAAGGACTTAAATTAGTTCAATTTTCGTTAAAAATTCATTAATACTTTAAATTATAATTCACATCGAAAAAATATTTTTAATTAAATATATTTAGAAGCTAGACATTAAGTTGAGTTGAGTTGAGTCGACACTAAAATCAATGTACTCGGTGCATAAGACTATTCATTTTACGGGAGTCTGGGTTTATATTTTTACAAGAAACTGTTTTTGTGCCTTGAGCCTGTTACTTTATGATCACAAAGGAACAACTTTACCAATTGTTCCAAGACTCATTATCCGAATTAAGTCGACAATAAGTTTATAAATTAAAATAATATTATTTAATTAGTATAATATTATATTGACAATCTTATTCGAGTCAATTTAATTCTTTTAGATTAGGTCAATCCGACTAAAATTGATTCAAGTCTTTAAGGTCAAATCGAGTTACTTTCTTAAATTTAATAGATAACATGTCCAAAAGTGTCTAATCTTTTGAAAGTTTTTCAATTTAGTACTAAACTTTTCAAAATTTTCAATTTAATATCTAACTTCTCAAATTTTGTATCAATCAGGTCAAAATATTGTTTTTGTTGATTTAACTAATAGATACGCGTTAACGTGATATTTGATGGTCACACAATACAAATTTTAAAAGGTTAATTACTAAATTAAAATTAAAAAATAAAATAAAATAAATAAATTACGTTATTTAATTTATTATACCTAAATTCAAACTTGATCCAAGTTTCTATCAACTTAAATTTGAACCATTGATTTTTAAAAAAGCCAACCCTAGGCGTAATCTTTAATCTAATCCTATAATTCATGCTACATTCGTAAGTTTATATTTTAAGTGCATGTTTAATAAAAATTAAGGGTAAATTAAAAAAATCTCAAACTTATCTTAATTTTGTAATTGTGGCCTAAAGTTTAAAAAATGGTGCTAAAATAATTGACTTTTTAATTTGTTACAAAAATAATCCGATGTAACCTTCCTGTTACCAACACTGATGTGGCATACCACGTCAACTTCTTGTAGATGCCACGTGACTTCCACGTGTACAGTATTTTCTAACTAATTAATATTTATTTTATTAAATCTTAAAATCTAAACCTAATTTTACTAAATACCTTAAGCCAATTGAGTGGTATGTTTTATAGGGTTTGTCATTGATTGTTGAGCTCCAATTGCGATTATCTCAACCCTGGTTCTTTTCCTACTTCCCTTCCCGTCGTTGCTCCAATACGTTTATTGCAACTGCGATTGCTCGTTCTTCCCAGTGCATTTTCTGTTTTTGCTTCCTTCTCCCGTCTGTTGTGCTCCGCTTCCTAATTTTGACAGCCCGGTTGTGAAGTCGTCGCATTTAGTTTTCCATTTATGCTTTAACTACTTACCAAAAAAGAAGAGAATTTGCTTTAACTTCATTCCAGTTTGTTGTCATCATTTAGTTGAAAAGAGTAGTATTAGCCAGTAATATTAGAGCTTCAGATTGCAGACACCGGATGATTCTGCCATTTGATATATGATTATACCAGTCGACAATTTATGATATATGTTGATGATAATTTAGTTAGAGTTAGTTACATGTTTACATGTGTTTTAGGAACTTGTTACTGTTATGAGTTAGGGAAGTGGTTTATCATTGTTCTATCTTCCTGTCCTCTTTCCTATTATGGTTGCGTTTAGATCTGCGGTGTAGTGAGGATAAGTACTTATTTACCATAGTTTTTAAACGCAGGCATATGTTTAGATCTGTGGCAAATAACCGGACGTTGGAGAAAAGTACGGTGTTACCACAGAAATTAATAAGCAGAAAGAGGGTTGCAGTACGAAACTGCTTCTATGGTAGAAAATCACTTGTAAAAATTTTACTTTCCATTAATAACCTTCACCACAAGTATTATTTTCCATTATACTCTTAATTAATATGACTAATAATATATTTTTATGAAATATTTTATTTACTAAATTTATTTTATTTATATTTTCTTATTTATAATTTTAAATTTGTATAACTAATAATATATTTTTAATTATTTATACAACAATTAATAATTTATTAAATCAATGAACTTTTTACTCATTTTATCCCTTTTCAGTAACCGCAACTACACTTGCCAAACACCTATTTTTACGTTTCAGTAGTTACCAAAACAACAATCTCAAATACGTAAGTACTTATTGAGAATAACCACTTATCAATTCAGCAGGTTGATTTCAGCAAGTTGTCAACTGCCACCGTTCTCCCAAATCAAGCCTAAATAGAAAATTTATTTTATTCATGTTAATAAAACGATATTGATCACCCCTCTTAATGTAATATAACTTATTTTCCTGCTCTTGACATTAGAAATGGAATGTAAGCTTCACTAATCATCTTAGTCAATGCTGGCAGCTAGATTCCATGCATCGAAACAAAAAGGTATTTAATGCCCGAAAGTCAAGCCAGACTTTGTAAATGCATAAAGAAGTAGTTGATAAATTCAGATGAAGAAGTAGACAAACAAAGTGTACTGTGATTGCTGTGATAAGAACACAAGACTCAGTGGCTAATATTATAAAATACGAGAAGCCTATCCTTCACCACAAGAAGAGGACGGCGAGGAGCTCTAGTGGTTGCTTCAAAGTGAGGGAAGCCAAGTAATTGAGTAATTCCGTATTGTCGACATGGGTTTGACTTTGGGGAATCCTAGAAAACCCAGAAAGGACATGAACGAGTGACGACAATGTGTGTGGTTGACTTGTGTACTAGAGTCCGCTTAGGTTTTGGTCTCTTCGTCGGAACTTTCACGAGTTTGATCTGGAGCCTAATCCTAGAACAAAAAGTCCAAAGACTTGCCTCTGGAAGTAACCAATCCATGATCTTACTGATTTATCTTGCTTGTGGTGCTTGGGTTGCATGTGAAAGATCAATCTTGCCAATACTGACACCTAAAAAAAAAAAAACACTTGGATATTGTATTTAGATCTCATCTTTGCATTTTCGGTAAATATAATTTTTTTAAAATCAAAACAAAAGTTAAATTGATAAGACAAGAGATTTAAGATTTAAAAGTTTCAACTAGTATTAAACCGTTATAAAATTGAATAAAGATTAAATAAAATTAAAGAATTTAAAATATGATTTAAAAAGATTGTTCTTATCAATAAAAAAATTTGACGTTAAATTGAAAAAAGATTGTTGGACCCCACACCCCGCCCTTAGGTCGGCGGCGTGTATTTGCGGGACATACCGCGGCATCCAACCTTACTCA
>JAOQML010000005.1:40347254-40364513 GCA_027568935.1 Erythroxylum urbanii | reverse complement strand
TCTAAATTATGCAGATTAGTGTGATTTTTATTTCATTAATCATTATATTTAAACTTTTATTACTAATATATTTAACCAATTTCCTTAATAAATTAATCTTACACTAAACTAAAAGGATTCATTTGTAATATAAAAGTTAAAGTTTAAGGATTATTTATGTGTGTGTGTGTGTGTTTAGTCTTTATGGTTTACGTAAGAAACTAAAAAGAATGATATTTATTTGTAATATTGATTTAAAAGTTAGAAAGTTATGAATTTATGGTTGAATTTTTTAATCATATATAATGAGCTATACATGTAAGTTTATGGATGAAATGTTGAATTATGTAATCACACAAAAATAGGTATAGTTATAGTTATGGTTATGGTTATGGTTGAATTTTGTAATCACACTATATAAGTTATAGTCATGATTTGATTATGTAATCATACAAAATAGGTTGTAGTTATGAGTTATGTTTGAATTATGTAATCACACAAAGTGAGTTATATTATAAATTTATGGTTAATCTATATAACCACACAAAATAAACTATAATTTTGAAAATGTAACAATCATTTATATAAGCAAAGTTCACTTGAATTTCTATCTCATATGAATGTTAAAAAGATGCTGTTGCTTCTTCTTGTTATTTTACACAACTTATTCCAAATTTTTCATGTCATTAGTAGTTGGTAATAATGATTCTTAGACTATTGGCTTTGAATATAAGATGCATGTATATTTCTAAAGTTCAAGTTATGTGTATGTTTTTAGAATCTAAGATGTGCATTTGCATTTGTTTTGGGTAGAGTGATACACATTGTTTAGATAATAGTTGATAATAACTTAATTAATTTAATTTTGACATATATCTTTATTTAGTTTACAAATAAATGAAGAGAAGTTCAAGTACTCCTGATAATTCATTCTCTTCATGCTTACAAAGATTCGAGGATCCAGCTTGAGCTCACTCTAGATTAGTTTCTAGAATGAAGAATCATAATATTTTTATGTATTGTAACAAGTGTTTCAAAGGTAGAGGAATCACCAAATGAAAGAAACATTTAGTTAGGGTCAAAGGTGGTGTGGAGCCTTGTAAGAAAGTAAATCATGATCTGAAATAGAAAATAAGGACTTTGTTTAAAGAGTATCAACATGAGAAAGATATAAGGAAAAAAATTGAATTATGAAATTGGTAGTGGATTTTTTTTGTTGGTAATCAGGATAATAGTGGGGATGTTGAAGGTGATAGTATTCCTATACAATAAGGAGAAAATGTTGCACCTGATGTTAGGAAAAGAAGAAGACCGTTGTCTAATTTTTTTACACCACGAATAATTCTTGAAACTCAGCCTTCAATCTTTAGTGCCTTAGAATCTAGAGAAACGACTCATAACGTAAAAGTGGCAATGACTAGGTGGTAGTATGATTCAAGTATAATATTTAATGATGCCCATTCTTATTATTATCAGCTTATAGTGGATGATATTACTTCTTATAGTCCAAGTTACAAAGCTCTTTCAATTGATGACTAAAGACGTAATCTTCTGAGTAGTTCTGTTTATGAAGTAAAAAGTTATTTGGAGGAAAGAACAATGACTTAGATTACTTATAGATGTTCAATCATATATTATGGTTAAAATAAGAGCCTAGTATTAATTTTTTTGATTTATTTTGAAAGGAGAAAATATTTTTAAAGTCTGCTGGTGCATTTAGCCTTGTTAGGAATGTTGATAATCTATTTAAAATATTTGATGAAGTTGTAAATAAAGTTGAGTCAGAAAATATTATTCAGTTAATTGCTAGCAATAATTCTACTTATAAAGCAGCTGGAAGAAGATTGTAAAACAATTATAATTCTTTTTATTGGATTATTTGTGTTGCATATTGCATTGACCTAATATTGGAAAATATAAGAGGTGCTAAATATTTACCTATTATTGATGAGATCGTGCAGAAAGAAAAAAGGTAACTAGGTTCATCTACAATCATGTATGGGCCCTCAATTTAATGCGAAAAGATTTTACCAATGGTAAGAATTTGTGTCGTCTTGTTATTATAAGATTTGTAACTAATTTCTTATCACTTTAATATTTTATTATGATGAATAAGGAGTTAAGAAAAATGTTTGCAAGTGATAAGTGAGTTACTTCTTAATATATTAGGTTTAATATTAAATTAGAAGTTTCTAGAATTATACTTACAGATCATAAATTTTAGTCCTTATATCAATTTGTCATTTAAGTTCGTGAGCTTTTAATAAAGTATCGGAGAGTTGAAACCTCAAAGCAACGAAGGAGAATAAGAGTTTTCGAGAATTTAACAAAATTAGGTTTATATTTTAAGATTTAATAACAAATATTAATTAGTGAAAAAATATTGTACATGTGGCAACCATATCATGCATACAAACAGTTAATGTGGCGTGTTATCTCATAATCGGAAATGTTGGACTATTTTTATAATAAATTCAATATTAAAAAATTTTAAAAATATTACAAAATAAAAATAAGTATATATTTCTTTTTTAATTTACCGAAAAATTAAAGAAGGCTTTAGTTATTCAATTTCAATCCATAACGACGATCGCTTTTTTTCAGTGCCGGATTATTTGAAGCGTGGCCAAACGACGGCGTAGCGATGGTCTGAAAGCAGAAGAAACACGTGGTCGAATAGAAAGAAGAAACCTAAGCAAGAACAAGCAAATAAGAAAATCGCAGAAACGAACGGTGTTGATAAACCTAAATCCTTCTCTCTATCTCATCTCGGTCGTCTCCTGGCTCCTCTCTTCTCCAGCGTCCGATCCCTTCTCTTTCCTCTCAATCTCGTTCACTCGCGCCCTTTTTTACAAACTCGGCTCTCCCCTCAGGTAACGAATCATAACACGCGCGATACCATCACACGCTATACGCCGCCTCTCTCTGTCTCTCTCTCTCTCTCTCTATCACCGTCTCCTTTCTCTTTATGCCGTTCACAGTTGGTTCTTGTTCTGACCTAGGGTTTCCATGGCGGCGGAGGCACCGACCAGCCCCGGCGGCGGCAGCCATGAGAGTGGCGACCATAGTCCTCGTTCCAATTCCAACGTTCGCGAACAAGATAGGTACCTCCCCATCGCGAATATCAGTCGGATCATGAAGAAGGCTCTTCCTGCTAATGGAAAGATTGCCAAGGATGCCAAAGAGACCGTTCAAGAGTGTGTTTCCGAGTTTATTAGTTTCATCACCAGCGAGTACGGTTCTCCTTTTTTTTTCGTTGATCTTCACTTTTTCTTTAAATCCGGTTATTAGTGAGATTGATGTACGGAGTTCATGATTAGTCCGGCGGTTTTTGGTGATTATTGATGTGCAGAGCAAGTGACAAGTGCCAGAGAGAGAAGAGGAAGACGATTAACGGCGATGATTTACTGTGGGCCATGGCCACGTTAGGGTTCGAGGATTACATTGACCCTCTTAAAGTTTACCTAACTCGATATCGAGAGGTACACTTTTTATGTGACTAGATTATTTGGGGATTTAGTTTCTGGTGCAATTTCCTTTTCTATTTACATTGTATTATTTAATTCCACATCATAAGATCCAAGTAACCTATTGGAGTTTTTCTTTTTGTTGCTCATGTGGGTCGGATGGATGACGCAGATGGAGGTATGTAGATATTCTTTTCAACATGCTTACAAGTGAGTCTATTTTGCGAATTTCTGTAGATTCTTAAAATTGGGCTTGTGGTGCCAATAGGGTGATACAAAAGGATCAGCAAAGGGTGGAGATTCTTCTAACAAAAAGGATGCCTTGCTAAGCTCAAATGCTCAGGTGAATTGGAGAAAAATTTCCCTTTTAACTACTTTGACCGGTTTTTTGTCGTTATTGTGGAGTCACTGCTTTAGTATATTTTTAACTATGCAAATTTAATTGATGGGATTGTTCATCTGACATATGGAAAATAAACGTCATTGCAGATTTCTCATCAAGGCTCGTTCCCACAAGCTGTCGGTTATACAAGTCCACAAGTAAGCACTTTCTCCCGTTCTTTTTGTAGGGTTCAGATTACCTATTTCCGTTATTCTATGCCTACCTGAGTATCCATTCATTCAAATTTTTTTTGTCTAATTTATTGAATGGATAGATGTTCATGGAACAGAGTGGGTACAGGATAACAGAAATGTTCCCTTATTGTATAGATGTTTTTCACTTTAGGAGAAAAACCTTAATAAATAGAATACAAGAATTCTGTTCAAATAAAAAATTGAATTTATATTGCGTGTTAGGTTAACATTTTAGTTCCGAATAGATAAGCAGATGATATTGAGGGATTTGTAATGTTAAACATATAACGTGTTGGGTTGTAATGTCTTGTTCATGATACCTAATAGGCTATCATAGTTTTGTAGTTATGCTACTTAAGTAGGCTGTCTGTCAAATTGCATAAGTTCAAGCATTCTGTTTTTCATATGAGATTATTCTTTCTGTCATAGCTGCATATTTGCAGGAACTTACTTTAGCATATGCATTAGTTCACTAGACTTGTTTAGGTATTTGATTGAGATTGAGGATGGGTCAATTCAGCTTTTTGTATACAAGGTTTTAAAAGTTTTGACTTCAATCCACCAAAAGCATTATAATCCATGTTTTAGTATTCGTAGAGTCATGCTTGATGGGGATCGAGTTTTGTTTATCCAACAGTTACAGTTATTATACTGTGAATTGCCTTTCAATATTATTCCCAGTTTATAACCAGATTTTCAGCAATGCTACTTTGTTAACATCATCTTATATAATATTTCCTCTCATCTATACCATTACATGATGCTGTTAGTTTCTTCTTATTGAAGTGCTAACCGCTATCATCAATATGCTATTTTCACTGCTGTCCTCTTCTGTATTTTGTGATAACACTTTTGCAGTCTCACAAGCATACTTGTTCTTACTTTCTATCTGATCCCTTGGAGACGGTGTTATCTATATACCCAAAGTAGGTATGGTGTTGGTTGATGGATTTACATGGTTTGTAGTTGATTATGAGGGTTGATTACATTTCATGTCACTTGGTCAACATTTGAATCTTTTGAGGCAAGTAACCAAGCTGCTTTAGAGTAAATGAAGACGTGACTGGGGATACAATGGAAGTCTTGAGTAGTTTGAAGTTTTATCCGGATTCGAGTCAAAATGTGCAAAGCATAAATCATATCAATTGGAGCATTATATGTTCGTACTAACGTTACATTGATGTACTTGCAAGCATTTGTGTTTTATTTGGTTTGTCAATAACTAACTGCTCCTTTGTTTGTTTTAATACATACATTGTTGTGTTTTTTAATGGGTTCTTCCCGTTAAATTTTATTTCTTTCTAAATGATTAATTTTCTTTATTTATATGTACTACGAATCTACTTACTAGGCTATTAAAATGTGTAGGCGCAGGCCCAGCATCTGATGGTTCCTATGCAAAGGACAGAGTAGATGACTACTCTTGTGGCGCCAATTCCATCATTTGGTACTAACTCCATATTCAGCGTTCAAAGCAGTTACTGTACTATAGGCATTTATTTAGCATCTGGTGGTTTTGGTTCTCATGTTTTCGGAGTAATTTACTGAAGGTTTGTATAACTAGGATTTTGCAGTAGATGACTGATGAATTAAGCAAGAAATTTGATATGTGATTATTTGCATAATTGCACTCTGTATGATGTTCGTTAATGTAACGAAGAGTTTGTGTGTAGACCCGATGAAATTTATTTGCCGTCTGCATACTATGTAGATTCCATTGCTTCACTAATTTTAGCCGTTCTACTTATATTTTAATTGGTTTATTGTATCTGCTTACTGGCTTGCAAAATCATTTGTTGATTGCATCGTCTCTCTGTGGTCTTAATCTCTGCCTGGTTATTGTTGAGTTCAACAAGGCTTTCTCAGGTTTGTATTTAAAGATATTTTCTCTCTGCTTTCAAGTTTTTGGTTATCAACAACATCGGACGCACTCATTCTCTTAGTGTCTATTCGTCACTAACCACTGTTTCTTCCAAATTCTCAACCCATTTGGAGTTCAGTTCGTTACCAATCCAACTGAGCTGTCTACAATTACCACCCACTAGAACTACACCAACAATCAGACCCTTTTGTACCTTCTTCTTCAGCACAACTGAGGATGGGCAACTTTTTACGCTCAAAGCAATCACCTCCCAAACCCGACTTGGCTTTAGTTTCCGAGTTTATCATTCTAATATGAAAAATCCAATTTTGGCCTTAGATGCGTCCCCACTAATCACGTGCCACCTTCCCGCTACCAAATTCATTCAGTGCCTTACACTGTCTCTCCCTATTAAATCCGGCCACTATGTTTCGCTTTTTAAGGCTGTTACGTTAGGGTCTTTCCTTTCTCATCGTATAATGAAATATTAATAAAGAATGTTACAGCTTAACAGAAGATCAAGGATATACCATTTAGAATTTAACACAGCAAGGAGATGCTACCAAATTCAGAGATAAAGTAAAACTATAAAACACAGGACGTTCAGACAAGAAAAGCTAGTGAACAGGTATTGTGTGGTTCTACAATATAAGGAGTTCATTTACGCCTCTTATTATTTGAGTGATTAGCGTTCCTATAGGTTGGCTTGTGGCTTTAAGCCTTCTCGAGTTCCTTTCTTTCCAGATGGATTGAATCGTAAGTCCTATGGCAATGATATGTCTTGTGTTCAGTTTTTGGAAGAGAATGTGCCGTCAGCCAATAGATGATATTGGATAGTGAGGTTTTTGAAATATCCCAATCATATAAAGGCTTGACTTGCTCCCAAACCCAATGAGCCACTGAACAGAAGAAGAAGAAGTAGTCCCTTGATTCTTCATGGAGACAAGATCTATTTATATTTATGAAGGATAGACAATTTGCCGTGCTAAGTTTGTTTTTCATTGTTAGTCAAAGAAGGAAGGAGATCTTCGGAAGGAGGCTTCTGTGCCAGACGATGCTATTCCAAAAGACCCCAGGAGTCTTCACCCGAAGTAGTTCAATGGTACGCTTGTTCTTTAATTGATGTATCGATTGATTCTTCTATAAAAATAGATTAGAGCTAGGTGAAGGAGAATAATGGGGCTGTAGATAGTTAAGGTAATCAGGAAAATTTCAGGAGAACCCCTGATGAAAAAGCTAAGTTTGGTGGAGGTGGGAAAAGGTAGAAGGTTAGGATTAGTATTTTCAAGGCAGAAAATGGAGCCATGATCAAACCAATTATCAAACCAAAAGAAAATTTTGTGGCCATTTCCAATTTTGCAGCAAACATCATCCTGAATTGAATTCTTAAGAAGTATCAGCTGGTTCAAAAAATAAGAATGAGAAGGAGACACATTGACTTCTCAAATATACCTGCCCTTGAGGAAGTATGAATGGATCTTGTGAACCCATATCGATTGTTTATCCTCGAGGATCCACCATAATCTTTTGAAAAGAAGAGCATGGTTCGTGGGTTTTAATGGGGTGATATTTAAACCCCTTTTCGCCTTTAGAACACATAGGTCTGCCCATTTTACACTAGCAATCCCTCTAGCTCCGTTAGAGTGGTTCCATAGGAAGTTCTTGAATAATCGCTCAATTGTTTTGATAACATTATTGGAAAGAAAGTCATGGGAACTCCAGTATACGTGAAGAGAGTTGAGGATGGTTTTGAGAAATAGAGTTTCCCTACGTAAGAAAGAGCTTTCTTAACCCAAAAGTGTAATCTTTTCTAGATTTTTTCAATAAGAGGGAGACATTCACAAAAACACAGTCTCTTAGTTGATATGAGCAGTCCCAAATATAGCAACTGGGGGTTGCATCATCATACCTGTGGCCGAAGCTATAACCCATTAAAGGTTTAACTTTGCTAGACTTATGTTATTATTTTTCGGAATTTATTATTGTCTTTTAATTCGCCTTTTTTAATGTATGAAAATTGGTCTAATAATGAGATAAGAAAGTCGTAGAAAAAGGAGAGAAAAACAGAAAAGAAGCAGCATAGTTTTTCATTTTTTGTTCAATTTTGAGTCATTTATGTAAGAAGCGAAAATTGTGAATCAATTACGTAATAGAGAACATAGATACTTACGTGTTGGAGACATGATCATTAAATTGTGGTGTTTGGTGACGGCTAGGGCTTCTACTGCAACTCCGATCTCTTTAAAAAGTGCAGTTCTCAATGGGGTAAACTGTGTAGAGATTATACTTATGTATATATAGGGAGTGCAGTAGAGACCTAGCCACAGATAGTAACCCTAGGCCTGCCCATCATGGGCCTTAGGGTTAGGCCTACACCATTAATCACATTAACGATATAAAGTGCTTAAGTCCAACAAGGATTACAATATTAGTGGACTATAGGCATCTCAATAGGGATCATATCATAGCCTATTTTTAATAAAATCAAAACGACAATTGATTGTAGCCCATAAAATATATTCTAACATTCTCCCACTTGGGCAAAATCAATTGTTTAATTTTATTTTTTAAAAACCTTTGAAAATGACTCTCAGGCTAATAAACTAAATTTTGTACAATGTGGCCACATTTTAAAGAAAATACATGATCTGAGATGCAGCACTTCAATAGGACTAAGTTTGGTCAAAGTCAAATGACATTGAACTATGTCACCCGTTACATCTTTATTGATATAACATCGATACATAATTACATATATCATCAACCTTGTCAACCAGTCATTAGTGTGTAGTGTAGCATGAAAATAGCACACAAAGGTGATCTAATAATTAATGTAAGGTGCTACTTTCAACGTCAGTCCTTGCAATTTCTCTTAAAATAGGCTTAAAGTAAGGGAATTGTATAGTTCATTATGAACTATAATGCCTTGAACTCCAATATGGTGTAAACCACCGGCACAATGATTGAAAAGGACACCAAGTTCTATAATAGTAACTGTAGACTCAAATATGGTGTTGATCAGGAGGCATTATGATCCAATAGAACAATGAGTCCAAAAATTTGTAACATGTCTCTAACTTTAAGATGGTGCTAATCACGAGCCATAATGATATAAAAAGACACCGAGTTTTGAAATAGTAATTGATATATACATACAAAATAGTAATAAGAGAATAATTAAAATCAATTGCTTAACATAATCCATACGAAATGAGCATTCAATTATCTAACAATAAAGGTCAAACAGGACAAGCAAATTCACATACATTTCAAAACTCTCACTAATCAAGCGCATTAAAAGAGCTTAAAATTCCCATGTCTTTAAGGTGCTTTTGGAACACTATAGGTCGAAGACCCATGGTTAAGGGATCAGCTAGCATGGATTCTGTAACTATATGCTCGATGACTATGTCTTTATTCTTCATTAGGTCTCTGACAGTTAGATACTTTAATTCCATGTGCTTAGAACCACTAGAAGTCTTGTTAGTTTTAATGTAAAACATTGCTGCACTATTATCATAATAGATTTTGAGATGTATAGCAATGGAATCCATAATGCGAAGTCCGGTCACCAGGTTTCTTAACCAAACAGCATGAGTAGCAGCTGCATAACAAGCAATAAATTCAGCCTGCATAGTAGAAGATGCATCCATAGTCTACTTCTTGCTCTTCCAAGATATCACACCCCCAGCCAACATAAGGATGTAACCAGAAGTCGATTTCATATCATCAGGCTACCAAGCTAGATCTGAGTCACTATACCCTATTATCTCTGAGTTGTCAACTCTTCTATACACAAGCATATACTCCTTGGTTTTCTGCAAGTATCTCATCACTTTCTTAGCAGCTACCCAATGAGCATTACCAGGATTAGACTGATACCTTCCCAAAATTCCAACTATATAAGCAATGTCAGGCCTAGTACAAACTTGAGCATACATCAGACTCCCCAATGCATTATCAAATGGTCTGTTCTTCATCTCTGCTTTTTCAATTTCATTCTTATGACACTGGTTTTTATTGAATTTGTCACCTTTGACAACTGGTACATCTCCGGGCTTACAGTTTTACATATCAAATCTCTCCAATACTTTATTAATATAAGTCCTTTGAGATAAGCTAAGCAAGTTACGAGATATATACCTGTGAATTTCAATTCCTAGCATGAAACTTGCCTCACCAAGATCCTTTATCTCAAAAAGCTTTGTTAGCATCTGCTTAGTTTCATTCAGCAAGCCAAGATCAATGCTAGCAAGTATAATGTTATCAACATATAAAATGAAAAAAATGAACTTACTCTCAACTAACCTTTAGGTATATACATTGATCAAATTTATTTTCTTCAAAACCCAAGGAAGTAACAACTTCATCAAATTTCAGGTACCACTGCCTAGAAGCCTGTTTTATATCATAAATAGAATTCTTCAATTTGCACAGTAAATGCTTATTACTATTTGACTGAAAACCCTCAGATTGTTGCATGCATACTTCCTCAAGGAGATCACCATTCAAAAAAGCTATCTTAACATCAATTTGATGTAACTCCATATTGAAATGTGCCACAAGAGCCATGATAACTCTAAATGAATCTTTATTGGACACTGGGGAAAAAGTTTCAGTGAAGTCAATGCCTTCTCTTTGCGTGAAACCTTTCGCTACTAGCCTAGATTTATATCTCTCAACTTGATCCATCGAGTCCTTCTTAGTTTAAAAACCCATTTACAACCAATTGCTCTACAATTTTTAGGAAATTCAACAAGTTCCCACACTTCATTATTAGCTATAGACTGCATTTCTTCTTTCATGGCATCTACCCACATATTAGAATGACCACAAGACATCGCCTCCTGATAAAATTTGGGGTCAACATTATCCCCAATATCATACATTTCCTCACTCAGATAAACAAAGTAATAGTTGGAAATAGTCGGTCTCCTCTGTCTAACTGACCTCCTAAGAGGTACTTGCACAATAGGTTCAATGGGTTGAGGAGTATCAACTAGTGTAGGAGGATCAGTAATATTATTAGGAGGATTAACCGGAGTAGGGAATCAACCACATTTTCAACTAAAGGAGCATCAATCAAGTTCTCGATAGGAAGAGTAACTGTAGGTATGTTATCAATGGCAACAGGCAAAGAAACTATCTCACGTACATTAGCAGTGGAATCAACAGCAGGAATAATAGCTTCAGCCTTATCCAATTCTAAAAATTTAGCATTCATAGATTCCATAATTTTAGGACCACTTCTAGGACAATAGAACCTATACCCTTTTGCATGGTCTGGATATCCAATGAGGTAGCAATAGGTAGTTTTCATTCTTTTTCTCTAAGGGATTATAGATCCTAACTTCTGCAGGATAACACCACATACGAAAATGGTAATTGGGTTTTCTACCTATCCAAAGTTCAAAAGGTGTTTTTGGAACGGATTCGCTAGGAACTCGGTTTAGGATGTAAAGGGTAGTTTTTAAAGTTTCCCCCCATAAAAAGTCTGGCAAATTAGTTTTGCTCGTCATGCTCCTCATCATATCTTTTAAAGTGAGGTTTGTCTTTCGGCTAGACCATTCTGTTCAGGACTATTAGGCATGTTATATTGTGGAACAATTCCATAAGCTTGCAAAATTTTGGCAAATGGTCCCATATGTTGCTGTCCAGCATCAAATCTACCATAATACTCACCATCACGGTCAGATCTCACCACCTTGATAACCTTTCCTAATTTCTTTTCAACTTAAGTTTTAAAAATTTTGAATTTCTCAAGGGCATCAGATTTTTCTTTGATTAAATAAAGATGGCCAAATTGGGAAAAGTCATCAATGAAGGTAATAAAGTATTTGTTACCACAAATAGTAGGAGATAGAGGTCCATTAATGTTCGTGTGAATGATTTCTAAGAGACTTAGACTTTTATTTGCATCTTTTTTTTAGTCTTAGTGAATTTTCCTCTGATGCAATCTACACATGTCCCCAAATCATTAAAGTCTAAGGAAGGTAAAATGTTATCTCTTATTAACTGCTCTACCCTTTCCCTAGAGATGTGACCTAAGTGTTTGTGCCACAATAATGATGATTTCTCTTTTATCTTAGAGCGCTTAGTAAGAGTAGTCTCAACATTGAAAGATGTAGAAAAATTATTAGAAGCCAAAGATAGTTTATACAAACCATCCACTAAAAAACCAAATCCTATTATTGCAGAATTAAAAAACAATGTGGTTTTTCTACCACTAAAAGAAAAAGTAAAACCAAGTTTATGTAAGCAAGAAACTGAAATCAAATTCCTTCTAAAGGAAGGTACATAAAAGATATTCTGTAAAATAAGTTCATGCCTGAATCTAAGACTAAGATAACATCTCCAACATACTTCACTGCTACTTCAAGATCATTTCCAACCCTCAGCTTGCTTTCTTTCAGACTTGGCTTCCTCATGTTTGTGAACCCCTATAAGGACATAGTAATATGGGTAGTGGAACCACTATCAAACCACTAAGAATCTATGGGGACATCAACTAAATTAGAATCAAAACAAATAAAAGCAAAATCATTACCTCCAGATTTCTTCTTGTTTTCTAACCAAGCCTTAAATTTACAACATTCTCCTCTATAGTGTCCCTTGACCTTACAGAAGACACACCAAGGACCTTTCTTGAAGGTAGTTTGCCTAGGGCCTCTATCATTGTGATAGTGAGTATTCCCAAATTTCTTGTAGTCTTGATTTTTATTGAGCACTATTAGAGTATTTCTTATGTTTCATATGACTTTTGCCAGAATGAGGTTTAGCATGAACGGTCAGGAGGGCTAAATCACTCTTTTCTTTCCTAGGTTTCTCTTCTTCGGCCACACATTTGGTAATAAGGTTATTAACACTTCACTTATCACCAATGGTATTAAATGTTGTTTTGATTTGGGTAAATTCAATAGGGAGACAGTTTAAGGCATGGTGAGCAATGAAATTTTCATTCAGGTAAATGGATTGGCCTTTCAGTTTGGTTTGAAGGTGAACCATTCTCAGAATAAATTCCCTAATACCCCCGTTATGGTCATACCTCATATCCATTAACTCTTTCATTAAATATCCAGACTTAGCATTATTGGACATTTGGTATCTATCTCCTATGATAGTGAGAAAATCCTTGGCAGATTTTGTGTCGGGCAAACCACTCAATAGCTGTTCAACAATGGTCCTCTTAATTGCAACCAAGCTAAGTTGGTTAGATTTCTCCCACTTAGCCAGACTCTCTCTTTGTTTAGGTGTGCTTCCTTCATCAGGTATGACAAGCATGTCTTCCCTTAGTGCCATATCTAGATCAACTATTCCTAAGGAAAATTCTATGTCCTACCTCCATTTCTTGTAATTTGAGCCAATTAAAATTTTTACGGTCACTTGATTATTATTTATAGTGAAGGAAACTATGTAAGATAAAACATAATGTATTAATAACAATAATAAAGGCATAAAAATAATAGTGAGGCCCAACTAAGAATCACACATTCTCCTTTGGGCAGAATGTGAAACCAAAATGAGAACCTCAAAGATGAGTTATGAAAATGAGGGTACACTAATTTTGAAATTCCATCCCCTTTGGGTAGACAAATCCCCAAGACTATTGTAATCTTCAATAACTCTAGTTAAAAAATTAGGTCTCCAATTAAAACACACAACTACCCCCTTTGGGTAGGCAATTATATGCATTAATTAGAAACATTCTTGAAAAATTATAAAAAAATCTCACAAACTACTATGATTGATCCCACCAAACTATGATTGATCACACTTTGTTGTTAATCACCCATAGTAATTCATGAAACTCTTCATACAGGAATCAAAGTATATTACCCAATACCATAATTCAGTTTAAAAGAAGATGTAACAATAAAGACACCTTAATTGATCATGGATCACATTAAATTGCCTTCTAAAATAAGTTTCGTACTTATATAGTTAGATAAACAAGCAAATATCACATTCAATTTAATAAATAGATATAAGATATGATTGAGAGACAGTGACTACTGTAAACATATCCAAAATAGGGTAATAATAATTTCCAGTGTATCAAGTTAAATTAAAAAACTAGAAACTGCATAAAATCTACTATATAATGTAATATTTTTATAAAAAAATATTAAATGCAGTGGAAAAATTATGAAAAATATATAGAAAAATCAGGCTCAAAATATGGAGCATAACAGAAAAATTGAAGCACAAAAATACATTTTATGGAGCCCACACGCGCCACGTGTGAGAGTGGGCATGTGCAAGGGGCATCATCTTCTTCCTCCAGTGGGTCGGGTCTTGTAGAAATTAGGTTGTGCGGGTCGTGTAATGGGTCATGCTCAAAACCTTATATTTTGGTTCGTTTTTTATGCTTAATCTGAAAGGAAACTTATTTAAAACTTGTTTCTATGAAAGCTCTCAAGAAATTGCAAGGATTGTGATGATTTTGTCGAATTCGGTTTTAAAAATTTGAAATGGGTTCTTCAAAAAACAACCCCTAAAACTCAATGTTTCTTCATTTTAAACATATATCTTACCAAAAAACATGAAGGAAACGTGAATCAGTAAAAAAATTAAGATTTCATATGTATTTGTTATAATTCGAATTGGGTTCAAGAATTGTGATTTTTATTGCAAAATTCTCAGTGCACAGTGTATGAAAAATTAAAAATCATACATCAATAGATTCATGAAGTTAGAATTTACAAAAGCCCTAAGGTTTTAGGGATCAATTTTACGAATTTACATTAACACGAAAATAACACATATAATCATATAAAACTGCAAATTATAATCCTAATTCTTAATCATCAACAATAATTATCAGATTCCTTATCACATAATTGCTAGGCTCTAATACCAAATTTGAAAAGCGAAAATTGTGAATCAATTACGTGATAGGGAATACAGATACTTACGTGTTGGAGACATAATCATTAAATTTTGAGAGCACCGCGCAAGTATTTGATGACAGCTTGGGCTTCTACTACGACTCTGATCTTTTTAGAAAGTGCAATTCTCAATGGAGCGAACTATGTAGAGATTATACTTGTGTATATATAAGGAATGCAGTGGGGACCTAGCCACAGATAGTAACCTTAGGCCTGCCCATCATGGGCCTTATGGTTAGGCCTAGACAATTAATCACATTAACGATATAAAATGCTTAAGTCCAATAGGGATCACAATATTAGTGGACTATAGGCATCTCAATATGGATCATATCATTAGCCTGTTTTTAATAAAACCAAAACGACAATTGATTGTAGCCCATAAAATATATTCTAACAATTTACTATTAATTCGAGCTCAAATTTGATTTTAAGAATTTCTGAGATGATGTGTAATATGAATAGAGATCTTGTTTGCATAATTATAGTGTCATTTTTACCCTGTAAATAGTAATTTTGTGTGGTTTTTCTCTTTTTCTCTCTTATTTATTGTTGTCACCTTTTATCAATTTTTTTCTCCTTGTTTGACACTTGTTCTGTGACACTTTGGAGAGGATTTGTCACTTTTGGTACAGTGAAGTTCTTCTGATGGACATGAGGATTTGTAGTTTTTACCTTTAAGGAAGGAGTTTGTAAATAAATGAAATAGCTAATTATTCTTGCTTAAGTAAACGATGACTTTGAGACACATGTTGCAGAATCGTTTTTTTGATTGTTTAAATGATTTCAGGGTATCTTTAATTAGTTATTTAGAATGGGTGTTAAATTTAACTTTGATTGTTTTATACTCTGCTATATTCTTGAGAAAAATTTCATATTTCTTTGACCAATACTACTTATGGTGGTTTGGTTAACATCTAAAAGTGGTGTTTTGATTGAAGAAGTTGGAAGAAGATTTCATAGGTCATCTTTATTCTAATCACAATTAGATGTTGCGCTCGATAAATTTAAAGATCATAAAGATAAAGAAACAAGTCAAGATCCAAGTACAAAAACTTGTTTCTTATCACTGCGGTAAAGCAAGGCATATTAAGAAGTACTGTTTCAAGCTAGAAAGGGGAAAAAAAAAGAGTAACTATAAGAATCTCACAATTATTGATAGTGATCTTTTTGTTGTGTGTAATAAAAAATCATAAATTTAGTATGCCATAAGACTAGTTAGATCGTAGATATGGCAACTTCCTATCATGTCATGCTAATGGACAATTCTTATACTCGGTGATTTTGGAGTAAAAGATGGGCAATAATGATAAGATTAGGGTGATTGGTATGAGAACAATTTACTTAGAGACTAATAATGATTTAAAGTTGGTTATTAAATATGTTAGGTATGCAATTAACATCTGCTTAAATTTGATCTTTGTAAGAAACCCTAATGATGATTGTTATTGCAATGTCTCCAATGATGGTTACAAAAGGTTCATTGGTCGTGGCTTGAGGTAACAAGTCCTTGAATTTGTATATGATTTAAGGTTCTAACAGTTCAGTGAATAATGGTGGAGAGTGATACTTCATCATATATATGGCATGATAGGCTTAGGGGGTGTTTGGTTATGACTATGTTTGGTTGGATGGTTATTAATGGAATGAAATATTATTCTATCGTTTGGGAGGAAGATTTATAATGAAATAAGATGAAATAGGATGGAAGGGGAGGGTTTCATATTACATCTCATTCCATCCTAAACAGTAAAAATAAGTTACTTCCAATTTGGGAGGTTTAGGAGGGAATGTAAAATAATAAACAACATTTAACTATATTATATTATGAACTCTTCTTTCAAACAACATTTCACTATATTACATTATGAATCTTTCTATCCCAAATAATTTTCTAATATTACATCCATTTTTATTTCATTCCATTATAAACCATTCCATCACATTCTATTCTATTAAAAACCTTACGTGCAACCAAACATAGCCTAAGGGGATTGAGAATGAATCTATCGGTATGGAATAAAAAACGTTGGTTGATTATTTATTTTGATTGAATGAATTTTTTTTTTGATATCCTACATTTCGGTATTATTCTATACCCCCCACATCTGAAAGGAATGACTTTCATTCCTTAGTTAACATATAAGTGTCATGACATGACAGTCCCTGTCCACCTGTGACAATAACGTAGTGTTTGGTTTCTGTCCTCATAGGTGAGAACATATGACATTGACGCAAAAGTTCTGTACATCGTAGTGTTTACTTGTTGTCCTCACCCATTTTTGTTCCGTCTTCAAAGCACAAGAACAGAAATTTTTTGTTCCTTCCAAGACTGTGGTACAAGATTTCTTGTCCCAAGGACAAAAACAAAACATATAAGAAAATGTCAGAAATACCCCTCCCCCTACATGAGCAATTTGTTATTCTTAATTATATTATTAAACTCATCATCATCATCATCATCATCATCATCATCATCATCATCATC
>JAOQML010000005.1:40333419-40346877 GCA_027568935.1 Erythroxylum urbanii | reverse complement strand
TATTTATAGATACAATTAAAAAAATACTAATACAAATCATTCGTTTTAAAATAATCAATGAATTACATATTTCCAATCATATTATAATGCAAGGGTACTTTGGTCATTGACAGTGTTTTCTATGTTCTGTCAACTACAACTAAATACATTTCTGTTCTCGAGACACATAGTTTTATCTGTTTTGTCCATTACAACCAAACACCTCACTGTCTTCAATTTTTGTTCTGTTCTGTCTCTAAATTTTTGTCTCATTCCATCTCTGCATAATGAAGACAGTAACTAAATGCAGCGTAAGTGTCACAGGTGTAACGCACACACATGATACTACCTGTGACTCATATATTTTCTTTTTTTATTTTTAATTTAATATAATTTAAATATATTTAATTAATTAAAATATAATTAATTGACTAATTAAAATATAATTAATTGACTAATTAAAATATAATTAATTAATTAAAATATATTTAGTAGTTAATTATAATGTAATTAATTAAAATATAATTCATTCATTAATTAAAATATAACAAATTTTTATTTTTCAATATTTTTAACAAACCAACCACTATCAATGGTAATAATAATTATTCCTTTTTCTTAACTAACCATCATAATTATAATGATTATATCCATTTTCATTCTTTACTATATTCATTCTCATTCTTATTACTATTCTCTCATGTGAATCGACCGCCTCCTTAGTCATATGAGTGTGAAGGGTATTTGATTCTTTGGCTAAGAAAAGTTTGCCTTTTGAGATTGTGGAAGCTAAGTTGAACAAAGGGGCAATAGAAAAGAGTTTCTTTTTAGAGCCAATACTCCTAGAAAGTTAGACTTGTTAAAGTTTGTACGCTCTTATATTTTTTTATTCCTTTTAAGGTAAGATCACATGGTGGTGTACATTATTGTTATCTTTATTGATGATTATTTTAGGTTTATAATTTGAAGACTAAAGATCAAGTTCTTGCGAGAGTTAAAAGAATTTTGAGTCTTGGTTGAAAGACAACTAAGTAAGAAATTAAAATGCATTTATGGTGGTAACGGTGGTGAATATTATGGAAATTTTGATAACCATTACAAAGCGCAAAGTATTAAACATCAGAAAAATTTTCTTAAGCTCTACTAATTGAATGGTTTGGTGGAGAGGATAAATAAACGTTTGGTGGAGACAGTTAGATGCTTACTCATATAAGCAAATTGCTAAATTTCTTGTGGGTAGAAGCAATTTACATGTTTTCTTATGTTATCAATTAGTCTTATATTGTTTTGGACAGTGAAATTTCTAATATAATTTGATTGATAAGAATAATTTTTATGATCATCTAAAAGTCTTTAAATGTAAAGTATTTATGAATATCTTAAAGAAGTGAGGTTGGAGCTGGATGTTAAGTCCAATCAACATATATTCATTGGTTATAGTTAAAATGAGTTCGTTTATTCGATTATAGGATTTAGCAAAGGAGAAACTTATTGGAAATTATAACGTGGTATTCTTTGAAAACCAAAGTACTGAGGGTATTGAGAAGGTTGGGAGGAATGATACTTGAACCAATGAAAGCTTGGTTGATATTTAGCTTTTTTTTTTTAAGGATGCACCAAATGTAACTAAAGATGGTTTTTAAGATGATGATATTTAAGATAAGAATGAAAATGGTGATCAAGTGTAAAATGATCAGCATGGTGTAGACAGTTTGGATGCTTTAGTATACAACCAACAAATGTAAAGGCTCTAAAAATTTCTCTTAGGAGATGTACTAGAGAAAGAAAGTCCTCATCACATTACCTTCCTAGTGAGCATGTACTTGTCATTGATAGAAGAACCTAAAAGCTTTAAAGAAGCAATAGATAGTGAGCAGAAGGAGAAATAGGTTGACACTATGAAGGATGAGATGACATTTTTATATGATAATCACACTTTTGATTTAGTTAACGATAAAAGAACTTTGCAAAATTAGTGAAAATTTTAATTATATATATATATATATATATTCAATATTTTGAAAGTAAAACATGATAATGACACTTTAGTTCCAGGATAAAAAAGTTAGATTGGTTGTTAAGGGCTTTAACTAGAAGAAGGGACATCGTCCATCTAAGTTGTGTTGGGTTAACAACACGATTTGACTTAGAGGTCCATTTGAGTCGCTCAAAAGAATGTCACTTTGAGAAAATTTTCAACATAATGTCATTTTGGACTATCCATTTCTTAAATTTAATACTAAAATGATATTGTTTTGTTTTGAGGGCACTAAATGTTCTAACGTAATGTTTAGGTTCATTGAACTTGTCTTATTGGCTTCAAGCTGAACTAAGTAAAACTTCAAGTTGGTTGCTATCCATATTAGTCATTTTAGTTGCAAATATTGTAATAATTCCTACCATGAGTGAAATCCTTCCTTAACAAATTTAGGACCCATATTCAATGATAGATGAATTTGGTCTTTTTTTTTTACTTTCTACATAGTTTCATCAATGATAGGAAAGCATTTAACATCTCTTATATTTTTCAACTTTAGTTTAATACAATGTGCAATACAAGAAGTTCAATAAAAATAATTCTACTTGTTTGCAATTGTTTCCCAGTTGCTTTGTAAGCATTTTTAGTAATTGAACAATTTTTTTCTAAACCAACATCATCAAATATTTGAAAAGGAGTATTAACATTTCTAGCAAGTCAAATGCATTAATAGACTTAAAAATATTGTGTTCTTAGCAAAATAAACAAAAAAATTAATAATAGGCTCTTGTCTTCTATTTGTCCAATTATCACACATGATTGAATACCCAAGTCATTCTTTTTTTCATCCAAATATCTATTCATTTCATCAACAAAGCTATGAAAAAGTTTAACTCTACAGTCATCAATTAAAGGAGCCTTACATCCTAGACCATAAGAGGCAGTAACATCTAACATAGGCTGGTAATAATAAGAATGAGCACTAATGAATGATATAGATAAATCATATCATTGTCATATCCATATTATGAGCCACTTACTTAGATAATAAGGCATCACATATTGAAGGCTAAGCTTTAGGAGTTATCTGTGGTGCCAAAAAGTTACACATCTTTTTTTTTAATTTTTCTCACATCAGGTATAAAATTCCCTTGTTATTGAGTAAGAATAACACCTCCAACATCTCCATTATCATCTTGAACATCGAAAAAAGAGCATCCACTACCAATTTCATAGTTTAGTCTTTGTCTTATATCTTTTCCATGATGATTCTCTTTAAGCAAAGTCCTTATTTGTTATTTCACGTAATGACTAACTTTCTTACACGATTCTACATCACCTTTAATCTCAACTAAATGCTTCTTTAATTTAGTGATTCCTTAACCTTTCAAATGTTTATTACAATACAAACAAATGGTATAGTTCTTCATTTCTGGAACCCATGAGCCTAAGTTAGATCATTGAATCTTCCTAATATCATAAACATTTACAATTTCTTTATGATAATGCACATTGTAAAAATGACTTTTATATTAAATAAAACAAAAAAAATTTCTTAAACATTTACGATTTTATATTATGTTGAGTAATGAGTAAAAATATTATATGAAAAATGTAATACAATGTGAAATTGTAAATGTTTGAGTAAAAAGTTTTGGTTTTATTTAGTATAATAAAGTCATTTTTATAATGTATGTTATCATAAAGAAAGATGTAAGATAGAGTTTAGATAGACATATTTATAATTAAGTATTGAATATTTATATTTATGTAATGATATTATATAAAAATAAAAAATTAATTTATTAATTTAATTTTAACATATATTTTATCTAATTTTATAAATAAATGGAGGAAAGTTCAAGTGCTCTTAATAATTTTGCCTGCTTCATGAAAATTTGATGATCTAGCTTGGGTTTATGCTAGATTAGTTCCTAGAGTGAGGAAATATCATTTATTTGTATTGTAACAAGCATTTAAAAGGTAAAGGAATCACCAGATTAAAAAGACATTTAGTTGAAATTAAAGGTGATATAGAGCTTTGTAAGAAAATCAGTCATGACATGAAATGATAAATGAAGATTTTGCTTGAAGATTATCAACATAAGAAAGATAAAAGAAAAAGACTAAACAATGAAATTTATAGTGAAAGTTCTTTATTCGGTGGTTAGGATGATAGTAAGGATGTTGAAGGTGATATTATAACCTAACAAGAAGGAAATGTTGCCCCTAGTTAACTTTTTTCACTACAAATGACTCCTAGAGCTTGGCCTATAATCTGTAATGCCTAACAATCTAAAGAAGCAGTTCATAATTTAGACATGACAATAGCTAGATGGTGGTATGATTCAAATATATCATTCAGTGATGCTCAATCTTGTTATTACCAACCTATGGTAGATGTTATTCTCTCTTACAGTCCAAGATATAAAACTCCCTTAATTGATAAATAAAGAGATAAACTTTTGAGCAGCTCTATTTATGAAATAAACATTTATTTGGATGAAAGAAGAATAACTTAGGCATACTTATGAGTGCTTAATCATATGTGATGATTGTACAAATAGAAGAAATGAATTTATTATCGTTTTTTGTTTATTCTACTAAAGGAAAATATTTTTAAAGTATATCGATACATCTGGCCTTGTTAAAAATGTTGATAGTCTATTTCAAATATTTGATGGACATGTAAACAAATTTAGGCCAAAAACATTATTCAATTTATTATTGACAATGATTTTGCTTATAAAACAACTTAAACTCCTTATGTTGCACATTACATTAACCTAATGTTAGAAAATATATTAGATGTTAGATCTTTTCCTATCATTGATGAAACCATGCAAAAAAAAAAGACCAAGGTCATCTATAATTGTATACGAGTCTTGAATTTGATGAGGAAAGATTTTACTAATGGTAAAATTTTTGTGTTATCTGTTATTAGAAAATTTGTGACTAATCTTTTATCACTTTAGTGTTTTCTTCTAATGAAGAAGGAGCTTAGGAAATTGTTTACAAGTGATCATTAGAGTGGAGGTTTTTAGAATTATACTTGGAAATCATGAATTTTAATTTCAATGTTAATTTGTAATCGAGTTTGTAAGCCCTTGATAAGAGTATTTCGTCAGACTGATAATAATGAGAAACAACAATAAGTTATTTTTATGGTGACATAGAAAGGGTGAAGAAAACAATCAAGGCCAATATAAAAAATAGGTCTTCTTTATATACACCTTATCTTATAATTATCAATGAGAGATGGGAACAACAACTTTATTCTAGATTATTTATAGCTGGGACATTTTTTTAAATCCTAATGTCTATTTTAGACTAAGTTTTATAAAGAAAATTGAAGTTAATAAAAGAATGTTATAAACTATTACAATATTATTATCTATGAGATAATGCAAAATCTCCTAAACTCACGAATAGAAGTTTATAAGAATGTTTATGGTGATTTTAAGATGCCCATTACTATTCATCAAAAAGATAATTTAGGTATATACTTTTTCACTGTTATTATGTTAGAAAATATTCATCACTTTATTTTGTTTATTAGGTTACTTTTTTTGTCTTATCACTTGGTGAAACCAATTAGAAAGTATTGTTCCAAAATTACAAAGATTTACAATTTGAATTCTGAGTCAATATGTAAATGTAACAAGGTGTGAAATGAATTAGAGCACATTTAAATTCTTCTATTCTAAAAAAAGGAATATATTGGAACACAAAAGGTTGAATGACTTAGTCTTTTCTAGATACAATTTAAAGCTTAAAAAAGTATCTTATTGTCATTATTAAGTTGAATATAATTTATTGTAATTTTTTAATAATTTAATTTTATTCATTTAAGAAGACTTTTAATTAAACAAGTAGTTTTGGAGTTTCTAAAGAGTTGAGTTTGATAAAAGAAGGTGACCTAAAAGATACTATTAAATGAGAAAATATTGACATGTCATTTGATATAATAAAATTAAATGATGATGGTGATGAAGGTCCTACTAATAATAAGGATTTTGTACCAAATAAAAATTATGGTTAATACGATTTGAATAGATATTAGATTGAATGAAATTCCAAGTTTTTTATTTCTTTTCTTCTTTTAATTTTACTTGTATTTGATGCATAACTGTAAATGTTTTTGTTTCAAGTTTTGTTTATACTTGCTTGTATTCCTTGGCAAAACTCTTATTGTAATACTTATATAGTATCGAAACTTTGTTATTCTTTTTACTTGATGTAATTATTCTTTATTATATGATGAAATTATACTATTTTAAGTACCTTGTATTATCCTTAATTCCATATTTGTATAATGATTAAATTATCTTTTTTCTTATATTATTTATAAATGGAATATGTGAAAAGTAATATTAGTAAAAACAAATAGATAGTTATTATTTCAAATTTCTATTATTATGATTTTTTGAGGCAAGGTTTATATAATATTATAAATTATAAAATACAATATATTAAAATATTATTTTGCAATTTTTAAAAATTCAAGGACTTATAATTTTTAAAAATTACTTGAAGCAGTACCCGATACTGACCAATACTAGTACTATACTATATCAAAAACAAATTCAGTATCAGTATTGATATCAAAATGGTATTCATAACATTGAAAACAATAGATTATTGATTTCTAACAAATAATGAATTTAGCTTTTCTTCAGTGTTATCTTCGACCTCATTGATGATGAGGAATTATTCCAAAAATTTCCGCCTTCCAAATCATTAGGAGGGCTTACCTAATCCAACACTCTTTTGACAAAAGTCAAGCTTCTGGTTTATTAATGTTTTCATTATCATATCTGATCCATTATGATTAATATGTATCTTATTAATACATATTTACTTAGACTTGAGCACTTCTCGAATCTAATGGTACCTTACGTTAATGTGTTTAGTTCGAGAATAAAATGTGGAGTTTTTGCTCAAATGGATGACACTTTGATTATCGCAATATAACATATACTGATCTTACTTTAGGTCAATCTTAAGAAAATATTTCTTCATATATAAAAGCTCCTTACTAGCTTATGTGATGACAAGGAATTCAACTTCAGTAGTTACAAAGCAATATGCCTTTGCAATTTGGATTGCTATAAGATACTTCCCTTGTAAAAGTTATCAAGTATCCAAAGGTAAACTTTTTGAAGTCTGCATCACCAGCCCAGTCAAGATCAATGAATCCATCAAGCATAGGTCTTTTACTTCCAAAATATAAGTAATACTTAGAAGTTCCTTTGAGGTATCAAACTATCCACTTTTTTTCTACTCAATGACCCTTTCTAAGATTGGACATAAATCTATTAATAACACCAACAACGTAAGCCAAATTCAATCTTAGACACATCATGACTTATATGAAGCTACCAATTGCTGAGGAACAAGGCACCTTCTTTATCTCATTCTTCTTATCTTCAATTCTAGGACACTATTTTGTACAAAGCTTGAAGTGATTAATAAGAGAACTCACAGAATTTTCTTCAGTCATGTTAAACAAGAGAACGTACAGGCTTTGCTTCGACCATGTTAAATATGTTTGTTGGATAATTCCTTAGGCTTGCAAACTATTACAAAATAAATGGTCAAATTGATCAAGTCTTAGGCAAATTTGATTATGATTTTGGTGCTTGATTTTAGGAATCTGTTTAGAGATATTTTTGTGATGGGTAGCAAATAAATAAGATAAAGATAAGATTTGTTATCTTAGAAGATAAAGTTGTTATCTATTAGGATTTAAACTTTTAAAATTTTAATTTGTTTGGTTAATCTTTACCTTTTATTGCCTATATATTTAGGCCTTCATGTCAATATAAAGAGCACCTGTCAATAAATTACCTCTTGCATTATCTCTTTTCTATTATACTTTATTTTAGTTAGTTTATGGTTCTAAAATTCAACAATGTCAAACACTTTCTTAATGTATTTTTCTTGTGCTAACCATAATTTTTTCCTTTCTTTGTCAACGAGTGATTTTCATACCAAGAACTTTCTTGGCTAGACCTAAATGAGACTTGTTAAGCTTTATCTTCAGCCCCTCAATCTTTATTGTATCATGTCCAATGATCAGCATATTATCGACGTAAAGTAAAAGAATTATGAAATTATCATTAGTAAATTTCTTCATGAAGACACGATGATCAAAGTTTTTCCTTTGTAGTTGTGCTTAACCGTAGAAGATTTGAACTTTTTGTACCACTATCATAAAGCTTACTTGAAGGTATACAAACTTTTGCCTAGCTTGTAAATAGGTTCTCTTTTCCTTTAATTTCAAAGCCCTCAAGTTATTTCATGTAGATTTCTTCATCAAGATCTCCATTGTTCAACTTTAAGATCCAAAATAGCAGCTAATCCTAGCATAGCTTAAATAAAAGACATCTTTACTACTAAAGCAAATATCTCTTCAAAATCCACATCTTTCTTTTGCCCAAAACCTTTCACGACAAGTTTGACCTTATATTGTGGTTGTTTGGCTTACTGTCCAATTTTTAGCTCATAGACCCACTTGTTACTGAGTGCTTTCTTCCCTTTAGGAAGAGGTACGAGCTAATAGGTTTGACTATTTTCTAATTATTTCAGCTCTTCTTAGATAGCTTTAGCCCTTTACTCCTTATGCTCATTAGTCATTGCCTCATCATAGGTATCTAGTTCTCCTTCATCAATGAGCAACACATAATCATTTGAGGAATACTTTTTGAAGGATTGTCATGGCCTTCTGCATCTCCTTAATAGAACTTTAATTGGTTGCTTTACCATAGGATGTCCTTTAGCATTAATAGTTGGTGGGGTTTATACAAAGTCAATAATATGTTTTGCTTCCTCGTGCTTATCATTAATCGAGTTTGAAGTTAATGAGAGAATTAGATCAAGATGCACATTTATGAAAATAAAGGATTCAAATCTTTCTTTTTTGTCAAGATCCTTAATGATCTAGGCTTCATATAATACCACATCTCTGTTTCTCACAATCTTATTATTCTTCAATCCCACAATTTGTATCCAAATTCATCTCCCCTATAACCTAAGAAAACGCATTCGTAGGTCTTTTCATCAAATTTCATCTCATAAAATGTGAACATATGCTCGGCACCTAAAGATTCAGTTGTATATTGTCAAATTAAATGATCAAAATATTTTGGGCATTGTTAAAATCTTCCTTTTTGTTTTGGAAAGCAAAATAAGCTTGTATAGCTTTGTCCCACATTGGAATGGAATGAAAGGTTGAAGCATTTAATAAAGTAAAGGATAAGCCCGAATGGTTATAGCCATTCAAGGAAAGGTTGCACCCTTATTTGAAGGGGTGCATCAGCGCCTATATAAAGAACTGGGTTCGAACTAGTTGAGTATTCCAAATTTTTTAGATTACATACAAGTTTTGAAATTCTCTCTCCCTCCCTCTCCTTCTCAATTTTGCTTTCAAAGTTATTGTCAGTGTTCTTATTCTGCAGATTTGAACATCGATCACCTTGGTTCACTTGTTATATTTTGAGAGTTCTATTCTACTGTTGGAAGTGCAGACGATCAACAGATCAAGCTTCAATTTATCCTAGAGGCAAATTTGCTACAACCCGCTACACACTATTGGTGGGGGCAAATATCATCTTAAGGAAAGCGATTACGTGACTTGAAGCAGAGATATTGTTCATTTATGTTTGGAAATTTTTTCCGCAACACCAGTTTGAAGACTCAATTTTTCTAACAATCTTAAGATGATATTCTGGCAAAATCACTCTAACAAATGACACAGGACTTTATGAAATTGGACCATTTTGAAGGCGGTAATTTCAGGCGTTGGCAGAAGAAGTTGCACTTCCTTCTGACCACATTCAAAGTGGTCTATGTTCTGACCACTCCCTATCTAGAGGAACAAGAAGATGAGACAATAGAGCAGGCTCGTAATCGAACAAAGTGGGAGAACGATGACTATATCCGTAAGGGACACATTCTGAATGCTCTATCCGATGCTCTTTTCAATGTCTATCAACATGAGGAGACTACTAAGGATCTATGGGAGAAACTGGAAGCCAAGTACTTAACAGAAGACGCCACTAGTAAAAAATTTCTTGTTAGTAATTTCATACTGTATAATATGGTAGATTCTAAATATGTTATGGATCAATTGCATGAGTACAACATATTGTTAGCCAATTTAAACAACAAAACATGAATATGGATGAATCTATTGCAGTCTCTTCTATAATAGAAAAATTGCCACCTTCGTGGAAAGATTTTAAGAAAAATCTTAAACACAAGAAAGAAGACCTTACTTTAGATAGTTTGGCTCAACATCTTCGTTTGGAGGAAGAGTCAAGGTGTCTTGAGAGTAAGGATAACCAAGAAGGTTAGTCTTCCAAAGTCCTCTTAGTGGAGGATGATGGCAATGGGGACAAGAAGTCCAACAAGAAAGGTCAAGGAAAACGCAAGTGCGACTCCAAACCTGATCATTCAAGAAAGACTTAAAGAAGAAAAAAGATTCTTTCTGGCACTGTGGCAAGACAGGGCATTTTAGGCATGAATGTCGGTCTTATCAAAAGAAGAAACCAGATGCATCAAATGCAAAGAACAAATTTGTGGTTGTCATTTCCGAAGTGAATATGATAGATGATGCTGGAGATTGGTGGATTGACTCAGGAGCAACAAGGCATGTTTAGTTCTTCACCACCTATAAACCGGTGGATGATGGAACAGTTCTCTATATGGGAAACTCTTTAACTGCTGTTATCAAAGGTAAAGGGACAGTGGACTTAGAATTCACTTCTAGAAAAGTCTTGTCTATTACTAATATCTGTCATGTACCTGATGTTAGGAAGAATCTTGTATCAGGAAGCCTGCTTAATAAGCAAGGTCTCAAGTTAGTCTTTGAGTCAAATAAGCTTATACTCTCTAAGGGTGGTATCTTTGTTGGAAAGGGCTATATGTATCAAGGCATGTTCAAACTTAATATTAATAATAAGACACAGATTTCTGCTTATATTGTTGATTGTTTTTCTCTATGGTATGCTCGCTTAGGACATATTAATACTAGAAAGATGAATGATATGGTTAAACAGGAATTAATTCCTAAGTATGATTCTGATATGGTAGAAAAGTCTAAAATCTGCATGCAAACTAAAATAACTCGTATACCATTTCCTAAAGTCACTAGAACTTCATCTTTGCTTGAACTTGTGCATAGTGATGTTTGTGATTTGCATGCAACCCCTACTAGAGAAGGTAAGAAGTATTTCGTAACATTTATTGATGATTTTTCAAAATTCTGTTATGTTTATCTTTTACATTCAAAAGATGAAGTTCTTGAAAAGTTTAAGGCTTATAAAACAAAAGTTGAAAATCAGTGTAATGTTAAAATTAAAAGGCTTAGATTTGATAGAGGTGGTGAATTTCATTTCCCTAAATATTGTGAAAATGTTGGTATTATTTATGAAACTGTTACACCTTATACACCACAATAGAATGAAGTTGCTGAATGAAAGAATAGGACCTTAACTGAGATGCTTAATGCTATGCTTTATAACTCTAGTTTAAGTCATGGTTTTTGGGGTGAAGGTTTGCTAACTGCTTGTCATATATTAAACAGAATCCCTCTCAAAGGAAAGAAAGTTACTCCATATGAGTTCCGGAAAAACAAGACACCTAACTTAAGTTATTTAAAAACTTAGGGTTGTTGGGCGATTGTGAGATTGCCTAAACCTAAATGAAAGAAGTTAAGCGAAAAAGGAATTGAATGTACATTCCTTGGTTATGCAATGCATAACAAAGCCTACAGGTTTCTTGTTATAGAACCCAATGGTTCAGTGGAAGTAAATACCATCATTGAATCTCGTGATGCTGTATTTTATGAAAATAGGTTCACTACCATTCCCAAATTAGGTTCTAGTTTGGAGAATGAGCCTGAATCTTTAGAATCTAAAGAAGAGAAAGAAAGTGAACTTGTTGAACCAAGGAGGAGTAAAAGGGCGAGGGTTGAGAAATCTTTTGGTCCTAATTTTGTGGTTTACTTGGTTGAAGGAACAAGGGAATCACATTATAAGTAAACCATAATCTCATTAAATGTGGAATCAGATCTGCTTACTTTTGAGGAGGCTATGAAATCTTAAGATATTGCTCTTTGGAAAGAAACAATTAATGATGAGATGGATTCTATAATGGGTAACAATACTTGGGTACTTGTTGATTTGCCACCTGGTTCTAAACCAATTGGTTGTAAATGGATTTTTAAGAAGCAAAATGAAAGTTGATGGTACCATAGACAAGTTCAAAGCAAGATTGGTAGCAAAGGGCTTCACACAAAAAGAAGGTATTGACTATTTTGATACCTATGCTCCAGTTGCAAGAATTGCTACTATTAGAGTATTGAATGCTCTAGCATCCATATATAAGCTTCAAATCCATCAAATGGATGTCAAGTCTGTTTTCCTTAATAGAGAGTTAGATGAAGAGATATATATAGATCAAACGGAAGGGTTTATAGTAAAAGGTCAAGAATAGAAAGTGTGTAAACTTGTTATGTCATTCTATGGTCTCAAACAAGCTCCTAAACAGTGGCATGAGAAATTTGATAAGGTTATAGTATCAAATGGTTTTAGGATACATGAATCTGATAAGTGTGTGTATAGTAAATTTACTGGTAAGAGAGGTGTAATTATTTGCTTGTACGTAAATGACATGCTTATATTTGGTACTGATCTTGAAATTATTGAAAGTATTAAGAATTTTTTGTCAACTAGTTTTAACATGAAAGATATGGGTGTTGCTGATGTTATTTTGGGTATTAAAATTAAGAGTGACAATGATAGTTTAATTTTGACCCAGTCTTATTATATAGAGAAAATTCTCAAGAAGTTTAATCAGTTTGATAGTGTACCTATGTCAACACCTTTTGATTCACAACTTAAATTGTATCCTAATATTGGTAGAGCTGTTGATCAACTTGAGTATTCTAGAGTGATTGGAAGTTTGATGTACGTTATGACTAGTACTAGACCTGATATTGTTTTTGCTGTGGGGGGAATGTTGTATATTTTCAAATTAAATGATCAAAATATTTTGGGCATTGTTAAAATCTTCCTTTTTTGGAAAGCAAAATAAGCTTGTATAGCTTTGTCCCACATTGGAATGGAATGAGAGCTTGAAGCATTTAATAAAGTAAAGGATAAGCCCGAATGGTTATTGCCATTCAAGGAAAGGTTGCACCCCTATTCGAAGGGGCACATAAGTGCCTATATAAAGAATTGGGTTCGAACCAGTTGAGTATTCCAAAATTTTCAGATTACATAGGCTAAATTCTCGGTCTGTGATAACAAAATATTTCAGTCCTTGATTTGTGGTAAAAAAAGTTAGAGTGGATGGAAATGCGGCAACCTGCCGGTGTGAATGGCGGGGTTGGTATCACCCCGCCGCGTTAGCTGACGGAGTGGACACGATGGCATCACCCCACCACAAATTTAGGTGGAGGTCCATTTTAATTGGCGGGGTGGACACGGTGGCAT
>JAOQML010000005.1:40317447-40330362 GCA_027568935.1 Erythroxylum urbanii | reverse complement strand
TCTCTCCTCTCAGAAATTGGAATACAATGCAAAGAACCAGCAGTAATCTGGTGTGATAACTCAGGGGCAAGGCAACTGGCAGCAAATACAATTTTTCATTCAAAAACCAAACATATTGAAATTGATATTCACTAGATAAGAGACAAGGTTTTGAGCAATGAAGTAGACGTTAGATACATTCCTTTCGAAGAGCAACTTGCTGATATTCTCACCAAGCCACTCACCATTTCTCAGTTTCAAATTCTTAAAGGCAAACTTACAGTTACTCACTCACCACAGCACAGCTTGAGGGGGCATGTTAGAATGAATGGCTTGAACAGGTCATCAATTAAGAATAAAAGTGAAAATAAAAGTGATGACAGCTAACGTTTTGTTGTATTACCAATTCTGTTATAAATGATTGGTAATCCGTGATTGTAGGAAATTTGTACAAAAGGAATAATTTCACCTCTACTATCCAATGAGCTACTAGCATGTGGTATGCCTTCTCAGTATAAATAAGAACATTTACTCCTTTTCTCTGTAACCGTTGAGCAGAATATAAATAGTATTTCTTAAGTTTCTTTACTACATTAATTTTATCTACTTGCAGTCACTTCTCCCTCATGTATCCAAGCCTTCAATGTCATAACTCGAGATAAAGTTCATGATTAACAGCATTTATCTCTCCATCATCATACCTGACATCAATCTTAAATAATCCTCCGACCTTCTTTCCTTTCACCAGTATTAGTGAGTTTCACTTAGGCTTCCATTCTCCTCCTTTGGTGTTGTTGTCGTAACCTTTATCATCAAAGACATTTCCAGATATAACATTCATACGAATCTCAAGAACATGTCTTACACATCCTTCAATACCATTTTGCATCTAATGTTGGTATCAAGTACGATATCTTTGAAGCCGACAACTGGAACTATTGACTTGCTTAACAAGATTAGTGCTTATATTTCATCATCCAAGTCAAGTTTTGTAGTGTAAGTTGATTTAGCAATTCTTGCAAGTTGTTCAAGTATAAGAAGCACTTTCACCTTCCCGATACTTGAGACTGACTGAAATCCTATTTTATGCATTTTTCCGTTGCCATACATCATAGGCTCTAATCTCTTTAGCAATGTGGTAGACGACATTAATGTCGACCCACTGTCGAATGGTGCCAAGAGCTTTTCAATCCATCTTCTTCCATTGATTTTAATCACCTCCTTCAAGAATAACTCCTTTGTGCTCGATTGTGACACACAAATTTTTGCAACAAAGATAATCCTCCATTATAGTCTTCCATGTGTCGTAATTTGTAACTGTTAGTTTGATCATGCTACCACCAAATTTGTCGTCCATCTTCACTTCGTACAAGGAATAACTAAAAGAACTTAGTTCTAATACCAATTTTTGAGAAAATACTTTTAAAATTACAAAGGGCTATGAGGAATGTAACATTCTTTTCACTCTTCTTTGAAGTGATCTACTCTTTGATAATGGATGCATACAAATAAAGAATTACATCTTTTTATAGGCAACATGTTAGAACCTCAGTTGACTCCAAGTTGATTTTCCTAAGTTAAACTACTTTAACTTTCAAAAAATATTTACTTAGTCAAGCTGCAGTCCCAACAATAGTAAAAGTGTTACTTTCCAAAATAAATATGCTTCCAATGTTACCTTTGACCTCATTCCTGACGAGAAATTATTCCCAAGACCACCAAATACCAAACGTAAACGTGATCTATTGCTCAAACAATAAAACTTTGAAGGCAGGATGGATGGAGTCTACTCTACAAGTGCTGGCTGAGATGACAAAAGTTAGTGTGCCCATTAACACGATTACTTGTAACATTCTGCTTTAGGATCATTGCGAACACTTGCAAATAGATAAGACAAAGGAGTTTTTGAAAGAGATGGCTGATAGAGCTAAAACCGAGCGTTGATGTTGTCTTTTACAAGATCCCGATGGGTGAATGCATAAAGGTTGATGATAGATCAGGGCCTCTTGCCCTCTTCAATGAGATCACAACAACATAAATTCCACAGACTTCAGGTCAGTTAACTTACCTTGATGATGAAGGCTTTTGCACTTCCAGGTTAACCGAAGTTGGTCAAGAAGATTTTCAATGAGATGATCAAAAGACCTCACGAGTGAAAGTTGATGTAATTGCTTGGAATATATTGGTATAAGGATAGTGTAGAGCTGGGTTGGTTAAAGGAAGCAAAGTAATCTGGAGAATTGTTTCATGCTAGTAAAGCTACCTATGGAAGTCTTGCAAATGGTATTGCCCTCGCTAGAAAACCAGGAGAGGTACTATTGCTATGGAAGGAAGTGCAGGAAAGGTTGTAAAGGAGGAAGCAGATTCTGATCTAGCTAAAATATGCATAAGAGTTGCAATTTCCAGCAAGGTTTTAGAAACTGTGGCTTGTATGGAACAGAATGGGATACCACCAAATGAACAAGTATAAGAAGATATATGCACTAAAGGATGTGTACCTGTAAGCATGCTTCTAAGGCCAGATAGGACAGGAGAGAAAGAAAGAAGGCAGCCGAGGCTTCCTCGAGTGGCAGTTAGACTCGATTGCTAGAAATATTTATGGCTGCTATTTACTATAATCTGATCTGTACTTGTATACTATATCACTGAGATTGAAGTATGTTAAGTCATATAGCTCGAGTTCAGGATGTAATATTAACTTTACAGAGCCAAGTGAAGCATGAGTGGATCTTTGTTGTAATGGGAAATCTGAGGACATGCATGTAATTGCTGTGTAAGTGGAAGGATATGACCATTTCTTGTAGACTTTGACCCTCCTCCAAAAAAATGAATCCAGGTTCTGCATGCAGACAGCCGATTGACCACAATGATCACAAACAGGATTATCAGAGTGTTTCCAATAGCTTCAACCCTTTGACCTTGACGATTGACTTCGTGTGTAAGATGATGTTAGCACCTGCATGAAGAGGGCATTAGTTAACTAAAATTGTTGGCTATTGATTAATCTTACCAAGCTATGGTCATAGTTTAGGAAGTTATTCATGCAAGCAAAGGAATTGTCCAAGATTGTCAATATATCCCTGATCAAGGATTTGAAGCGAAAGAGCAGGTCATTTATGGAAGATAAAACAGTATGTCTGACTCTTAGGGCACAGGATCTGTAGAATGCAATTCAGTACCTGAAATGTTTTCGGTCCCTTCTTAAGAAGATATCCGACACTATTCAAGTTATCCACAAATGTATCAATATCAGGCACTCTCAGATCAATCCTGTCCGCCAAACTGTAAATTTCCTGGAATACAAAAATGAATGGGGATTTATGGAGAGCTTCATATTAGGAGGTATTACTAATGGGCAGAAATGGAGGAAAAAAATTTTTTCACCTACAGCAATTGAAAAGGTATCTTTCTGCTGCAACTCCGACTGCTTATTAAGAGCACTTAGGAACCTTTTTGCCTCTTTCTGTTGACTCATTCCACCACTCCGACCAAAATCCACGCAACCATGCTCATCAACATACTTATCATAAAGTGATTCTTTCATTATTTCAACCACCTCCTGCAAACAGCTCATGTTCGAAACCAGAAGTCATGTTATATATAGATCGGAAGCAGCGCTCTTCCAAAATACAATCCAGGAGGATGCTTACGTGAAAAACTTCAAGGTTTACTAACCATTGCATCTTGGGCTGTTATTTCTTCTCTTAACTCAATGCGAGCTCTAGCTTCCGCTAACCTTACCAAACTTTCCAATTGCCTTGCTGTTATTGGTGTACCATCGGCTGATGTGTTGCGGTCTCTAAGTCTTAAATAAAACTTTTGAAGTACTTCTGCCGCTGGTCTAGACATCCTTATCAACAAAACCACTCAAGTCTCCTTATCAGTAATGGTAGTTACAAGGTGGAGATTATGCTAAATGCCAAAGAGATCAGAATTACCTGGGAAAGACGTAATTTCTTGCATAAGCAATATATTTGCGGAGAAGTGGACTTGGCAATGGAGAAAAATCAGAATCCTTCCTTGGGTCAAGTCTCAACCTTGAAACTAAAGAACAACCTATGGCTGTATCTATGCCTCCATCATTTTGTGAAGCTGCATTTTGTGTAATCAAAACACAATTATTCACAGGAAAACTGAAATTCCTAATAACATGCATTAGTTTGCCATAATGCTTCGTTAATCCCACTTTCCAAGAGAAAATGAAAAAAAAGGGGGCAGGTGACTACCTATACGTTGCTTTTTCGCTGCTGATGACTGTTCTCCGTATCCAGCATGAAGCTGCAAGGTTATCATAAACATTTATCCGTCAATACCTTGTTATTCCTAAGAACAAATGTCCCAATATGATAATATCAGACAGAAGAACTTACGGACATTATGTGGTCTGAGACTCTTTTATCCAGTACTTCATCAGGTTTATCAAGTAATATAAAAACCAAATCAAATCTCGTGAGCAGAGCAGCACTCATTTTCAAATTTTCGTTTACAGTCTTCGCACGGCTGCAATTTAGATTTCATACAGCCTAAAATCAAATTTTATATTTAGAGAATAACTATTTGAGATTTCAAAATTATCAATTGTAGGAAATGATTAATATCTGCCAGTCCATGTTTTGACCGACATCGGACATGTAGTCAGCTCACATAGCTGTCAGGGACAAGTTCCTTGAAACCAAATCTATGAGTTTCACATATTATTTATTATTATCAGGCAGCATTAAAGGAAAGAAACACATATAAATCAAATTCAGAAATTACTTGTAATGTCCACCAACGGGGTTTGCTGCTGCTAAGATAGAAGTTCGTGCTGATAAACTTGCTAGCAGACCAGCCTTTGCAATGGATACGCATTGTTGTTCCATGGCTTCCAGAAGCGCCTGTGGTAGTCCCATTGTCAGCTGAGGCAGCTTGATTAAACAAATAAAAGAATTTGTTACCAGTCAGGTTAAACCTGATGTTCTGCAGACATTTTATCAAATTCGTCAATACAACATAATCCACCATCAGCCAGAACCATTGCACCTATTGGAAATAAACTCATCATTAATAATCTCTCTCTGAATATTTATAAGCTGCAAAGATAATATGTAGGAACCTTAGATTGAGCTACAAGAACCAAAGTTTTCATTAATAGACAAGCTAGTGACCATGCGAACCACACTGATAAGTTCCTTGTCTGAAATTACCTAAGTAATTATGTCTTCAATTATTTTTCCTGTGTTTTCTGTTATCATTACCAGTCTGTCAAGTACGGATCTCCACTGACCACTGAACTATTGCAATCAACAATAAGATGGAAGCTTTTAAGGTCACATTATGGTTTCTCCCAAGCATGGGAGAACAGTTAACAGTCAAATTTTGCTCATCCATCCATGATCAATACTACAGGTGAACACTCATTTCGCAAAACTGTTACCAGCTTATAATAAGACAATCCATGCAGCATGCTCTAAAAAGCTAATAGGAAGATGAATACCAGCCTCAAATGCATAATCACTTGTTACAGCATCCTTGACTACAGCCACAGTAAGGCCGGCATTGGTTGTGGCATTGCCACACACATAGATGCCACGAGGGGAAACAGCTGCTGCAGCCTGCAGTAACTGGCTCTTGCCTAGTCCAGGATCACCTGGAAAAATATCATCTTAAGTTATTTTCTGCTCTCATTTGTCCGCAAAATAGGAGAAAATAAAAAAATGTTGCTAGTGCAGTAATGCAGCATGTGTATTCCACTATAGAAACGATAGAATGATAGCAAGATTTGGAAAGTACCAACAATTATTACATGGATGTCTCCTCTGACAGGAACCTTGTCCTGGTCCATTGAATACTTCCGCACACCTCCAAACAATGCTAACGTCATCCCAGCTGTTAAAAGAACATGAATTGGGCACCAAATGCTTAAACAAATGTAAGATACAACCACAACAAATAACCTATAAACAATTCGAGAAAGGTAGCTTATTCATTACCATCCATGTAGTATTCAAAAGGTATTCCAAATGCCAATTAGAAAGTTTACTACTATGAGTGAAAGAAATAAAGAATTAGAATACCATGGGCAACTGGTTGGGCATTATATTTCAAATGTTGGCAAATTTAGTATCACATGGATCATTGTTGTATATTTCCAGCAGCATCTTGTGACTATAAATTGATAAATAAAGATCTGAACATCCTTGCTTGCCAATTAGATGAAAGATGCAGTGGAAATAGCGTAAAGTTTTAATTAGAAAAAAAGCCTTGGAAGCCCTCAAGAGAAAGATTTACCTTTAACAAGTTCATGTCCATAGATTGATGGACATATTGATTGAAGTATCTGGCGGAAGATATCAGAACCATGTTCTTCTGAAAACTTCACAATGAATTCCAAATCCCTTGATGAGAATGAATATAAATCAGACAATTTTGTGGCTCTGTTACTGGATGTAGAATCTTGCATATCTTCAGATGTTGATTGGGACTTGGAATTTTTTATGGAAATTACTTCAAGATACAAAAAATAAAATCCTTGGTTTTTGCTTTTTGATTTTCCTGCAAGTATAGAGAGTCCAGATAAATGTGCTAAGCAATGGTTTAATAGCCTCAAAATGTCTATGATGAATGCCGTACATACAATATTTCTCGGATAGTTTCATGTTACTCGTAGAAACATAAAGGGCCTAGAAAGTTCTAAACTATCAACTTCCCAACTTCCAGGACCATTCGTTCCATATGTAGTCACAGTGGTATCATGCATCAGAATGAAGTCTAAGGGTGAAAATTCAACAAGAATAACACATTAACATGGTAGACATTCTCATATGGAAAACTTTTTTGGCCTAATCGTGTAATTCTTTTCATTTAGAAAATAGAGCACTAAATGCATACCACATGGGTTCCTGTTGATGAACCAGTTTTAGAAAGGCAGGGAAGATATATTGACCCTAAATATCCACATAAATTATGCCTTAGATAATGAAGCAATTTGTGTACAAGAGAGAATATGCTATATGTACCTCCTCCTATGTCCATGTAATTATTGATACTTCTTATGATTCCAGTAACAGTCACCACGTCACCAGGGATACACGCATCAACAAGATCTTCAGTTAGTTCACATTCCACAGTTCTAGGTACCCTCCCATCTTCATGATCTTCGGGCCTCAGTAACTCCTGTATTCTGGACAGATTACATTGACAGGGCAATATGTAAGTGCCAGGAAGATATAAAAGAAAACAGCAAATGCTGCCTTATATCATGTGCTTGCAAGAAAACCTATCCCCACATCTGGACGAAATTAAGCTTTAGAAAGATTGAAGTTTTGATTTGTACTAGACATACAAAGACTACCTTATTTTCTGAAAATCTATGGCTACTGCAGAAGACCGAATAGGCTTGAAAGTTCTGCTCTTGCACCCATTTAAATTGCAAGCAAATGGTGGTGAAAACTTTCCATCGGGAAAAATCCGAACTATGTTAGATTTACATTTTTCACAGTCAAAAGTCATCTTGACAACCAGTGGCTTGACGGTGGTGACTTTCACAACGGTTCCCCGCACAGAAACAAGCTTTTCTGTCACATTACAGGAGATCATGTGATTCATAGCAATCCCTCAACATGGAACAAACCGGAATGCAAAGATACATCCAAAATGTAAATTCTTAGGCCAGAAAAAGCAGGAAATTTTTAGATTAAACATGTGATACCAATATAGGCCGCTTTAAGATTCTTCAAAGCAATCATAGACTCAGGGTAGTTGTGAAGACGAACATTAATCTTCATCCCTTCATCCAATATGTTATCATTCCATTGCATCAAAAGCACCTGTTCCAATTCTTACTAATTCATTTCCTTTACTTAAAAAAAGGCAACAGAAACAAAATTTTAACTAAACATTCCATCAATTCTGCTCTGTACCTTGTGAACTGCAGCACCCATGCAAGAAAGAGCCATTTTAGGCTTGTCTGCTAAAGCCGCATAAAATTCATCAACATCACACACTTTCCGAAACTGTTGAAAGTCCACCGGCAAAACGAATATGCTACTATCACGCTGCACCTAATCATATAATAATAATTGTTACCTCTCTCAGCTCAATCCCTCTCTAAATCATCTCGTAAACAGCATAAGGCTAAATATTTCGAAACTAAACATTAAAAAAGAAACAAATCGATTACTCAGTAAGTCATGCCCTAACTAGAGAAGCAAAGAAGAAACCTGAGAAGAGAAATCTCCGCCAGGAGGCATAGAGAAGAAGTTAATCAAATGGGACGTAAGCATAAGCTTGTACTCATCGACGACGTAGTCGTTTTCTGGGAAGTATGTCTCCAAAATCTTCACCACATCGGTGCCGACGGTCATCGGACTGTGGTACTTCATCGTTCCCATTCTCCAGAAATTTTTAATTTTCACTTCCCTCTATTTAATGCTTCTGGTTTTGGCGGGAGAGAGGAGACAATCAAAACGCGAACGACATCGTTTGAAGAGGAAAACACGTGGAGACCTAATAGATCACAACATTACAACTGATTTGAGGAGTGAGCTGTCGGATGCAATCCACGTGTAAATACTGATATCTGGCCGTACACGTCATTATCTGAACTGGAAACCAATTTCCATACGACACAGTACGTCTCCTTCTCCGCTTAAAACTCCTCAACGCTCTAATCACTCGTAATCCTATACGTTTCTCATCACTCACTCAACTAGCTCTCTCTAGAGAAATCGTTTTCAATATAGTAATAAAAAGGTATTTTTTCCGTTCTCTGTTTCTGATTTATTGAAATTGAATACGGTTTATTTTGGCAGGAGTTACCCTTTTTTTGGGGGTAAATAATCAATGTTTTGATGATACATATGTATGTGTTTCTAGGGTTGATTCATGTCTATGAATTTTGACCAAATCGATCTTAATTCCGACGCCGTTCCGACTGAACAAGGGAATGATGTTAGTGCGGTTGATACCTGTGGTTCTAAAACCCTAATCAATCTTGTTAGTGTTAAAGGTCAAACTCGGGAGTCTGTTGATGGCAACTTTGGAGGGGTTAAAGGAGAAAAGGTTAATTTAGACGAGAAAATTTGGGGGAATGAAGCCGAAACTGGAGCTGTTGGTGTGGCGGAAATGAGAATGGAGGATGGTGATGTTGCTGAGAGTTCAAGGTCCGTGCTTGGTGATGGAAGCCATCTAGGGGACGTGGGTTCTTCTGGTTTGGTGCCTGGCATTGTCGATGTGGAAGTGAAATTAGCTAGTGGTAGTGATTTTCAGGATCAAAGAGATTGTGATCGGGTCGAGGTGGAGGTAGTTTCACATGGGAATGAGGTTCGTGCAATGGAAATTGATGAAGCCAAGACCAGTAAACGTGAAATCAATGGTGATGATGTTATTGATGAAATGATTTATGGGAGAAGTGACAATAATGGGAGCGGAAGAGATGGTAATATTACAGAGGCTATAATTGGAAAGGCAGCAAGCTCAAAGCTGAAGGTAGGTGTCGGTGATCTGGTATGGGGCAAGGTGAGGAGCCATCCTTGGTGGCCTGGCCAAATAATTGATCCTTCTACTTGTTCAGATCAGGCGAAGAAGTATTTCAAAAGGGATGGCTATTTAATCGCATATTTTGGGGACCAAACCTTTGCTTGGAATGACGAGTCTATGATAAAGCCTTTCAGGTCCCATTTTTCTCAAATGGAAAAACAGAGTAATACTGAGGATTTTTCTTATGCCGTTGAGTGTGCTTTGGATGAGGTTGCTAGACGGGTGGAGTACGGATTAGCCTGTCCTTGCATGCCTAACTATAGCAAGATCAAAACACAGTCTATTATCAATGCTGGAGTACGGGAAGAATATAGTAGAAAGGATGGAGGGGATAGTTTCTCTACTGCAGATACTTTTGAACCTAAGACTTTTGTTGAGTATGTCAAAGCATTTGGCCAGTTGCCTTTAGGTGGAGTGGAGAGACTTGAACTTTTGTCTGTAGAAGCCCAACTGCTGGCATTCAACCATTGGAGAGGTTATTCTGACCCGCCTCAATTGCAATTCCTTGGAGCCATATTGGAGAGCGATACAGAGGTCCCATCATTTGAAGAAGTAACGGATGATAGTGAGGAAGTAATGCTTGATTCTAATGTGAGTGAAAATGAAGTTTCGGAAGTTAAAATGGTTGATTTTGTGTGGTCTGGAAAGGGTAAATCAAAGAGTCAATATAGCCTATCTAAGAAACGTAAGCATTTCTTTGGACTTGGTGATCATTCTGTCAAGAAAGAGAAAAGTTTGGCTGACCTGATGGCCGAGAGACGATCATCTCTTCCTAATTGTAAAAGTGGGTTGGTTGGTAAAGGTGAAAAGAAGTCAATTCGTGTGTCCTGTGGTAAGAAACGGAAGGGTGTTGATTCTTCTGATCCATCAGCTGTAGAATACAGCAAAAGTTCTTCAACATCAGGTGTTGACACAAATCATTACCAGCCCGAGAGTTCTTCAACATCTGGTGTTGACTCAAATTATTCCCAGCTGAAGAAAACCTATAGAGTCGGGGATAGCATCCTCAGGGTTGCATCTCAAATGAATGGGCAGACGCCAATACTAAAATCAGATAAAGGAACCTCCAAAAAACTGTCAGCACAGTGCGAAAGCAAAGATAAGTCTATCTGTGTAAAATCTCAAGGCAAGAAGCTGTTCTCCATGGAGGATTCTTCAACTGAGGTCATGGTCTTACGTCTTTCCCTTGCTGCCAAGGATCCCATGAAGGGATTTAGTTCCTTTGAACCGATGACGAGCTTCTTTACTGCATTCAGGAATTCTGTTTGCCCGGATCATCTCAGCGAGCAGCAGCTTACAGAGCCTATAATGGAACGTAGAGTCGATGATGATTCTGAGAAAGAATCAGTGAAGCTTGAAACTGAAACAAATGTGTCTGAGCGTATGAAAGATTCCTATTTTGCAGATACGGTTATCCAAAGCAATCCTGGAGAATTATCTTCCCTTAAGAATGAAAAAGAAACCGTAGAGATTATGCCCAATAATGCCATTGAAAAAGACCCCACTGCTGAGCCAGAATCAGTTGTTCAATGTGGTACCAACTTGGATATAGAACAGCAAAGTGATGTTGAGTCTCCTGATATGGAAGCACTGGACACGGCATATGACTTGGAAGAAGATAGCGATTTCGATTCAACTCCAACAGCTTTGATATTGAAGTTCACAAACTTGGATTCCGTCCCTTCAAAAACTAACTTGAACAATATATTTAGCCGTTTTGGACTTCTCATGGAATCAGAAACAGAAGTGCTGAAGAAGAGCAGTCGGGCTAAAGTGGTTTTCCGGAAACAGGCTGATGCAGAAGCAGCTTTCAGCAGTGCTGGTAAATACAGAATATTTGGACCTTCACTGGTGAGTTACCGCCTGAAGTATATGCCTTCAATGCAAGGCAGAAAAGATGCAGCAAATGCAACTTAATGGTGAACTCTTACGGATTTGAATACCAAAAGTCCTGTCAGTACTATATCTTGTCTGCCCCGTCCTGTTTTTGATTTATGTCTAGAGAGCAACAACACGAGTAGTCTGACTAGATATAGCTTGCACAAAGATAGGAATGAATAGTTATGTAAAATTTTGATCGTATGTAATGTTAGCGTATGGACTTGGCAAGTTATAAGAATTCTATTTTGTTTGCAGGAAATGAAATTTGTTACTATCAAGTCCTAATCATTCAGTCTTCCGTATCAGATGATAAATTGTCATGGAGCAGTCGGACCGTGAGCTGGTTTTCTAATAAATTTTCGGATTTTTTGTATGTTTCTGCTCCTACAAAATTGCTTATATGAGTTACCTTTTTCTATCATAAGAACAAAACAGAATAAGTTTGGAATTTAATTTTGATAAGACATACAATACTTTGAACTTTTCTTTCAAAAAAACACGTTTTAAAGAATGATAATTCTAATCGGATCAAGGAAATACCAACTCTTATCCGATTAAAGAATCCTAGTTCTACTCGGATTAAGGAATCCTAATTCATTATATGTAAACGTTCTTCGAGAATCTCATGAACTGATCTAACTCCTCCAGTCAATTTCGCGTTGACGACGATGGAAAATAATAGCCTCCTGTCTAATAGCATCATCAACAGGAATAACATGAGCAATGACCACTCTGGTCAGGACCTCAGAAAGTTACCACCTGGTTATCGGTGGCTTCCTACCGACGAAGAGTTGCTTGATTTCTTGTATAAGAAGGTTAATATCATACCAATGCCCTTCCATAGAATCCACGTGGTTGATCTCTACCGTTTTCATCCTCAAGAACTAACAGGTTTATACATACCACTTCACTATTTAAAGTTCTTAAGAAGAACAAGTCTCTTCGTTTATGTAACTTGTGCGTGTTACTATGAGCAGATATGTATAAAAGGGTAAGAGAGCATGACTGGTTCTTCTTCACATCCAGACACCCAGATGGGACATATCGAGTAGCTGGCGATGGATACTGGATATCTACTGGGATTGACATGTCTATTCCATGTTGCAGACTTGTTCCTATAGGCTACAGGAAATCGCTGAATTATTATGAAGGAAAACACCCTAATGAAACCAAAACTATATGGAAGATGCACGAGTATACTTTGCTTGCTCCATCCTCTAGCACAACAGCTGGTGAAGACCAGACGAAGGTACGTTGAGCTGTATATTGTAATTATCCGAAAACCACGATTGTTATTCTCTGGATCAATGATTAAAGCTGGTGAAGACCAGACGAAGGTACGTAGAGCTGTATATTGTAATTATCCGAAATCCACAATTAATCTTTAGATCAATGATTAATTTTATTAGCTCGGATCAATCATAAAAATTTTAAATAATTTAATTTTTCAGTTCAGTTTTCAACTTTTTGATTTGATTTATTATTCTTAAAATCAATTAATAAGTTCTTATAAATTGAAATAAATTAATTAATTTT
>JAOQML010000005.1:40292897-40313790 GCA_027568935.1 Erythroxylum urbanii | reverse complement strand
AATGCTAAAGTCCACTTTACCCTTCCTTATAAACTTAAGTTCTTTTAACCTTAAGTCATCTTCTAAAAATATCCTTATGCATCTTACAACATCAACACTTTAATTCTATCAATCTATGAATTAAATCCTCCTAAGCTTGACATAATAATTACTCCAATTAAAAGAATTATCTAACAATACTACAAAATTGATTCAAATGATGCTTACTAAAAACAAAATTTCAAGGCCCAACAATGGAAGGCTTAATGAAGCTGAAGATCTTTGGAAGAAGTTGTTTAGACAGCACATGGAAGGCATGCCTAAGAAGTTTTTTAATAAGATGGTATCTATATATTACAAACGGGAAATGTACGATGAGATGTTCGAGGTACCGAATGACATCTATTTTTGAACTCTGTTATTTCATCTAGATGTTGTCATCATAATGTGAATGCTGATTGTGAAGAACTCCTTATTTCATTTTGCCAATGATTCATAGAATATAAATTATTGTAATCATGGTGTTAATATTTTCAATATTAGTTTAAAGCAAAAAGTCTCTAGCGTGAAAAGTTGTTGTAGGTTTTCAGTTGATCAGTTATTATTGGGTTCAAGCACAGTTGATGAGGTCTAGATCTTTTGGTTGTTCTAGTGACAAAGAAGAATATCTCAGGTAGATTTAAAGAGTAATTAGTTTTTTAAGATTTTCAAATTTATTAAATTTAGGATGTTCAGAAGATATTTGGCATTTTTTATTTTCATTTTGAAATTGTCTTGTTGAAATAATGCACTATTTGTATTTATATTTTCAATGTTAGAAAAACTTTTGATATTTGATTTGAATTTTAAGATTTATCTTTGTCCTCGTTTAAGGTTTTTTTAGTATTTTTCAATACTATATTTATGATATAATAGTATTATATAATTAGAATATTAGAAATGAAAAAATTAACATTTAATAATATAACTTGTATTACAAATTAACATTATTTAACAATTTCAATTTTTATTCGATAGGGATATAAATAGAAACACAAGTCAAAATTAAATTACATTCCATGAAATACTAATGCATACCAAACACTATAATAAGAATTCACCCAACTTTTCTATTAGAATTCTTATATGTATTCAAACATATAAATATCTTTACTTTCTATAGATTTATTTTCTGAAGAATCAAATTTTAAATTCACTTTACTTTCCCGCCAACCAAACGGGACCTAAAGGTTTTATGATTTTTGGCCCTATTTGGGAATGAGTAGAGAGCATTAGCTGTTAGCTGATTTTATTAGCAGTTAACTAATAGCGGATTAATATAATTGATTTGACCAGCAGATACCATCAACTCTTCAAACTGCTAGTATTAGATGTTTATATATAAAATGACTTATGCGAGTATTACTTAAAAAAAACTTATAAGTATGTAAGTATTATATTATATCTTAGTATTTTTTTTAAATATTTTCTAAGAATTTAAATAGGACAAAATAAGTCAACACATTTAAAGCAAAAAAGACAAAAAAGGCAAAAATCAAATATGCGGGCGAAAAGGGGGAACAACAAACTTGATATCTATATCTTTATCCGTATCTCTTTCCATCTTTCTCTCTCCTCTCCTTTTTTAGCTTTGTATTACAACTTGAGTAATTTGTACTAAACATGATAAACATGGTAAAATAATCAAATATCTCTTAATCCACCAAAAATTAGCTGATTATCTATTTACCAAACAAAGATTTTATCTTTGAAATGAATAAATTCAATACATGAGCAAGTAAATGATCCTCGGTAAAACGACTACATAACAATTATCTCTTAATTGTCCTTACAAGTTTGAATTTCAGTATATAATATACGCTTTAAATTTCAAAATAAATAATTATCATTTGAATTTCAGTATATTGAATAAGATTTAAATTTCAAAATAAATAATTATCATATTAAGATTGGAACACAGAAACACTTTGAAATTCAAAATGAATAATTGTGGTTATTAATCCATAAATAACCATTTCAATGATACATATTTATTATCCTGTTATCTATGGCATAAATCCAGTATATATACGATCTAGTTTCTCTTTCACTATAATTAACTACGTTCAATTGAAAGAAAAAAAGTATTGATTATCTCCTTTACGTATATATATATGAAACTTTTCTTCCGGCTGAATGGCCACAAGCACTAAGTTTAGAAACATCGTCGTCGTCGTGATCACAGTTCATCATAATTAATTGAATCTCAAAGAAAAATGTGACATAAAAAGTAAAAAAAATTCAAATATATAATGTAAATTTAGAAGACAAAATAATAATAATAATAATAAGATAAATTGGAGCCTGGCATTGAGAGGTAGTTGGGACGTCGGCACTCTAGTGTTGAATCGCCTGAGTTGTCGTTATCGGATATGGCGTTGAGCGTGTGAGCAAGATGGTGATGGTGGAGAATCCTTCACTGCATTGCCATTGTTCTGCCGTTTTTGGCGGCTCTAACTTGTCAGTGTCGTCATCTTCTTGCTAAAGCCATCTATCACTCTCCTTCTCATCGTTTAGTTGTTGACAATGTCTCGGTAGTGGTGGAGCCGATAGCGGTGGTGTATGAAATGCTAAGTAGTAACCGTATTTTGTATGCCAAAATAAGTTGTTCAGATCATCTGTTTTTGTTACTTTATTTCTACCATGAGTCTATTTTTTATAAATCTCATTTGATGCTCATGAAATATGATATGAGCCCAAAATAAGTATAGTCTGAACCCATAAATCAATTGGAGTAAAAGTAAAGTTTTTGGTCAATGTCAACTAAAATCATAACCATCGGATTACTTCATGGTAGATAACTAAAGTTAACTTAGACATGTACAAATATTTTTTAAAATTCATCTAAACGTTTAAGGATAAAGCCAATTGTAATACACCGTCTGAACAATGACAATGCATCATCAACCTAGCGAGATATAATTGAAAGATTATTGTATGCAAACTAGACAAGACTTGAGAACTCGTACGTCACTCTTTACATTTGAATTATAGAAAAAACTTGAATTCATTTGGACATTGCATAGGACATTATTGACTACAAAGGGAAAATCATTGATGACGATATAGAATGCTCATTAACATAAACTGTCTTATCTGGTAGTATAACTTTCTTAGTAGAGCAGTAGCATGTGTTTACTGCACAAATGCGTAGTAAAAATTTGGAAACTTATAATACCCGGTTGATTTTGGAAACTAATAAGTATGTATATATAAGTTTTGTTATAAATGGTTAAAATATGTAAATAAATATTTTTAAAGTTAGAATTTGGAGATAAAAGTTGGAAATGTACAATGGAGGACAGAATTTTGTAAGGAGAAAAAGGAAAAAATATAACAAGTGAATATTTAAATTGAATAAATAAAAGTGGAAAGGTAAAACTGACAATCCAAGCATAAATTTTGTTATAATCTTTTAGTATAGAATATAAAAAATGCAAAATTTAATATGAATTAAAACAAACCAATGAAAATTTAAAAAGACAATTCTAACCAAAGTAAAAAACAATCAATAGGTATGTAAATTAAAAAAATTACTAACTAAGCAAATAGAACAAAAACAAGAAATCAGCAATACAAGATTGAATACAGGAGAAACACAATTCAGCAACAATTATTAACAAATAGCAAAAAGGACAACGAAACAATAGCAGGAATAGTTTGTATGTGCATTAGGATTACAATCATCTGAGCACTAACGATTAGCAAACAACCAAAAAAGAAAAGAAAATAGTGGGAAAAGGAATTTGAAAGTGCATTAGGGTTATAGGCATTCAAGATATAATAAACTTTGAGAATTATCTTGTCAATCAGTAATCCTTAAGTTGTGGAATGAAATATTGTCAATGCCTAGAATTTGACCAAAAGTATTCAATGATGATTGTGAAAGTTGCATGTTTCATAGTTGTAATTTTTGGAAACTTGATGTAGGATCTGTTTGTTAGACCCTTTAGGAAGAAGGATCATACCCCTTTGACTACATACCTCAGGACCTACAAGTTCGGCAACTACGTCAACATCAAGATTCATCTAACTAATGTTAAAGAAACATAACATTTTTGCGTCATATAAAATACATTAAAAAATCTTAATCATTTCTTGGTAACAAAAAATTTCAAATACGAAAAGCTAATAAAACAAATTCCTAAAAACTATTTAATTTTCTCTAAACCATGAAACATTTAGATATGGTCTCTCTTTCCAATCGTAGTTCAATTGTAATAATGATTCTTTTTTATTCCCATGATTTCCTAGATTTGAGTTTCACTTAAATAATTTTATCGACCCTCGTCACTAAAGTTAAGAACCTTTCGAGGTAAAATATTCAAGCTAGCACAAAAAATGATATCTTTTCTTTACCCGTATATCCCATTATTGACAAGGAAATTATTACCTAATATATGACAAGATGACAACTTAACACATTAAGAAAACGAAAAAGTCCTTTAATAAGGTAGAAGAAAAATAAGGTAGTTATTTAATGTTCCCATGTTTAACTCTTTTTTCTTTATTTATAAAGCAATCGATCATAATGCATTGCATAGCATATTCATCTCAACAGGAAAAACAAAACGAAGAAGCAGAATCCAATACGAACTAGAGACTTATGTAGAGAACTTGAAAAACAAGACGTAACAAACTTCCAACAATAATCGAAAATAACGATTTCATGATTTAGTGAACACATTAAGTATTAACGAAAAAAGAACAAATTTAGTGACAAAATTAAATGACAATGAATAAAAATTAAGATATATTTTTTTCACTTTCAATCTCTTTATTATAGTTACAATTTTTATACTACAATATAAATATCTAAACAAAAATTGAACATATATTATTTTGATAAATTAGTTAAACTATTAAAATGACTCAATTTGGGATAAATGTAGCATAAAGCAACTTTCAACTTAAAAATGATTGACATGATGGTTGATGGGATCCAAGGCCTAATTTAATATTTTTCAACATTTAGGACGACCACCATCCTATTTCCGCTTAGTATATACTAGTCAACAAAATTGATTGAGCTCCTTAGTGGATTGAAAATAAGACGAAAATGGAAAGACAACTTCCTATTTCATGAAAAGGATTCATAAGTCATTAAAATTTACAACAATAACCTTATTGTGCACACTAAATTAATATTTGACATTTAGGTGATAAGACTCTCAAAACATGAGGACCAAAAACTAATTTAACGAAAGGCTCACCACTATGAAGTCATAAATATGGTCACTATGATCTCAACTTGCAAGAGATCAACTACCTCAAAAGCCTTTAGCACATGCATCGGGGCGATTGTGCGTTTATCCTCTTTGCTGCAAACTTCATTGGACTCGATGATACAAGGTTTGTGAATTCTGAAACACATAAAAAGTTTCTTCAGTCACTATTAGGAAGACAAACTGCAAACAAATAGCAAGATCCAGGACCTTCTTGGCCATCAAAGAAAATTGAAAATTAATCATCAAACTGTAATGCAAGAGAGTCCAACTTCACATCTTAAGCTTTAACTCCTGAAGTGCTTCATAATAGAAAATAATACAAATGTTATCTTCATCAAATGCACATCGAAGTGTCTTGACCAAAAAGAAAAAAAGAAGAGCAAAGAGCATATTTAGCTTAAGCAAATGGATAGATAACATAACTGGTTAAAAAGGTAAATATTTCAAAACTGTTAACAAGTAAATTTATTTACTTCAAGGCACTATGGAAATGAGATAAGTGGGAGCATGTTGTGACCAGAAAATAGCATAAAACAATCTTAGTTGCAAAAAATGTTACTTAATAATGAGGTTGTTCTAATATTCCCTTCTGTTGTAATTAAATTTCCGATCCAAAAAAATGCACTTAAACGTACTGAGTACAAAACAAGAACCAATGTACAAACATCTTCAAGTTTAAGATACTACTAAGGTACAGAGGATGACTGTTGAATAATAATGTGAAACTACTCAGATATGAAGGTTACCTTGTAGCCTTTGCGTAGAAATTCCAGTGAGCTCCCCTTTTCCTGTTGCATTCCTAGGACCCTCAACAGTTCTTCTTTTGTCTGGGGCATACCAATTAATCAGTTACAATGACAAGAAGTTATTTGCATTAATTAGAAAAGCATGGAGTAAGAAAAGATCTTTACCTCACCAAGTGAGAATCGAGTTGCACTCTCTGCTACATAAGCATATGAACCATTAGTTTGTTTAAGCATAACTTGCCAAGGTCCTACAAAACGACAGCACATGACAATTTGTAAGATACTCAACAATGAGGGTTAGAATCTGTATATATTGACGAGGAATGGAGTTATAAAACATAAAAATGTGGAATGTCACAATTCCAGCAAACCCAAAATAAAATATTTCTTGGACAATTAAGGGAGCAGTTTGGTGTGCTTTGGGCAAAAGCTTGCCAAACCAGAAACATATTATGATCATGACTTTTTTGAACAAAATCTCAGTTTTTCTTTAAAAATGCAGATCACATCTACTTCATGTGATCAAATAATAAGTTCAATAATTTAGATGAGGTAACTGATAATTTTGCAGGATAACTCTAATCTGCGGAAAATGCAATATTTTGATTAGTATATCTATTAATTCATCATATCTAAGAGCCCTTTAAAAGTAATAATCTGCAAAAGAATGTTATTAAATTAGTATCCCTTAAATTGCTGTCAAATATTGATCAACGTTAATTATTTTGATATTTACTCTATTTTGATGGTACCAACTGAAATTGTTAAATACATGTTAAGGTCTCAAAATAGTAGTTAAAATCTAAACCCAAAAACAAATAAACAAGATAAGGAGGATTTGAGTACTTATTACAAAGAATAGTCGCATACTAGGGTATTGACGAAACAATGCTCCATTGTAATTAACAACATAAGGTGCTACTAGTACAATTTAACTTGTTAAAAACGAAAATATATTTCAAATTTGAGTTAAAAGTAACGTAAAAAAGTTTTAAGTAAAGTGGGAAAGCAGACCTTTGATTAATCTCTTGTTTGAATGTAGAATACAGGTATGAACTGAGAAACGAAGTGATGATGCAAATCTTTGGTTAGAAGTCAGCACTGCAAAAGAAAGTAGCAATTGCTAAACCAATGAGAACAAGGAAATTAATTAATATAAATGACTTTGGAAATAGCATACAATAATGTGTCAATCTTAAGGTTAAAAAGAAGGGATGGGGTTGAAAAACTAACCTTCAATATCATCTCCAAAATCAAAATCTAAGGTGTTCCTTATAGACTTGAAAAATGATGTAAGCGCACCGCTAGGGACATCATCAAGAGAACATATGGTTATGCCATCCATCTATAAGTAAAAATAAAATGTAAAATATGTAGGACATCTTGCATACTCCATTAGTAACTTATTTTCCACATATTTGCAACATGAAAAGTCAGTTTTCGATCTATACCAAAATTATAACGCAAAAGAATTTTGAATAAGTCACAGGGAGGATCTATAAGCTGCTTAATTTCTATCATGTCCCTAATTTCCCAAATTAAAGGCAATACAAAATTGAATTAACAAAATAGTAACTGTTAATTTTGAAATTGCTCTTCCCCTTCCTCATTTAGGAACAAACATCTTAACCTCATCACTCTGTTAACCCATGATGAAACTCTAGGCTTAAAATGAAATATCTTCTACCATACGTAGAAACTCAAAACAGTCAACGGCTGCCGATGTAGTAATGGATTGGAATCAAGAAAGAATTGAGTCTGAATTATTAAGTTACCGAGTCAAGAGCAGCTTTGAAAAGTTGAGAAGCTCTTTACTTTTCTGACTTATATGGAAATACCTTAAATTCAAATTGTTAGGTTACATATCTTATTTTGAAGTGAAAAAAATGAATAAATGAAGGAAAGAAAGCCTCTCACAATTCTTGCTCTTGTTTCCTTTCTCCTGGAGCTTTCTGACAAATGCTAGCGTAAGTTGAATGTTGGCATCAATAAACTCATTTGAAGATCCCTTCACATATCAGCAACTTGTACGTATAAGTCGATATATTTGTATCTTTTAAAACTTTTCCTTTTCAAATTAGACAACATAAACAAAAGCTTCTTCAATTACAAAGATGAACCAAAAAACAATATTTGGTCTAAAAATCTTGCAAATTACGCTTCTAAAGATAAAAACAATGTCAATATTTTAGATATTGACAAAAAGAAGCAAACACTAACAAATAATAATGGCACAAAAATTGAAACTGAAAATTAAAAAAAATCATACAAGCAACTGAGCTAAAACAAAGATGAGTACAGGACAATGTATTGAGCAAGTACAGAACTTGAAGACCAAAAAGAAGTACCTTGTAAGAAGAAATGTTGCTAGGCAACGGCCTAAGATGCAAACAAGGAAAATAGTATCCAACTCCATCTTTAACCTTTGAAATCTATAATTAACTAAACGTAAATACTAGTGACAAATCCATGTAGGGATCTACAATTCATATCCTTCTTCTAAACAAATCTTAATTGGACAAAAAGCCCCATATCTCAAACATGCTCAATCAAGACAAGAAAAGGGAGATTCGAGAGAATTAACTCACCGAGTTACCGAGTTGGAATCGTCAGTTGGGAGAGAGATCACGAGAGCCTACCACAAATGTAGGAAACAAGTGAAGCAATTGGAGATCGGAGACGCGGTGTCAGAGATCGAGCAAAAGAGGATTATATGGGGCATGGATGATGGATGCAACATACATATATTGGTATATCATAGAAGCATCATTGATTGGACTGATTTTGAAGAGGAAGCTGTATGATCATGGATGATGGATATAGCTCAGGAGATTTTAGAGGGATCGAGAAAGTAGAGTGAAATATTGGGGCCGTTTGATGATGGGAATAAATTGGAACTGTTGGATTAGGACAAGTAGGCACAATGACAACCATCTCCGCTCTCGTTTAGTATATAATACTTAATAAAAATGGAAGTGTTTAAGAGCATATTTCACAGTAGGTTACCGTTGAACATTATTAGGATGATTACGTCCTATAACAAAAATGGCGAGTACTTTTTATGTGTAACGAGAGAACAATTAAGTTTCTATCTAGAAGGTTTTGGCAAATTAATTAAAAATAACAATAATTACATAATAAATGTGTTATTTTAGAAACTATGTTTTTAAAGAAGATGACTACTGCATCCATAAATGTTGTCACAAAAGTTAGTACAGGTTTGAATGACGACAATTTAAAATTTAAAGTATGAAAAGTTTAATGTTTATTGAAAGGGAAAAACTCTTATCTCACTATATGAAGTCATAAAAATTTCTAAGGAAGACAATATGGTTCGATATAGGAAAACTACAAGGCATATGACTTGTGTAAAAGGGAAAACTCCCTGGCTCACAGAGCATAGATGATAATATTGTGCAAGAGGTCAGGAGATATGACCATCCTAAGGGCATACGGTCCTTATTAGTTGCAAGTTATGATAATATCATAGTAATCATATTATAGTCACTCATTGTTAAGTTTGGCATATATAACACTAAATAAATAAATCACAAATAAAAAGATGAGTTTGGAGTATTTAATGCCGAGGCATGTGTGGCTAATATCAAACACATCAAGTGAATTAAGAGATGATGGTTATATCTTGTCAAATATGCAACAAGTGCGAGTCATTACATGATCTTTGTCATTAAGTTAAGAGCAAACATAAATGCACCTATCACAAGAGAGAATATCAGGATGATAAAGAATGCTACAAGGCACCTATTATTACGTAATGAACTTCTCGAGGCTTCTGAGCCACGTACTAAGGTATATGTGGCTAAGTCATGCCCACAAATAGTTGAAAATAAAAAGATGAAGCATTATAGTGAATTTAACTGAAAAATAGAAAGAAAGTCTTCCATAATTATTAGGATCTAGAGAAGCGCAAAGGCTAATTAAAAAGGGAAAAGAAAAGGACTTTCCAAGAAGAAAAAATAGGACAAGCCAAAAATATATAAAGATGACCTTAGTACTAATGTCCATGGAATACGCTCCTATAAGTTAGTCATAAATGGTGGTTAAACCTTTATCTTACATGATATAATTTTTTATTCCCATAATTTCATAGAATTTGTCTTTTTTCATGCTTCTAGTTAGCCTTAAATTAGCATAGATATTATAAGAACTAGATGATGTTATTAATTAGAAAACTAAATATATCTATGCTAGTTCGTAACATGCTATATTTGATCATATTAGAAAAGTTGAATAAATTTATTAGTCAAATAAGGACTTTGGGAAGCCCTATATAAAGTATAATTGTCTATTTATAAACATTATTTAGCTGAAAAATTGGCACAAAAACCATTTATTATGGCATAAATAGTCCTTAAGATATTACAATTAATTTATTAAGATATTCATGGCTTAATGGACATGAGAGTAAGGCATAAAGGTACTTATTTCACCAACTTTATAAATAATTGCACTCATATAGTTATATTTATTTAATTTCTCAAAATTCAAATGATTATATTGTTTCCAAAAATATATGAATTTAGTTAATAATTAGTTAGATAAAGCAAATAACGACTTTAAGAAATGATTAGAGATAAAATTGCTTATTTGATCCATTCAAGAAGTTCTGTGATAAAAAAGAAATAGATAGACAATTGACTATTTCATGAATCCATCAACAAAATGGTGTTATAAAAAGCCAAAATGGATTTGTTTTTGGGAAAATTAAGTTTACAATGGAACAAACATATTTGTCTATCACTTATTCAGTGATGTGTTATTGAAGACCAAATATGTAATTGATCGAGTACTTATCAAATCAATTATTAAAACACAATATTAGTTAAAGACATTAGAAACCTAATTTATCATATTTTAATTCTAAACGATGTGTTATCTACATTCACAATCCTTCTCTTTAAATATGAAAAATTAGGTCTGAAAGGAAAGAATAGTATCTTTAAAAGTAAGATTATACTCCTGTAGCTATATTTATTTGATTTCTCAAAGTTCAAAGAATTATGTTGTTACCAAAAGTATATGAATTTAGTTAAGAATCACTTAGATAAAGCAGATGATGACTTTAAGAAATAATCAGAAATAAGAGTGCCTGTTTGAACCATTTAAGAAGTTGCGTTATGAAAAAAGAAATAGGTAGACAATTGACTATTATATGAATCCATCAACAAATGGTATAGTAAAAAGGAAAAATAGAGCTCTTCTTAGTTAAATTAGGTTATGATGTAACAACCATATTTACATATCACTTATTAGGTGATGTGTTATTGATGACCAAATATGTACTTGATCGATTACTTATCAAATCAGTTATTAAAACACAATATTAGTTAAGGACATATAAAAGACCTGATTTATCATATTTTAATTATAAAAGATGTGTTACCTACATTCGCGATCCCTCTCTTAAGTACGAGAAGTTAGGTCTCAGATGGAAGAATAGTATATTTAAAAGATATTTTGAACATTGTAAGGGATATATATTCAAAGATGAATAAGATAGTAAATAGTAACCAAATTTGAGTCATAAGATATCAAATTCTAAAAGAATGATTTTCCAAATAAAGAAAAGATAGTCCAAACTTATTTCTATATGAGATACTAAATTGTAATGATCTAGTAAGTTGAGAATAAGTGGAAGTAACGCATTTAAATGAGAGCAATATAGGAGAAGATGAATTTTTTTTTACCAATATTAATTACAGCCTAATGGAGTTCATTAAGGTAGATATTACTTCTCTAGGTTGCCACGATTCTCCTTTCTGTTTGTCTCTAACCTCTCGAAAATTCAATATAATGAAAAATTATAGAAAATAAGCTAATTTAATTCAAATGATTCAAAAATAAGGAAGATGATTATAAATTTGGGTTTGCCTCAAGATATATTCAAATTGTGTTGGCTATTTTTCCATGGATTAAATAATAATTAATTACATTTTAACAGTTTTAATAAATTATTGGCTAAGCTAATTGAGTTTGATTCATCTAAAGATAATAAAGTGACCCAATAAAGGATCTGGGTTAGTAGGTTGAAGTCTAGTGAGAAAAATGAACCCTAGTCGGTGTGGATCGAACCCGTATTAAGTCTGTGATTGAGAGGCCTAATATGGATGGTATATATATAAGGTTAAGGTCTTAGTAGCTACTTAAACAAATCGTGAGCATACAGATACTCTGACTCATTTAGAGGTTCATGTGTTAAGAAAGCTACAGAAAGGCCTTAACGACATCTTAGAGATCAACTTTTGCGAAGGCTTTGGTGGATTCGTGCTCGTTTCAACTTCAAAAAGATCGTTTGAAGTCATGGAACTGAAATCAGGTATTTTTTGCATTTCTTTATTTTTTCCCTTTCACGTTCGATCTGAGATACGTAACTAAGGATCGTTTTATACGAGGTATCAGAGCAGTTACGTGATTGGGTGGACAAAAATGAATGGTTTTTTCAGTTTGTTTCTCCGTAAAGGTTTCAAAGAATAACAATTTTTTTCAAATTTTTCTTGCATATGGATGCTTGAATATGTGTTACGTGTGGTTAGCATTGAAAAACGAGTTGAAAACGAGCTTTGGAGAGTAAAAAATTGACCTAAAACTCACCAACATAGCCTTTTTTTGCATGTGTTAGGAGAACTCGAGCATGTGTACAAATGAAGATGGTACATCTAACGCGTACCACCAGCAGCTCATGTTCCAGCTCGTGCACAATAATCGAACAGAGGTGGTGAGACCGATGCATGCGATGCACACTCCAGCCCCTGTCCTGAAACGTGATGCTCTTAAGTGAGGACATGAACCAAACTCATCTACGCCACACGCGTCATCAAGGCTCCAAGCGTGTCAATACCCGTTTGGCGTGTGAAACACACGTGCCTGACGCATCCAAAGGTGCATCAAATGTGGTGTGTGCATTGCACGGGCCATCCACTGCCCACGCACACAGTACTGTTGACGTCAGCAAAAAACAACTCAAATTTTCATAATTCCTGTAATGATACCCTAGGTCGTTTTTGGTTAGTTTCCAAATCTGGGGAATTCATAAAGAAAGTTTTTATTTTTTTTGGATTTATTACATCGGTAATAAATAAGGTTTAACTCCAGAAAAAGGAAATAAAACATTCTAAACAGTGATATATATTTGGTATTGTATCGGTCAATACCATACCTGTCAAAAAATTGTACAAAATTGTGTTCAAAGGTACCGATCGTTAGTACTAGTCAATATCGACAATTTTACATGGAATATCGACCGGTACCGTAAAATTTTAAAAATAGGGGACTGTTCTGAAAAAAAATTCTGCAGAACCCCTCCATCTGCTGACGCTCCTACTCTGCTACTCTCTCTCTCTCTCTCTCACTACCACACACAAATTAGTTCTTCTCTTTGATGACCCCTCTCCGTCGACTGTCCTCTGCAACGACTCTACACCATCGTCTCTTCTTCTAATCTACTTCTCCATCACTACCGTACTGCCATTATTATTTATCACAAGCAAAGCAAACAAGGTCTAACCTGAGAAAACCCAGTATCTACCATCAAGACAAAACAACACAACTACTTTCAAAGCAAGCCTTGGCAGTAGTACGAGAAAAAAGTTGTGAGAAACTGAGAAAGATGAGAGATGAAGAGCTTTCTATATAATTTGAACTTTGCTTTTTGTTCATACACATGATCTCAAATCTCAACATATCCTTTTCAAGCTTTCATTGAATGTAGGAAGTTAGATTTTTGCCCAACTTAAAGACCATGATGTAAGTACATTACAGAGGCAATGCATAATTTCAACTTTCAAAAAAGAAAAACTCAGCTTCACAAAATGAGCAATTACAAATTTTAATTGAATACCATGTGGAGAGGATTTTATATCACGTAAATATTTTTAAGTTTTATTGTTTAGGTTTATAGATTTCCTTTCATTATTTATTTTTTAAAATTTTGTAAAATTAAAAATATATTATATATTGTAAACTTTAATTATTAAATAAAATTTAATTTATTGTTACTTAATTAATTTATAAAATATAATTAAGTGGACAAAAGTCATTCATCTTTTTAATTAATAATTATAATTATGTTAATATTATTTTTATTATCAAAATTAATAATTATTATAACAGAATTTTTTATGGTTTATACTACTTTTAATTCAATTGTAATTATTATATTTTGTTAATGAACATATTTTAATTTATATGATTTAGATTATTATATTTAGTATCCATCTGATTCTATTAATAATAAAATTTGCTTTAAAATTTTGCTTTATGTAATAATTATGGTTATTATTTATGTGTAATATGTGAAAATAATATTAAGGAAAATAAATAAATTGTAATTATTTTAAATTTCTATTATTATGATTTTTAGAGATAAAATTATAAATTATGCAATATAATATATTAAAGGGATATTTTGCAATTGTAAAAAAATTCAGGGACTATTTTATAAATTTAAAAAATTACTCGAAACGGTATCCGGTACTGACCGATACCGGTATGGTACCGGTATAGTACCATATTAGTACTAAATTCAGTATCAATACCGGTACAATATTCGTAACATTGATTCCAAAGCCATTTTTTTAGTGAATTTTCATGCTTCAAACTTGACACGAGAGAGATACTTAAGGTTTTGTGTCTTATATGGTAAGTTCACTATTCGGTATCACATGATAGTCATTCTGATTGAGATTTTTTGTGTGTCAAAAGTCTCAAACAAAGTTTACCAATAATGTTGTCAAAACTAATATTTGATAATGAGAATGTGCATCCAGATTTTGGATTTATTAATGAAACATTGTTACATATTGTATGCGTATACAAAATGTGACAATAACATACAGGTGCATCCCTTATGTTTATGGATCTTTTTGATTACTTATGAGAATGCAGTCACCACAGTAGCCTTTCAAGTTAGTATTTGAATTGTTCTGCTTGCACGTTAGGGAATGTCTTTAGTCTTATGTTTGGATATTCTGCCCACAGATGTTGGCATTACATGAGATTTTGAGATGTGCATAAAGGCATTAGATGGAAGAAAGTCATTGCTTGAGTGATTTATTCACCCACAAATGGTAGTGTCACAAGAGTTGGTGGTATGTACTCTAATCACTTTTATGCGAAGGTATTATTTGCATGTGTTATATATTTAGCCTACAGGTATTTCATGACATGTGTGATGAGATTCTCGGTACAGATATTAATTTATGGCTTTGAGTATAACTTCTATCTTACATTTGTGTTGATCATTACATTGTCATTTTGTAGTCACTTTTTCTATTAACAACAACATTGTCACCATTGAAACCTTGACTAGTTTCAATTTTAAAAACTGGAAATAAGATGTGGAGTTTGCATTTGAGATGGCAGATATTAACATGGCCATGCTGACAAATAAGTCATCTCCACTTATGTCTATAAACTTGGAGGCTGATAGAGCAACATTTGCAACCTAGGAGAGGCCAAACAAGATGTGTTATTTGACCATTAAGAGATCAATCCTAAACCATATGTTTAGCGAACTTTCGGACACGAACACAGCAAAGGAATTAGTGGATAATGTCTCCCAAAGTTACAGGATCTCATCCAATGCAAAGATAAGTACCTTGATTAAGGAATTATTCTCCATGAGGTACACTAAAGAAGGGGAGTGCAAGAATACATAATCGAGATGGTCCACCTCTAAAGTAAGCTGAAGGTGCTAAATATTCTGATTCTTGATGCGTTAGTAGTGTACCAAGCTCTAAACACACTCCCTCCAAGGTTTGGTATTCTGGTCACTACATATAATTCGCATGATGAGGCTTGGGACATTAATGCTTTGATTGTCTGTTGTGTTGCAGAGGAGGAGAAGCTGAAGAACACTCCTTATACAACTTTGTTTGTAATTAAAAGAAAGGGAATGGTCAAGGCCCAAAAGTATAAAGTTATGATATCTAAATCTTCTCCACGTGAGTATACTGGTCAGTCTAGTATTGCTAAAGGTCTACAAGATGTGAAAAATATGAGGTGCTTCTTCTGTAAGAAGAAGGCACACAAAAAGTCCAATCGCCAGAAATATAAAGCCTGGATGGAAAAACAGGAACTTTCAGGTAACTCCTTGACATATATGATTCATGAATATAATCTTGCTATAGCCATATCCAGTTATTGGTGGCTAAATAGTAGAGCATCTAATCATGTTGCCTCTACGATACGGGGGTTCATAGCCAGGAGAAAATAAAATAAAAGGAAGGAGAAACTGATGGTTGTCAATAGTGAAGAAGTTACTATAATGTATATATGGGATGTATGTTTAAACCTCAATGCGGGGTTTGTGCTTGTATTATAGAACACATTTTATATACCGTCTTTTTTAGAATTTGATCTTTGTATCAGTGTTACACAAAAAAGGTTATCATATTATCATTGATGCTTCTTTTGTACAGTTATCCTTCAATGTAAAACATATTGGTACTGCCTCTTGTCGCATGAATTATATAGAATGTGTCTTACCCCTCATGAAATTTATGCTTCTTCATATATTGCTAAATAGGTTACTTGGAAGAGACCTTGGATTAAGGAAAAGTCTTACATGTTGTGAAATTAAAGATTATGCCACATTTCAAAAGAGAGAGTTGAGAGATTGATAAAGAAGAACATTCTTCCGCCTTTAGATTTTAAAGGTCTGGTAATATGTGTTGACTGTTGCAAAGGTAAGTTAACCAAAATAAAGAAAAAGGAGCATCTGGCTTATTGGATCTCATACATACAGATATTAGTGGACCTTATACAGCTACCTTGTTTCATGATAGATATTTTCTAACATTTATTGATGATTATTCCTATAATGGTTATGTGTTATTGCTTAAAGAAAAGTATAAAGTTCTTGAAAAATTCAAGATCTTTAAGACTAAAGTGGAGAATCAATTGGAAAAATCTATCATGATTGTCAGATATGATCATGGAAGAGAGTATTCTGGCAAACATGGGGTTTAAGGATAAGAAAAGGATCTTTTTGCCAGATATATGGAATCATATGAAATAGTAACTTAATTCTCTATGTTAGGTAGTCCTAAGCAAAATGGTGTGACTGAAAGGTATAACTGCACCCTAAAGACATGATGAGGTTAATACAGAGTAGGACTAACCTACCTGATTTTCTTTGGGGTAAAGCCATCAAGATGGCATTGTATATACTTAATAGCGTCCCGAGCAAGTCAGTGTCGAAGATGCCTTTTAAGATTTGGAAAGGGTGGAAACCTAACTTTGCACATATTCGTGTATAGGATTGCCCTGCTGAGGTACTCTTGTATAATCCTTATGAAATTTAATTGCATGCTCGTTCTACTCATTAGTGATATCCCAACCACTTTAAAGGCTACAAATTCTACTATAGAGAATGTGGGTCTAGAATTGTGGAATAGTAAAAAACTAAGTTTCTAGAATAGTATGTCTTTGATGAGGGTGGTCCTTCACACCCTTCAGATGACATTAGGAAGAATACTACAGTTATTTCGTATCCGCCATTCATACAGTTAAGTCCAGTGGATCAATGTCTTAGTACCATGCCAGTACAGGTACAAGAACCCACAACTATATAAATAGAGATTCCTGAGGTACAAGAACCAATTCAGTTGTGAATATCCACTAGAGTAAGATGACATGCTATTTCATCTGATTACATAGTCTATTTAAGTGAACAGGACTATGATAGTGGACATGTTGCAGATCCAGTTACATTTTCAGAAGTTGTTTCTTAACGTCATGCAGATTTGTGGTGGGATGCAACGAATGACAAGATGCAATCCATAAAGTATAACAAGGCATGAAGGCTAGTTGATTTGCCTCAAGATAGTAAACCCGTTAGTTGTAAGTGGTTGTTTAAGACCAAGAAAAACACTTAGGGTAAAGTTGAGCAATTTAAGGCTCGGTTAGTTGCCAGAGGGTTCACTCAGAGAGAAGGGATTGATTTTAATATTACCTTCTCTCCCATATTCTATAAGGATGGATTCAGAGTGATCATGGAAATAGTAGCTCATTATAGTATGAAGCTACATTAGATGGATATTAAAACTGATTTCTTGAATGGTGACCATTGTAAGGAGGTCTACATGGATCAACCTAAAGGATTTTAGGATCAAGAAAAGTCTGATTAGGTTTATAAATTGAGAAAATCAATATACGATTGGAAACAAGCTTCTAGGAAGTAGTACCTTTAGTTTGATGAGATTGTGGCCTCTTTCTGCTTTGTGGAAAATAAATTTGAAAGATGCTTATACTACAAGGTCAGGGGGAACAAAGTTATCTTTCTATTGTTATATGTGGATGTCTTGCTTGTATCAAATGACTTGACCATATTTCATGAGGTGAAGCAACTTTTGGCTAAGCATTTTTCCATGAAAGACCTTGATGAAGCATTTTTTGTCCTAGGTATTCAGATTCACAGAGACAGATTTCAACACTCCTTAGGCGTCTCGCATAGTGCATCATTGAGCGAGTACTACAAAGGTTTAATATGATTGATTGTAAATGTGTTGTAGCATCTATCTTTCACGGTGAGAGATTATCTTTGGTATAATGTCAAAAGAATCGGGTAGAGAGAGAGGTTATGAAGAACGTGTCTTATTTTAGTGTAGTTGGTATCCTGATGTATTCCCAGGTGTGAACTAGACCTTGTTAAACTATTGGGTAGATATTCGGCTAACCTAGAAATAGACTATTATAATACAATTAAATGAGTGTTGAGATATTTAAAGAGAACTAAGGATTATATGTTGACATTTAGAGAGGTTAACAATTTAAACCTTGTGGGGTATACAGATTCAGATTTTGTTGTGTCCAGAAGATAGAAGGTCTACTTCTGGTTACATCTTCATGTTAGCAGATAGTGTAGTATCGTGGAAGAGTGTCAAGCAGATCTTCAACTATACATGCAGAGTTTATTGCATTATATGGGGCTGCTATATAAGCAATTTAGGTCAGAAACTTGATTTCTGTGTGGTTGATTTAGTAGCTAGACACATTCAACTGTATTGTGATAATCTTTCTACTGTGTTATTTAGTAACAACAATAAGAACATCACAGAGTCTAACCATTTGGAGTTCAAGTATTTGACCATCAAGGAGTTAATGCAAAAAAGTGGCAATGAGGTGGAGCATTTGAGGACTGAAGAGATGCTTGCTAATCCTTTGACTAAAGGACTTTGCCCTCATGTTTTTGAGAGACATGTATACAATATGGGTGTGTTGAAGTCCTTAGATAGTATTAATTAGGGATCATTATGTTTGCTCTTTATATATTTATGTATTTTCATGTATTATAACAGTATGGTTGTTTAGCAATAAATAAAGATGATCATCATTTATCTGCAACCATACGTGTTATTATACGCATCATAATACAGGTGAAAGTCTTAAGATTTGTGTCAATCTTAAGTATTGTAAAAGTCATTGGACATATATACATATTAACCTTGATTCTATGTCATCAAAACACATATAATGTATATGTATATCCATGGATTTTGACACGACATAGGGTTATATAAGTGTTTAATCCTATAAAAGTTTTCCCTAATGCAGTTTAGCATTCAGCAAGATAAAACAGGTTTTCTCTAATTCAGTTAGTGGGAGAAATAAAGATTACTATAATGTCGTTTAGCATTTAGTGAGAGAAAACAAATTTCTCTGGTACAATTTAGCATAAAGTTCAAAGAAATTAAGACCTATAAATGGAAAGATGATACATTTCAGATCATACAAGTATCTTCCTAGTTTGCTACAGTTCATTTCTCATTCATATTAATGAGGTATTAAATATGCATGCTTGTATTGAATTTGTGTCACCCATGACAAATGTATTTGATATTTTTCACTATTAAAAGTCTTACGAGATAGAATGATGGATTTTTATTATCTTTAGATCAAATATTTTTTTTAAACTTGGTCGACTTATACAATGATTGGCTTAACCGTATTTTAAACTATTTTTACATTTACAACAACTACTGTAATTAATTATTGTCAAAGGGGGGAGAACGTTAGATATTTTCTTATGGGGTAGACAACAATTAATTACATTTTAATGATTTTAATAAATTATCGATTAAGCTAATCGAGTTTGATATAGATAAAGATAATAAAGTGGTCCAATAAAAGATCTAAATTAGTGGGCTAAATTTCAGTGAGGAAAATAAACCTTAGTTACTGTGGACTGGACCTGTATTAAGCTTGTAATGGAGAGGCACGATATAAATGCTATATATATAAAGTGAAGGTCTCATGTAGCTGTAGCTGCTTAAGCAAATTGTAAACATACGGATATTCTGACCCATTCGGAGGTTCATGTGTTGAGAAGGCTACAGAAAGGCCTTAACGACATCTCAGGGATCGACTCTCATGAAGGCCTCAGTGGATTCGCACTAGTTTCAATTTCGAAAAGTTCAATTGAAGTCACAGAATCGAAATCAGGTATTTTCCGCATTTTTTCATTTCTTCCTTTTCATGTTCAATTCAAGTTACGTAACTAAGGCTCCTATTACGTTCTACCAAAGGGCCCTCTTTCTATGTTAAAGGCACTACAAATATGAAACAGTTATTTAAGAATCGATTTATTAAGCGAGATGTTGTATATTTCCAAAATTTGTATAACAATGTGCTCTTGTATATTGATATCAAAATTTCAATCAAACAAATGTGTAAGTGAAAGCGATAATTAATTGTCTTTTAAGTTATAAGTTAAAATTTTTATATATAAGATAAGCTTTGAAATTCAAAATTAATAATTAAAAAGGTTTTTTGTGCAAAAGTCTTTTTACCCGTTAATAATAAAATTTCAAGAAATAGAAAATATAAATTTACTTGTTTAATAATTGATATTTAATTATTTGTTGTAACGAATGGTTGAAA
>JAOQML010000005.1:40277470-40292797 GCA_027568935.1 Erythroxylum urbanii | reverse complement strand
TAATGGTTGAAATTATATTAAAAGCATATGATTGAAAATTTTTAGTTAAAATTTTAAATAATTTAATTTTTTATTGTCAATTCCTATGATTATTTTTGCTAGCATAGAATTTAGAATTTTTTTTAAATATGTGACAAGGTAATTTTTATTTATTATTATTAATTAATTAATATTAGTTAAAAATAATAACTTATTTGTAAAAAAATTAATGTGCAGTATCAAAATTTATTTATTAATATTTTTATTTTAACAACAATTAAATTTAGATAAAAGTTCGAATTTAAAATATAATTTTTGGTTTGTCTAACCCGACCCAACAAGACTTTCTATTGGGCCAACCTACTTTGCGTATAACTATAAATAAGCCTTGTTTCAGGGTAGGGCTATACCCTTCGTCTCCAATCTCTCGTCGCCGTCGAAGGGTTTTACGTTTGCAGCCATGGGGTACTTTCTCTCTCCTCTCTTTCCTCTGTCTGCTGTTTAAGACTTTGTTTGGTTTTCTTTTTGTTGGTTGTTTGATATGAAAGCTATTGATGCATGAAAGTTACCGAAAGTTCGCTTGTTAGATAATACTGTCTTTCCATGGCGGTACCGTGCTAAGTTTTTGCTATCTTTGTTTTGACTGGGATTTCCCTTTCTACTTAACACTCTTGTTTATGGGTTAGGTTAGCTTTTGTTTGAACACTGAAGATATTAGCTTGTTAGCTTGTCAATAACACAGGAATCTTGAATATTTGCTTGGGGTAGATTAAGCTGTTTTGAGAAGTTAAAAAATTGAGTATTAAATCGCCGTTTTCATTCAACCTCCGATATGGGTTTGCATTTTAATCCTTTTGGGTTCGTTTTCCGGTTGTTGATTGTGCTATGCTGTATATGGACATATACCCTGCTTACCTATGTCATTCGGCTACCAAGCTGTTATTTGTTCTCTATTAAGTTCGTTTAACTGGAGATATCAGATATGGTCATATAATCTGTGTTGAATGTATTTAACGATGCATATGATCCTGTAGGAAGACACGCGGTATGGGAGCTGGTCGCAAGCTGAAGTCCCACCGAAGAAGGCAAAGGTGGGCTGACAAGTCATACAAGAAATCCCATCTTGGGAATGAATGGAAAAAGCCATTCCAAGGATCCTCCCATGCCAAAGGAATTGTTCTTGAGAAGATGTAAGACACTACATGATGATTAGTACATTCTTATATTCTTTATGCTATCATCCTTACAGAGTTAAACAGAGATTTAATTGGTAATCTTCTTTTGCAGAGGTATTGAAGCCAAGCAGCCAAACTCTGCTATTCGTAAATGTGCTAGGGTTCAGCTAATTAAAAATGGGAAGAAGATTGCTGCCTTTGTTCCAAATGATGGTTGCTTGAACTTCATTGAAGAGAACGTGAGTGTTCAGCTTGTGTAGGTTATTTGTGTTGATATTCATTGTTTTGTCATGCATTGCATTAAGCGATAATGGAAATTGGTGTATGGTTGCAGGACGAAGTGTTGATTGCTGGATTTGGACGTAAGGGCCATGCTGTTGGTGATATTCCTGGCGTCAGATTCAAGGTTGTGAAGGTTTCTGGTGTCTCCCTCCTGGCACTTTTCAAGGAGAAAAAGGAGAAGCCAAGATCTTAATTTTGGATGGGGAGCTAATTGTCTCTTTTATACTTAATTTGTTAATCTTCCTAAAGATTTTGGATTTACCATTTTTGTTGAGCGGATCTATGCAACAGTCTTTTTTTTTCACACTAGTTATCATATTGAAATCCTGGATTCAAATTCACAGTTGGGTTATTTTAGTTTTGATTGATAGCTTATAAGAAACGTAGATGACTTCAACTACTTGCCATGCTTGAGGCTGACCATAAGATTGCAACAGTGTATAATGCCGATTAATACAATCATGGTATTTGGGAACAATTTCGAGCATAGGGTCACGCTAGATAAGAATAGATAATGTTGATATTGCTCTTGTTTAGAATTCTTGCTTGGGAAATGCATGATTCGGCTTGATTTGATCTGTGGGGTATTATTCTGATTTTGTTTCATGTGGGACTAATTAAAACAATTGATTTGCGAACAAGTTGAAAGTAAAAGGGATTCATATAGCCATTAGTTGCTCTGTACGTGGGAGATTTCCCATCAAAATTTCCAATTTATCATCACTTTGGGATATAAGTTGACATGAGTTTAGGACTCGATGTATGTATCGTGTCCTGGGCAGAGTTTTGAATACTATACCGGATGGAACTGTTACTAAAATGAGTTGTATTGTAGTAAAACATAATCAAAATCCATGCTTTCTATACGTATAAGCCTGAATTATCTCAGTAAAGAATTAAAAGAAGACAGTTTTTTCTAATAAATACCACACAGCACTTTAAAATCGGTTTAATCACACCATAGTGAACATCTTTATCAATCCTCAGTTGTTGACCTATATTGCATATTTGGCACTTGAATATTTATCAGACATCTGCTTCTACGTTGATACTATAGTTCCTTACTATAGTGCAGTTCTCTGCTGATGTTAATGGAATGAAAGAAGGGATTTACCAACAGTTGCGCTATTCACCTCCTCATGAATGTCCTGAAACTCAAATTGTTGGATCATACCAACTACTTCTTCAAGAGTAGTCTTCACCGTTTCATGGAAATTAGAAGAATTCAAAGCACTTCTGACGAATCTGATTTTTCAACATTGGAATTGGTACTTGAGCTAAGGGCACTTTGAGGTGTTTTAAGAGGGATCAATCTTTGTTCCTTTAACAGTACCAGACTACCAGTATCATCACTTACTTTCTCCTTCAAAACAGATGGGGTCCTTTGTTTTCCAACACAATTAAATGATTCTCCAGCAGGATGAGACTTTCCAATGCTTGGTAATTGTGACTCTTGTGGGCTAACACTTCCAGTTCCAGCTCTAATTTTAGGTAAGGCAATCTGTAAAGCTAGACGAGATTGTGTACTTTCATTAGGAGATCGTGTAGCTGCTGTTCTCACCTACACATCATCAAAGTAGTCGTTAGGGTATACTTGCCCAGTATGACCAAAATTTTATACAAGTGGAAATAAAAGAGCTGCTTTTGATTAAATAGGCTGAATAGATAAATATCTTAATCTACTGGTTCCAATATGTCATCAAGTACCTTCTTCGTATTAAAACTTAACTCAAAATCATTTGTTAACTAGGCACAATAGTAATATAGTGGAAATTATCACTCACCCCATCAAAGAAACCAATTTTTGGTGATGGCTTCCGAAGCCCTGAACGTTTTACGGATTCTGTACCCAAAGGTGCACTTATACCTATTGTCCCTCTTTGAACTTTCTTTACAGCTTCAACGGTGGATCCAGTACGTTGAGAACAATGTCCGGTTGACCAATTTTCATGAGAATGGTTCTGAGAATCCAGAACTTGGTTGGCATCACCATCGTCCGAAGTATCAAAGCTAGGACTTGCGTGGTTAGAGCCTTTGTTAAGAGTAGAAGTGGGCGAGAGTGACTCTGCAGACCATTCGCTGACAGAGCTGGCAGGCGATATGCTAGAAGGAAACTTGTTTGTATGTTCCAAACAAGGTGAGATATTTGAATTGGTTGACTGATGGCCATTCCTTGATAAGATTCTCACTGCTCTTTTTATGGTTGAACCAGGGGTAGCATGATCCTTCCCAGCTTTGGTATAGACTTTTCTTTTCATAGAATCTGATGACACACTATTAATATCATCTGATGACAAATTTTCGGAGCTGTCCACAGAGGAAGCAGGCGTTATTATCTGCGTCTTTGTTGCCACTGAAGAACAAGAAGAAGGTTTCGAAGGTAGCTTGGACCTAGATGCATTATTCCTTGAACTGCCCGAAGCTGAAAATTTCACACATCTACCTGCAACAATGAGATGTCAAGCATTATCATTGGATGCAAAAGTCGTAAATCTAAAACACAATGTTTCAGTTACCAATTGGAACTTTTGCATGATCTGAATTACCAGTTGCTCTTTTCTCATTGTTTGAAGTTACAGGTGATACATTGGCAATGCCATTCTCCATATTACGGTTTGCACCCAGTGAAATTCTTTTGGATGCTGACGTCGAGATTGGACCGACTCTTCCAACAACCTTTGGTGGTTTATTTATGAATGAAGTTGACTGTCCATTTACAGCAACAGAACGTATTGAAGCAGCATTATTTTAACAACATATCATTTGCCAAATCTTTATGTATAATGAAACACATTATATAATGCATATTCTCTACTTTTCAATTAAATGGACTCTAATTCAATAATATTCCTTTAAAAGCAGCATATAATCAACAAATTCTCTTGAATTTATTGAGACAGACAGAGACCTGCTTTAATGTTCTCCCAGATCCCTGCATAACAGTTGGCTTCTCCAGAGCAGCTTTAGTATTTAGCTGAGATTGACAATCACGTAGTCTAAGCCACAGAAACTAGTTAATGATGACTTTGGGATACCAACCATAGAACTTACCTTGATTTGAGACGTAGCATCCTCTTTTTCTGCAGCTGAAATAGAGTTTAAAAAGTGACCTCAATAAGCAAATTTGCACATCATAAATTAAGTTAGATCTCCCAACCTAATGATTAGTGAACAGAGCAGCCGACAAATCTGAACTTGGAACCAAAAAGAATATAATCTTAGAATGAAGAACTAAGCTCTCAATAAAATTTCAGTTTCTTTGTCTGTGAAAAGAAACTAAAAAAAGAGTAAAATCCTATATCACATTAACCCATTACGTAGAGTATGACAAGTAGACAGTACTCCATTCTTAACCTAATTGTACACTTTAAAGAATATAAGATAATTTCCCTAAGAGTACGACTGGAGTAACTGTACAACATTATCTCCACCACATATTTGACTCAAGAATTCAAATTTCATTCTGTTGATCAAGTTTGTCCGACATTAAAATCTGACAGAGCTATAAAAACCAGCAGCATACTGGTGGCTAGAGGGGAATTGAAGTAGAAGTATTAGGTCAGAGTGATGGCGAATAGAATATAATGAATGGGAACAAGGTGGGTAGAAAATGATTGATGATGAAATAACAATGGTCCTATAAGTAGGATTGATTTACCATGGTGGCAGAAGTTTGATGATATGGGGGATGCAAAATAAACACTATACTTTCGATGCCATGTTTACAAAAAATGCATACATACACTTGGCAGTTCGGTTATCTTTTATTCCACTTTGCACTTCATTGGTTGAATTCACAAGATTCAGCGCTCTACCGGACTTCTGTATAGAAGCTCTAATATCTCCAAACAAGTCAACATTAAGAGTATCAATCGTCAAATTGTCACTTGCTAATGTACATACGGACTCGCTAGATTTCTGCACATCCTCTTCAATTCCAGGCAGCATATGTTTTCTGCCTTTCTCATTCCCTGTAATCATGGTAGACAACTCCTCCGGTTCCAGAACACCTAATTACACCAGAATATTATCTAACTAGAATACTATAATTCATACAAAATGGAGACAAGAAAAAGCATTAAAACTGCCACGTGTAGAGACCGAATATGAATTCGTTGACTTTTTTAGACGAACTGGAAGTCGAAAAGAGAAACTCAAACTTCCACAGGCTCTCGAAGAATACCTGCACTTGTGAAGAATGCATTGTCCCAGGCTAGGCTTTTTCTCAAGTTGTATCTTCCACTTTTTGCAGTTCCTTCTGGTTCGGATGATTGGACCGGTTTGCATACTTCTTTCCCAACTTCAGTGGACGTATCTGACCACAACAATCACACGATTCTAATTAAAGAATTGAATTTAATTCACCAGTACTCACTTTTTTCAATGGCAGTTTTAGACAGAGGAACTATTTCAAAACTTCCAAAACTGCAATCCTATAAACTTTTACTGATCTGCGTCTCATTTCTTCCATTAAACATCATAATCTTGATCTTAAAATACTTCTTTTAAACAAGAGAGATAAGTGAACGTCACAAAGAAAGCTTGATCAGAAACAAGAAAGAAAACATATTCGAAAGCTCATTTACAGCGATAAGCGTCAAACTGAGCGGGAAAGACATCAAAGGAGAACCTGAAACTTGGCGAATCTGAAGATCAGGAGAAGGAGAAGCATAGAGAAGGCAATCGTCCTCAAAGGAGACATCAATGAGACTCAGCCTTCTGCTAATATCGAAACCGAAATTCTCAACCGATTCATTCATTCTTCCCGAGAATTATAGCAGCCAATCGAGCAGTTACAATAGAAATTCGAAGGCTACACCTTAAGATTACAGAAGTAATCTAGAGAGTGATAAGCAAACGAATGAAAATTGTGGAATTTCGTTTTCGGTAATTTGTTTTTCTTCAATTAGCGACTAGCGAGGGAAGAAGGATGTTTGAATTATAGTGAAGCGGCGGTTCAAAATAAAGTAAAAAAACCTTTGGGAGAAGATTCCGTGTGTGACTGTGTATAAATGTAAACGTCTGTTTCTGAACTCTGATTGTTGGTGCCTTTGAATTGAGCTGGGTCGGGCGCGACGGTCAAGACACAAGCCTTAGCCTAATCGGGCCAGAGGTGGCCTGAGTCCAAGCTCGTTCTGAATTTTTGCCCAATTTTTTAATTAAAAATACAAAATTAGTTTTTTTTTCTTAGCAAAACAAAGTCATTTTGCTCGTAAAAGTCAGGCCTCAGATTGGGCTGAACTTGAGCAGCCTGAGCCCACGCGCAGCTCGATGCCTAACTCTTAAAAAAAATTCTAACTTTATGGTCTAGTCAACCCGAGTTTAACCTGTTAACTTGAAGAAAACCGTCCTAGTCAACTCATTTATTTGTACCAAATTAACTTAATAATTTGAATTAATTTACTTAAAATATTAAAAATAATATTATTTTCACTTAAATTTTAATTAAATTTTAAATTATTTTATTATTTTAATTAGATATGGGTGAAGCTATTTAAATTAACATAAAAAAGAATTATTTAAACATCACTCAATTCATTGTCAATTTAAAAAAATATTATTAGATACATCAAATCTAGTTTTAAGACAAGTATCATTCATGTTTATTTTTAAAATTAAAAGTTTATAATTATGTTCATAATGATATTAATTTTTGTATAAAATTATTTAAATATTGAGAGGACAATTATATTTTTCAACTTGATGCAAACTTTGTATAATTGTAAAATTAAATAAAAACAATTGATTTTTATTAAATTTATTATTAATGGTTAATTGAAAAAAATCTCAAACTTTACTCAATTTAGTAATTATAGTCCGAACTTAAAAATGTGACAATTAAATACTCAAACTTTTAATTTTTTTCAATTCTAACTTGACGTTAGTATTCCCGTCAACATTGTTGACGTGGCTTGAGTTTTTATAATGAAACACTCAAGTTGGATACTTGAGAACTGGACGTAAGTTTGAGTTATAAGCCGAACCAGTATAAATTGACTGCGTGTTTATTGTGTGTGTGTTCTTTTTAGCAAGAGGCTCCTTCACTTTTATAAGAGGCTTCTTATGTTTTTAACTTGCAAGAGATTTCTTTCAGTTTTAACAGACGCCTTTATTTTAAATAGGCTCCTTTCGTTTAAGTAGGGTTTTATCTCACAAAAGGCTCCTATCTCCTAACAAGCTTTTGTCGTTTAAAGGACTTTATTGTCTGACAAGCTCTTACTGCTTTTATTCGTTAACTAGGATCTGTTTATTATACTAATTTAATTAGCTTGCGAATTTTTTTTACACACAATTCACCTCCTCTTGCGTATGTTTGCTTTATCATAATTGTCATCAAATCCCTCTTATAATTGGTTAAATAGTCAAGAAAAGAAAGGTAATTGCTGGGCAAATCTTGCTTCCTATGATGTGTGATGACATAGGTATGCCCATCTCTCGTTACTTTGTTGCCATTGGTTGGGAAAATTTTCTGAAATTAGATGAGACAGTATGCGATGAGCTAGTTAGGATATTCTACACACGTATGAAGAAGGAAGAAATTAATGGAAAGCTAGTCATTGTCTCATGGGCGTATGAATGTGAAATTTTTATTTGTGAGAAATCTTAGGAGATATGTTAGAATTAACTCCTATAAGAAGAACTAATTTTTCCTGTCATAAGTGGGATGCTGATGATCTGGTGTTAGTCAAAACTATCAAATCCATCTATTACAATGCCTTGCATCGCTTTCAACTACTTCAACTTTTCCCAGGAGTAGCTCAATTGAAAGGTGCAGCCTGCTGGACATTTATGTGATGTATAATTTGCTAAAAGGAAATAGAATAAATCTTCCAGCTATGATCTTGAGGTTCACGGTGATAAGGAGAATCATAAGAATACCACCGGTTGCCTACCTTATGGGATATTGCTCACCAAGATTTTCAACCATTATGGAATCCTTTTTGCAAATCTAAATTAGTATGCTCTTACTAAGTTTCACCCTTCTGTTCCCTATCAATTTGAATGCAAATTGCAAAACAACGTTTAGGTAGACAAAAGCTCTAAAAGAGTTGCAGAAAACTTAGATCCTGCTTTAGACCAACAAACTCCTGTTCCTTCTTAGGATGAAAATAGTGTAAAACTCCATCAACAAATGCAAAACATTCAAGCCAATCAAAAACAGATGCGAGAACAAATAAATAGCATACAAAATTAGCTTCTTGACATGCAAAACTTGCTAAGAAAAATCTTTGAATCTCTTCATTAACACTGTTGCTATCCTTCTTTGCCTGGGTTATTCGTGCTTGTTTTATTTCACTTCCTCCATATACTTTTTATTATTTTTGAGAATGGCAAAGGGCGAGAGTTTGTGATAAAGGGGGAGAGTTTATATTGATGTATTTTTGCATATATGATGATATATTTCTCAATGTTGCTCAATGCATTTGTCTCAATGCTGGCTCAATTATATATGTCATTGATTGTGCTGTTGAACTTGTGAAAATCTATAATATATAAACGATAGATTCCTTTCTTAAGAGACATGCTCCTAATTATGTTTGAACATATAAAAGTTACATGTACCTTTCGAAATCATCTTTATCTATTTGAATTTTGAAAATATATCTATTATTGCTTGTCATCATCAAAAAGAGAGAGATTATTAGCTCAAGGTTTATATTTAATGATTTTGATCATAACTATATAATATTTCAAATTTCAAATTGGATTTATTTCCTTGTATAGATAACAGTAATTTTTTAAAAGGAAATAAAATCATAAAAAATTACTTCCTTTCTTGCAGGAACCTTCTTAATAAAGTTTCCTTATTAGCATCAAGGGAGGATCTTACTTTTTCGAAAAATTAGCTCCAGAAATTTTTGTTCCACCGGAGATGATATTGAAAATCTAAAGTCAACTCAAAATTAAGATGAAGCAACGATTAGTTGAAGAAATTGACTATTTAAAGAATAGCAACAACACTTGTGAAAAAAAGAGCCTACACAGACTTTCAAACACATTTGAGCAACATCTATCTTTTTAAGAGTCATATCATTCTTATTGTGCCTTAGAACGTGAAACTACTATATCAAAAGAGAAATTGAGAACTTACTTTTGATTTTACATTTTATTATTCTATGAGTTTTTGGAAGCTTGTCATACACTTCAAGTGTGGAAGGTTGGAGAAATTTCAAAAATATATACTCGTGAGCTTAATGAGGCTCGTTAAAATATTACTTAGTTTTTATAATGAAACACTCAAGTTGGATACTTGAGAACTGGATGTAGGTTTGAGTTATAAGTCAAACAAGTATAAATCGACTGTGTGTTTGTTGTGTGTGTTTTCTTTTTAGCAAGAGACTCCTTCACTTTTATAAGAGGCTTCTTATGTTTTTAACTTGCAATAGGTTCCTTTCATAACAGACGTATTTATTTTAAGTAGGCTCTTTTCGTTTAAGTAGGATCTTATCTCACAAAAGGCTCCTATCTCCTAACAAGATTTTATCGTTTAAAGGACTTTATTGTCTGACAAGCTCTTACTATTTTTATTTGTTAACTAGGATCTGTTATACGAATGGAATTAGCTTGTGAATTTTTTTACACACAATTCACCCCCTCTTGCATATGTTTGCTTTATTATAATTGCCATCAAATCCCTCTTATAATTGGTTAAATAGTCACTTGTAACGAATTCTTTAATTAACTAACCTTATCCATATCAAATTTATAAAATAATTTAAAAGAATAAAATGACAACCATAACAAATGCTAAAAATTCATTATTATAACATGTCATGATTAAGGTTATTTCTACTAAATTGTTGACAATTTTACCTTTACATAATCCTCATTATTGTTTGTCCTGGTCATTCATTTTAAATTTAAATACTAAAGAAACTTAAATTTGTTCTCAAAGGTAACTTAAATACACTTGATTTCTTATAATTATTTTTTTAATTAAACTAAAAAAATTATATTGTTGTCCATTAATTATATTGTTGTCCATTAACTTTATTTTTTATAAACTCGTAAAATTGAATTTAATTAATTATAAAATAAAAATAAAATTTAATTTGATAAAGAAAAAGTTAAGAAACTAAAGTACATCTGGTAGTAATAAAGTTTAGGAATCTTGTAATTATTTCTCCAAAATGCTTAAAAAAAAAGGAAAAGAATACGATATAAAATATATCTAAAACTTGACAGTTTTATTTAGAAGAGTTGAGTCTCAAGCAGACTTAGGCTTGAATAGTCCAAGTCCAAACTTAATTAATTTTTAAATTTTATTTTAAAAATTTGATAAAACTAACCTATAAGTAACAACCCAATTCCCCTGTTCTTAAAGCATCTCATCCATCTAATAAACAGGACCCATATTTATTAAATAGACGAGATGGTCTAATAACAGAGGAAATTGGGCTATTTAGAAATTAGAACAGCAGATTTGGTGCCCTTGTTATGATCCTAAATGAGAGTACAATTTGAATATTGGCTGTTGGCTAGACCTACACTTGCAAAGCGCCTCAAAAGGTTAAATCAAAATGCGCATCGATCCAAATCCCAATTATTAAACGGCGCCGCTGCATATCACCTGTAACCTTTTAGTCATTTGGACGAAATTACGCGCCAGTTTACTAAGGAACCACCCCTGTAACGAACCAGGGACCACTAACCAACAAAAAGGTTGAAAACTGCACTGACTAGACTTGAATTTTACGCTCCATCATTACTACCACTTTCCATCTTTTTACTGTTACACTTACTTCAAACCGAAGGATGTATGTCTACGTCTCTCTTTTACCTCCTCACCAATTTTAAACCGTTGGATTACAATCAGATTTCCCATACACCAACGATATGCGGACTGGATTTGGCCAAAATGTTAGTTACTTTGACGAGAAAAAAACATTCTTTTGAGCACATGCATCCACCGCATCTTCCTCACTGACACGTCGGCGCCGTACGCATCAACCGGGAATTAATTTTATCTATATATTTATATAGCCTATATACAGTATCTGTTTCCGAATAATAGGTCCCGGCCGCCAGACACGCACCGACCTAGCCGGTCACCTTCCATCCTCTTTGGCAGTTAACTTACACATCGGACGGCTCACACTCTTCCCCAAGTTTCGATCATAAACGGCTAAGACACATTGATCAGTTAAGCAGTCAGTTTCAGGATTAGGAAAAAAAAGTGGAGAATTGAATCAGATTATCGTCAGATACCAACGGTTTCGTTGTCATGTGGTACGTGTCGGAAAGCGAAAAGATAGTTACAGCAGAGCTGATGATGCTTTTGTTCGGTCTATTGTTGTTTCTTTTATAATTGATTTCGAATCCTTTTTCGAGGATTTTGTTCAGTGGTCGGTTAGCGTTTTAAACAAAAAAATGGAGACGTGAATTCCACGCTTTTGAAAGCTTCAGTTCTGCTTTTTCGCTTTTTGCGGGAGTTCTTATAATTCAGTGTGTGAGTGTCTGTTTGTATGAGAGAGAGTGAGAGAGAGAGAACTGCTGTTGAGTTGTTGGAGTGATAAAATGGAGGATGTGAGGGTGAGGGACACTTGGCGCGACGAGCTCGCGAGTCTGATGGACGACACCGGAATTCGGTACTACGCCGCCGAGCCGATGGGACTGGCGAAGAAGACGGAGACTGATGACGTACAAGTGGAAGTGGAGAGTTTCAAAGAACAAGTAACGGGATTTTTGAAATCGTGGGGCGAGATGCTTGTGGATTTAGGGAAAGGAGTTAAAGACGTTGTTGAGCAGAGTTTGGCTACTGAGGATTCGTTTTTAGCTCAAAAGCTTGCAAAACCCGTCGCTAAGGTCTCGAGTAAATTGAAGTTTTTGAATGATTTCTTGCCCGAAGATCGTGACCCTGTTCACGCTTGGCCCATTATCTTCGTTGTTTCTATACTCGCGCTTGCAGGTATATGATAGCTTCTTTTTTTGAGTAATTTGACTTTTGGTTTTATTTGTTAGTTTTCCTTCTTTGCAAGTCTTTTGTTTTGATTAATTGATAATTGGATATGGGTGTGAATTGATAGATCTGTTTATGTATGGAAGAATCATCAACTCCAATTTTTCTTAGGAAAGTTGGAGAATTGCAAAGAGTTATTGCTGGAATCTTATGTTTATGGTAGCAATTATGAAATCTTCATTGTGTGTTTGTGTGAGTGATGTGAAATTTGTTCAAGTACGGAATTCTTCCAAACTTGATCTGAATATGGGGACTGTTTGATTTGGATTATGTCATTGATTTATTGATGTTACGAATTTATGTGCAGCACTAAGTGTAAATACCACAAAAAGTATTTCACTTCCATCAGTAAAGAGAGTGCGTTTACATCCTCCTGTTGCTCGTCGCATACTGCTTCCAGATGGTAGACATATAGCTTATCACGAGCAAGGCGTTGCGGCTGAGAGTGCACGATATTCAATGATTGCTCCGCATTCTTTCCTTTCATCCCGTCTTGCAGGTAACAACTTGGAGGAAATTTTCATTCTCGGGGGGATTCAGATAGGTGAAACTTTCTTTTGAGTCTGACTTCCTTAGTCTTTGTACATCTAAGGTATACCTGGAGTCAAAGCATCACTGCTTGAGCAGTTTGGTGTTCGCTTGATTACATATGACCTTCCTGGTTTTGGAGAAAGTGATCCTCACTACAAGAGAGACCTCAATTCGTCGGCACTGGACATGCTTTACCTAGCTAATGCCCTTGGTGTTAACGGCCATTTTTGGGTGCTTGGTTACTCAAGTGGAAGCATGCATTCTTGGGCTGCTCTCAAATACATTCCTGAGAAAATAGCCGGTATCTTAATTGTGCTTTGTTTTGAAGTTTATTGCTAGGTTCTTACCTGCATCTTCTGTGCATCGAAGTATCAAGCCCCATCTTGTTCATAATGCCTACTCGTTGTCATCCACATCATATAAAATTTTCCATGTTTACACCTATGATTATCTGTCTGATCCAAGCATGACTAGTGAAGATGTGAGTAAAGGATCATAAACAGCAATGTTTTAGCAAACTTGAAATTTTAACTGGAATGGATTCTTTCTTCACTGTACATAACTTGTTGAGATGCCCATGAATCATAGGTGCTGCCATGTTTGCTCCAATGGTCAATCCATATGATGCAAGCATGACTAAAGAAGAGATGTGTAGAACATGGGCCCAGTGGTTGCCCAGAAGGAAACTGATGTACTTCTTAGCTCGGAGATTTCCTAAATTTCTCTCTTCTTTTTATCACCGCAGCTTCCTATCAGGGAACCATGGTCAGATTGACAAGTTGATGGCTCTATCACTTGGAAGGAAGGTTAGTTTTTATGTCATGTTTGTTGTCATTACCATTTACAGCCTTTCCAATTGGCTTTGTAACTTCAGACTTATAAACTAAAGCTTATATGTTTTACTGAGTTATTAGTGAAAATTTTAACTTATGCTTGACATATTTCAGGACAAAGTTTTGACCGATAAGGCAATATTTGAAGAGTTTTGGCACAGGGATGTGGAGGAGTCTGTCCGTCAGGGGAGTGTTAAACCTTTTGTTGAGGAAGCCGTGCTGCAGGTGTCTAACTGGGGTTTCAGCCTAGCAGATCTTCGGGTGCAGAAAAAATGTCAAAGTAAAGGCATCCTTTTATGGCTCAAGTCCATGTACAGTCAGGCTGAATGCGAGTTGACTGGCTTTCCTGGTCCAATACACATATGGCAGGTATCCACAATTCTTTCTTCTTGATTTCTGCTGCTGTGTAACGCATTATGTCAGCAATCTGCAGACCACATTACGAGGTGTTTGTAGCCTTCGCTATCTGTTTTTTTTTGCTATGATTTACTCTATCAACAATAACACTTTTATAGCTGATACGAAAAATTCTATCACCTAAGTCATTAGAATTTGCATTTCATTTGCCAGGGGATGGATGATCAAGGAACGCCGCCTTCAATAACTGACTACATTAGCCGAGTTCTACCTGATTCCATATTGCATAATCTGCCAGATGAAGGCCACTTTTCGTATTTTTTTCTCTGTGATGAATGCCACAGACAGGTATTCTCTACACTATTCGGAGATGCTTTAGGGCCTCTTGAAGAGACGGAACAAATGGTCGGCAGACCATCTGAAGGAGAAACGAAAGAGGTTTCATCTGTTACTGAATCCTCATCAGTATAATGCCTCACTGGTTCTGCGTTGACATAATCCATCACGACAGACAGATAATACACTTGGTTTCTTTTGGTTCAACTTCTGATGTAAATAGCACAGAATGCTTCCAAGCAGATGGAGCATGAAGGATGAAATATATGCGGTTCCAACTTTTTTGGATGGTAAAGCACTTACGAAGAGCAAAATACTATAGAGAGCCGGCAATTTTAGGTGATGGATTTCCTCTTTCCTCTCTGATACCGCAGGTTTGCATTGGCCTTACGATTTACGTTTTTCTTCTGGGGCAGGTGAAATGATACCTGAACGAAAGACAATTAGCATCTGTTTAGCGTTGATTGTATCATCTAATCTCTTGTCACTCCCTTTCGGAAACCAATCCTACTAAATTTGACTCTTAATAAGAAGCTAATTGTCGCCGCGCCCGTAGCTATTTTCTGCCAGTAGATACAAACGAAGTGTTAAAGTAAAAGGGGTTCATTGGAAATTTTGTTCTGTCGTGGATATATCTGTACAAATTGACTCATTCTGATGGATTAAATCTAAAATTAAAGGACTTGAGTTTTAAAAATCAGTCTATGAATGAGGATTAAATTTAAAATTTAATAAAAAGTAATAATTGCAAAAAAGATAAATAAGTCTATTTCACACTTTTGGGACGTGAATGCAGTAATTTATTTCACATAAATAATTATGATTTATTTTATTTTTGAAATTTAATTATTTATCCTATTTTAATTATTTATTA
>JAOQML010000005.1:40179417-40189513 GCA_027568935.1 Erythroxylum urbanii | reverse complement strand
AAATTAAATAAAATTTAAAATTTAAAATATGATTGAAAAAGATTGTTCAATAAAAATTTATTTATTTATTTTAATTTATAAGCATTTATTGATTTACAAAAATTAACTGATTAATTAATAAACTGATAAGTTTTTAACAAAAATAGTTTTAAAACTAAATCAAACCGAAAAGTTTGATGATTTAATATTTTTCCGGTTGAATCAATCAAACCAATTGGGTTTTTTAACCATCGATACTAATATTATAATTACATTCTTAATTGATTTCATAATTTATGGTCTAATATCATAATTATCATAATCTGCAATTTTAACCTTAAACCTTACGTTTCTAACAGAATTTAAGTATGACTACCATGTCACAGTCAAAGGAAAAAAATAGAAATAGCATAAAAAAGGAGAAAATCATTTGACCGTTTCATTTCTAAGTTTTAAAAAATGATGTTAGAGATTTAAAAGCTGGATCAATTCAACATACGTTGTTGGGTTTATGAAGTTAGCATAATATCTTCATTAAAATTTTTCATTAAATCATTGACTAAAATTACAAAAAGTAAAACCCATTCTCTTCTTTTATGGGTTGTTTGGTTCAAGGAATGGAATAGATAAAGAATAGAATAGTTATTCTTTAGGAATAGAAAAGACTAAGAATATGATGAAATGGGTATTACTTTGCTTGGTTCAAAAAATAGAATAGATAAGCAATTCTATGTCAATATTTAGTTTGAAAATTTAAACTTAAAATGGTAAAGAAATAACTGACAAAAAGACTAAATTATTCTTATTCTTATAGCGCATCGTTTAAAAGGTAAAACTCTTCGCTTTGTGAGAATCGGAAATAATCGTTAATTATATGTCGCCTTTGCTTTGCGTCTTATAAAAAGAAGACTCGAACTCGTAATTTTATAATAAAAAAGAGTAATTTTATCGTTTACTCCTATGTTTGCCTTAAAAATAACCCATTATCTATTGGTTTAATTATAATAAATCAAATAACAAACTCTTTCTATTTCTAAGGTATAAAATTTTTAGCTCATTTCTAGATTAAAATTTGCACTTTCTAATATCATCAAATACCAAAAATATAAAACTTCACTAATGTGGCCAATATTTTTGTGATTAGTAAATCGTGACTAAAAATTTAAATCATAAACTTATTCAGAAAATATTTTATCATCATTTTATAAAATTTTATTTTGAAAACACCTCTCTATCAATTAAGAGTAAAGTTGTATAATAATAAACTTTCTCGAATCTCACGAATGAGCGGAATTCATAACGAGCGTCGTTGATATTGTTGTGGTCTGTAAAATTTTATAAAAAATATCAAACCTTTTTCATATATATATATATATATTAATAACAATTCTGTCAAAATAATTATATAAGTTTTTTGTGTTTTTAACAATTTAAGGAAATTTGTATTATTACGTTAATTAATGGCAAAACCAAATGACTATAAAAAGTTGAAGTTGACGGTAAACAAAACGCGGTGAACACGTTCTTTAGTAATTTCATGGAAGTTTTAAGGAGAGGAAGAGGCAAAGTCTGTCGTTTACTTTCACAACGTACGATTCAATTCAACTCACTGTCTCTCAGCTTGCTCTCTCCGGCTCTCTCTGTTCCAATCTCTTTTTGTCTCTGTTGAAATGGCTGGAAGCAACCTCAATAACCAAAACGATGCGTTTAACGGCAAGAACGGTCATGAGGAGGAATTGAGTCCTTTATTGAACAAAGACCTTCAGGAGAGAGACGAGAAACCGGCGAAAGTCTCCGATGAGAAATCGCCGCGATCTGAAGGTTCTCCGGCGTGTAGGTGGACTGCTGATGGGCTACCGCTTGCTCATGGAAGGGTGGTCGGAGAGCCCGTGGCGCGTGCTCAGTGGGACACGAGCTTCTTCGCTTGTTTGGGTCGTAACGATGAATTTTGCAGCAGTGATGTTGAAGTTTGTAAGTGATTTTGGATTCTTGTCTTTTGGGCTTTTGGTTTTGTGTAATTTGGATGAGTTTTAATATGACGATCTTTGGTTTATGAGGAAGACTTCATCAAGGGTAGATGGAGGTGATATGCAACTTTAATTTAAGGGTTTCATTCTCTGTTGGTGATTGGTTTCAATCTCTTTTTAGATCGACCCTTCATTGGAAGAATTTTTGTTTTCTGTTTGGCATCATTGATTTTGCATTTGATGATCGTATTTGGCATAATAAATGGGGCATTTCATCTTTTCAGATTTGGCATGGTTAATAACTTGAAAAGGTGAATGCTTTGCCGTTTAGGTCGCTTGCGATGGGCTTAAGCTCAATTGTCGGTTTAATATCTTTGCTTATTTTCTATCATTTCTCTGAGGTTGGATCGTTGACTTAAAACTAAATCTTCCACATGCTGTATTGATTTATGATCTTGTCCCCAGTTTTTTATAATAGCCAAACTTGATGTCATCATTAGGGAACAGAATGATTTAAGAGATAGAGATCTGTAAATATAAGGGCCTTTTTTGTAGTATTTCACGTGCTATCGTCCTGATCTTGATACTATCTAATGTGTCAGATTGGTTTTACAAGTCAGTATGAATTTGTTAACGTTTTCACAGGTCTTCTGGGAAGTGTTGCCCCTTGTGTGCTGTATGGAAGCAATATTGAGAGGCTTGGATCAAGCCCTGGAACTTTCACAAATCATTGCTTGCCCTACACAGGTCTATACCTAATTGGTAATTCCCTTTTTGGCTGGAATTGCCTTGCACCATGGTTTACGCATCATAGCCGCACTGCACTTCGCAGGAAGTTTAACCTAGAGGCAAGTTATTTCCTTACTTTTTCGCTCCATAAACCTGCAATTTGGTCGGTGTTTTAGATTCCTAATGCTTGTGTAGTTCTTCTTTGTCACTTGACATTGGACTTTTGGTGGATGTATAAAAATGTCTATAATTCATTTCAATATGCTATGTGGTCATGATTTTGGTCCACCCTTCTAATATATGTATTTTTGAGTCATTGCTGTTCCAAGATTTACTAATTATTGAGAATGGTATTGGTGTGTTGTAGTGCCAATTATGCTTGCTTTTCTTCTTACATCATCTTTTGCATAAAATCATTTGCATCTTTATACAATGATCCGTACCATTCTCCGATTTTGTATGATTTCCTTCATTTTATCCAAAGTGAGCATGGTCTAAAGGTACTTCCAAATTGTTTCTATCTTGAGCTTTGAATTATAATTTGGGTTCAAATTTTGTTGTTTTTCGACAGTGAACTTGCCTTTATGGAATATGGTCCACTTGCCTTTACGGAATATGGAATATGATCTATTACTTAGGAAAAACTTGAGCTGGATTTTTACTCTTATGCATTTATTACCTATGAGTAGGTTCTGGATGAGCAATGTGTGCATTAATATCCATGGTTTTGTTATGAAACAGGGTAGCTGTGAGGCATTTAATAGGTCGTGTGGTTGCTGTGGAAGCTGTGTGGAAGATGAGCTGCGACGTGAGCAGTGTGAGTCAACATGCGACTTTGCAACTCATGTTTTCTGCCACACATGTGCACTTTGCCAAGAAGGTCGCGAGATTCGTCGAAAGGTGCCTCATCCTGGGTTCAATGCTCGGCGAGTCTTGGTTATGATCCCACCCGGCGAGCAGACAATGGGTCGTGGAGCTTGAATGAATCCCATTTCAACGTTGCATCCTATCTATACCTATGTCTATTGTTATGTTCTTTTTCGTAGATTTCGTGAATCTTTGCTTGCGTGGTCTGCACTGCATTTGATTCCCGTTACTGCAGTTTTATTTACTGGTAAAATAAACTAAAGATGTAGCGTTGGCTGAACTATGTTTGTATAGTACATTGTATACATGGTCCGGACATCTTGTACTTTGGAATTGAGGAGTTGATGTTTAGATTAAGATCATGTTTTGACAATCCTATTCATGTGTTTGTTTAAAACACGATAACCTTAATTGAGATTGGATGCAAAATGAATCTAAGATTGCTGTCTTCTATCAAACTAAATTGCTCTTCAAAATAAGAGTTAATGAAGAATGTTAAACCTCAAGAAGCTGCTTTGCGAATTGCGAATAGGCCAATGTGTACGTCCCTAGAATTTAATATGCTTGAATCTTTTATAGTTTGTTGATTAGAATAAGCATTTGCACACTCTTTTCACATGGAGACCATATGGAGGAATTATAAGGAGAAACAAATCCCACTTCTTGAACAATCGAATAAAGAAATATAGTAAACAAAATCCACAAGGAATTAACAGATTCTAACCCCATGATAAACATAGCTGGCAAAATCCAGATTGAACGACTTGACAATGTAGATAGGATGATTAGGTTAGGTTATTTTGTACTTCTAAAATCGACCTGCCAACTAAACATGTATGGGATAGCCATTGCCCTTTCGACAAAATACACCTTTCTCTGAAGTTCTACCAAAATGTAAGATTAACATTTAAAGTATGAAGTTAGTTCCTAACTATGAAGCCAAAATGTGAAATAGCAAAGATAATTCTCTCGACATTAAAGGATAGGAAGATTCATGACAGAAAACTTGACGTTTAAGAATGCAACACAAAGCAAGTTCTAACTTCTATATTCTTATTCTCCTGGTGCAGAAACACCTTGCTTCAGCCTCTCTCTCTTCATCTTCTTCTTGGAGACGGGCTTCTTTTTTCTTGGAGGCAGAGTCTTCTGTGCATATAGGTAAAGTACATAATTTCCAACAAGGAATGTCAATACCAAACCCCCCACAACCAGCAGCACTATCAATCCTGGGTTTAACCCTTTTGCCGGAACATCATTAATAACATTTCCCTAATCACCAAAACATGCGTCGGTATTCAGTTAGAAAACACACAACTAAGCCCCAAAAAAGAAATTAATTGCAGAAAGAAATTAACAAGACCATGAACCATTACAAGCTAGGTTGATGGTAAATCCTGACACTCTCAAAATCCTCTTCCTGACAATACTAACAAGCAAGAAAAGAAGAGCCCGACGACTACAAGCAAATCAACTCGCGTGAGTGTGAACGAGTTAATTTTTGAAAACGACAAACAATTTGGAAAAGAGTTAGAACAAATGACCTCTGAACGAAGACAAAAAGAAGCTCACAACTTGAAAGAAGTAGGTCAATCAGAATCAAAAGACAAAAAATCAAATCAAGATTCAAACTTTGTTTATTTACTTAAACCAATGAAGCTCTAATTCTTCAACATAACATGATAATGATCTTTTTGATCACCATGATTTTCTTAACTTGGACTAAAACTAACAAACATAGTTGATCACACACGATTTGGTCAAACTCAGAATTAACCAATCGACAATATGGAAACCACCACGAAGTCACAAACTCACAATCAATAACGCGTCAATAAATCAATCAAAGAAACAATTTCCCGTGCATCACATTCTCAGGCATAAAACAGGGAAGCCACCCATTGGATCCAAAAACGCATTTTCCCAGCATGCAATCCAAACACAACATACAAACCATAGAAAGAACTGTGAGAAATAGAAAGCTCAACTATCATTATCCAAGATCCAAAACCACAAGATCACAACAAAAAACGAATTGATCTACTCTTAGTCAAAAGTTAAAACATATATATATGTATGCATGTTTCAGTGTTAACAGAGATCTCAAATTAAATCTGAAGACATCAACAATTCAAAAAAGAACATTAGGATGAGGCCTTACCGTTCCCTGAAACGACGGCGGTGACTGATCGGAAAACTCGAAATCGTCGGCCATGCGCAGCGGCTAGAAAAGAACCCGCAGAGAATGGAAGACTCCAGAGAGGAAAGGAGCTAGTATATTAAAAGCAGCAGGTTCATCATAATTGTGTGTTGGTCCTCTATTTTTCTACCATTTCGTTTCTGCCCCCTATATACCTCATTTTGTTCAATTCCACCGACCGCTATCAGGTTATTGAACATATTCCATCAAAATGAATAATGAATAATTGTATTATTATTTTTTAAATTAATATTTTTTATAAATTAAAATAATTTAATAATTATATTTAATTTTACAATTAAATATAAACCTTATTCTATTTTTCATTCTAAAATCAAAACAGGTCTTTTTTTTCCCCCCTCTTCTATTGCGGTCGCTGTGTTGCCTCCTGTATCGACAAACACTTTTGATTCCTCACAGGCCGTTTGGAAATATTGGAATTGAATTCAACATTGGAATTGAATTCAATTACATTAATGAGATTTGATTGAATTCAATTTACACTGTTTGGAACAAACTCAGTAATGTTATAATTGAATTCAATTAAACTGTTTGGAACATAATCAAAATGAATTCAATTATTTCATATGACATTTTTACCCTTGATTAAAAGATAACCTTATTAAATAATCAACATTCACACTTACATAGAGCAAGTTGTAAACATCAATTTCATTGTAAGTAATAATGAAATTGAAGAAATGTCAATGGGTGCCCGACAGGCCTGGATAAGTCAGCCCATAGCCTGACCCATGACTCGATGGGCCACTGAGGGGCTGGGCCAATCCGATTCATCTTTTTTTTTAAATGTCAAAAATGACATTCGACGGGTCATTTTTCAGGCCGTAGCTCGATCAACTTAGGCCAAAATCAGGCCAAGCTAAGCTAAAATTAACATCCTTAAATACAAGTCACACGGTGTCCGGTAATTATTCTCTTACAATACGTAGATTAGTTTCAAAACCACATACTATGCGTTATAAAAAATAAAATTAAAGATTTTCTAAATTTATTTTGAAAGTTATGCGGTTCCCACATCATGTACTTGAAAATGAATAACAAAAACAAAACATGTAGTCACTTGTATATGTTAAATATGCTTAGTACGTTGAAGAAGAGATGTATTATGGGAAGTTATTTTCAACGTTAAAAAGCAGCCTTGAAATGAAAATGGGAATTCAATTCTTGTGATTTTTAGCAATAATTGAATTCACAAGATAGTTGGCTTCAATTAAAGAATTGAATTCAATTCTTTTGTGTTTTTTGGGTTCTAAACATAGGAATTCAATTGTTATTGTTCCAAACAGGGTGTCACTTTTATCTATTTCATTTCTCATCTTTTCTCTTCTCTAGATTTGGTTGCTGACTCATCTCTTCTATTCTTGCTCACGCCGGTAAGTGTTTGTTCTTAGATCTCCTAGTTAGCTAGATATTTTCTTTGTTTTGGTTTTCTAATTTTCTTTTCTCTTTTGGATGTTGATTCTCTGTATGCTTATTCGATTCTATGATCAGGCTAGTATGTTTGAACATTAACTTTTGAGCAAATTGGTCAATTAGTTTTTGTTTTTTTCATAATGCGTAGAGAGATAGGCATATGTGAACCTGGTGATCAAGAACCCTTTTAAAGTGGAACCCCATGGCTACCTTTTTCATAATGGACTAGGTCTTTGTTTTCTCCACTTTGGTATAGAGCTAAATGCAAACGACTTCTGTAAAAAACATACCTTCCATCATTTGGGATGGTAGTGTTGCACAAACGTTTATTTGGGTTTGAGCTCGAAAAATTACCAGAGATATTAGCTATATTAGTTATGGTGATTTATTTATTAATCATACTTAGTTTTGTTAGTTAGTAGTTTTGTTGTAATTACCATAAGTCTGTTTCCTATTTTTGCTTCTTTGTATATTGTGTATAAACACAATCATTAGTTGCAAATAAGAACAGTTTTACAATTATCGAAAACACATTTTCTACATGGTATCAGAGCGAAAACCGTTTGCCAAACACTCTGTTTTCTCTTTTCTTCTTTGATTTTCTTGATCATCAATGGCGAATGATGATCCTACGCTCACTTCCAGTCCATATTACCTTCATCCTAATGAGAATCCAGCTTTGGTTCTCGTTTCTCCAACTTTAACGAGCTCGAATTACCATTCTTGGTCTCGAGCAATGATAATGGCTCTTACGACCAAGAACAAGCTCAAGTTTGTTGATGGTTCCATTAAAGCTCCGCCTGTCACTGATCCGTTGTTTTCTGCTTGGGAAAGATGCAATACAATGGTGATTTCATGGTTGTATCATTCTATCTCACCTTCGATCACAACCAGTGTGCTTTGGATTGATTTCGCTTATGAGATCTGGAGCGATCTCCGTAAACGTTTTTCTCAGGGAGACATTTTTCGCATTTCTGATCTGCAAGATGAAATCTCGACCTTCAAACAAGATGATCGATCGGTCGCTGATTACTTTACTGAACTCAAGATTCTTTGCGATGAATTGATGCATTTGCGGCCAATTCCCCCTTGTTCTTATCGCACTCCTTGTTCTTGTGGTGCAATTGTTATTTTTAGGAAATATCATGATAATGATTATGTGATTCGGTTCTAAAGGATTACATGATCGTTTTATTGCTGTACGATCTCAGATTATGTTGATGGATCCTTTGCCTACGATCACCAAGGCTTTTTCTTTGGTTATTCAACAAGAAAGACAGTTAGCAACTGGTTCTTCTCAAGTGTTTGTTAGCAACACTGTTCGCCAGAACTCTCAACATTCTTCCAAGAAATCTCAGGCTAAGTCTTCTGTTGATTCACGCTACTGCACATTCTGTGGTAAATACAGGCACACTGTTGATACTTGCTATGAAAAGCATGGCTATCCACCTGGTTATAAGTCTCGTGGGTAGACTTCTCGTGCACATAATGTGTTTGATGATAATGTTGCACACTCCTCTGCCTCTTTGCCGTCTACTGTAGTCTTGCCATCTGATCCATGTGTTAGTTTGACACAAGAGCAGATACAACAGTTACTTGCATTGCTTCCATCCTCAACTACTCTCTCTCCGCCTCATGTTACTAACTAGGTTCTTACTACGTCTTCCATTCCACCTTTAGCTGAAGGTAAATTTTTTCCTTCTCCTAAATCATTTCTTTCTCATTGTTGGATAATCGATACTGGAGCCACTGATCATATCACACACTCCTTGTCCTCTTTTGCTTCTTACACACAAATTAAACCTATTAACATCACTCTTCCCAATTGTTCTAAAGTTTGTGCATAATATTCGGGTACTGTCATTTTTAGAAACAGTTTATATCTCAATAATGTTCTTTACATACCTCAATTTACCTTTAATTTGTTGTCTGTTACCAAGTTGACTAGTTCTTTGTCTTGTTCTTTTCTTTTTTATCGATCTCATTGCTCCATACAGGCCCAACCCTCTATGAAGATGATTGGTACAGCTAAGGTTTTCAATGGTCTCTACATTTTGGACTCTCGAGTACACACTTTCTTTGTTTCTCCTCCTACAGCCTTATCTGCTATCACCAATTCATCTCACCTTTGGCATCATCGTCTTGGTCACCTTTCTGATTCCAGACTGAAGTTGATGTCTTCTTATATTCCTTCTTTGTCTTTAACTAATCATTCTGCTTGTAAAGCATGTCATTTGGTAAAGCAAAAGAAAACTTCATTTCCTGTAAGCACTTCAGTATCAAATAACATTTTTGATCTTGTTCATATTGATATATGGGGACCTAATCCTATTGTTTCTATTATTGGTCATCGTTATTTTTTGACTATTGTTGATGATTTTAGTCGTTTTACATGGATCATCCTTATGAAATTTAAGTTCGAAGCTCGTATGCATGTTCAGAATTTTTACTCTCTTATTGAAACTCAATTTGTCACCAAGATTGATAGTGTGTAAATCTAGCATGTTTTAGTTCCTAATTCTATGCTTATTTGGTGATTTATTTTGCTTAAATGTAAGCTTTTACTTGTTTTTATATATTTTGGTTAGGAATTGCTAAATGTGATGAGAATGAAGCATTTCGAGCATATTTGAGAGGCTTTTGATCAAAGGAGTTACTGCTAAAGTTTTTCTTGGACGTCTCACAACGCTGCTGGACTTAGCGTTGGGCAAGGCTAATGGCAAGATAGACTGCTGCGAGCTACGCTTAATTGGATGATTGGACCCACGAGTTTTAATGACGTTTTGGGCTTAAATTACAGCCTAGGAAGAAGAACTAATTAGTTTTTATTGGGCACTTTTGTTATATTATTATTGGCCCTAATTTTAATTACTATATAAGCGTGTTTTAGGTCTTTTGGAAGGCATTCTTGGTTAGCCTCTTC
>JAOQML010000005.1:40139008-40154548 GCA_027568935.1 Erythroxylum urbanii | reverse complement strand
ATTTTTAAAATCAATTTTGTTAGTCTCTAACAATGCTCGCGAGGGATAAATTAGGTGTTGATAAATTTAAACAAAATATTTACTTAACGTGTTAATGAAGATAATTTATAAAAAGTGAAAACATAATATAAAATGATAAATTTCAACAACACAGTTCAGCAATAATGTAAAAAGTGCAAGGGAAGAGAAATATAAGTCAATTTATAGTGGTTTGGTAAATAACCCTTATTTATGATACTTTTTGAAATTTCACTATGACTTTTTTTTTAAGACGAAGAACACTCTGTGTACAATCTATTCTTTCTAAAGAGAAACCCTTTCATAATATTTCTTAAACATTAAAGAAGAAATTTGATGCCACTTAGAATATCTCTAAGTATAATGTACAAAATCTCAATTGAAGCTTACAATTAAAAATATCTTACTTTATCACTTTGATAAAAATAAAAAGGCTGACTCACACAAGTACATGACAATAAATGCTCAAATGCTTAATAAACACTTAAAAAGATATGTAAAAGACACTCAAATACTTGTTGATTCAATAACTAATGAGAAAACATATATTTATAAGATTTTAGGATCCACGCTAGTCGACGACTAAGTCAATTAGTTGACCAACATATACTCCATGAACAATATTCACTAGTCATTGCATAGTGGATAACTAGTAAAGTATATTGGTTGACCAATTTGTCCCCTAAAGGGACGTTGATCAACTAATATGTTAACAAAGACCCTTTTTACACATTTAACTTATACTGGTTAACCACTAACTTATATTGGTCGATCATTTCTCCCAAAATATGATTCTATCAACTTTAAATGCTTAAACTTAACTTGTTTAACACGAAACTTTCAAAATGTTTCTATGAGAGTGTTTGAAAGATTAAGAAACCTTTCTTTAAAAAAAAAAGATTTTGACAAGTGAAAAGACATATAATGAACTAAGGTGAAGTGTTTATGCATGATGAGCCTTTTAAATTACGAAAATAACAAAATGACATTACAATTAACATTACAAAATATAGAATCTTGATGTACCTTGATCTTCTTTTGTTATTGACGTCATATTCACTTTGAAAGTTGCAAACTTCAACTTTTCTTTTCAATCTTCATGAAATATGTTCTCGAGTTATACATGGCTACATTTTGTTCTTATTTAGCTTCTCATAAAGATAACAAACTCATTAGTAGTATTTATATTTTGTTATCATCAAAATATTAATTGAAACCTCTTTGGTTAAACAATCTCCTTATTTTTTATAATGACAAAATAGTTGTGATATTAGACATCAATAATTAAAATAATATTAAAAACAAATGTCCATATTAAGGTAATGATTAGCTCTCCTAAATTCTTGCATAAAACATATCTCAATATTAAAAGCAAAAGAGATATTTACTATTAAGTGAAAAAGAAATATTCATTCATGTAGATAACAAAAATTTAGTCAAGTATAAAATACCACATACGCAAAAATTATTACATATATAAAGTTTCTCCTACTTAATATAATATCATTAAATTTCTTTCCCCCTTATTGAAACGTAAAAAACAGGTAGTTGAGGAGGAAAGCGAGACTTAATCAAATGATATAGGTCATCAAGATAGTGTATAATGATGTTGTAAAAAGAGTTAAGTTTTCCTCATAACATAGTAAGTTAAAAATAACTACTAAAGCGCATCAGGTCCTATGATGCAATCATAAGTTAGTAGCCTCATCATCCATAAGTAGTTCAACAATGTGACTAAGTAAAGTCTCATCAGGACCAATACCATATAGGGCCTTATATGGCAGTAAAGGCTGCTAAGGATAGTCACTGAAGTGGTTAAGTCATCAACCAATTAGTAACTCATACAATTAAGGGTAATAGAATTTAAAAAAAAGGAATCTAGATTAATCTCATCTCAAGTAGGAAGAATTTGAAAATGTTGGAAAATAAGGCTAAGTGTTAAATCATAAGGGATATGTTATTTCTTTTTCTTAGTTTAATTGAAATACGCCATATTATGTATAATGAAGGTACTAAGATGAATGTGCTCTCCTAACATGAGTGTAAAGGCCATCATATATTTTAAATCTTAAATGGCCACCGACAGGAAGAACGTTGAGATCACGAACATCTTTAGGTTTTCTAATGGTTTCTATACTAATACCTAACTTAAAGTTAAATTTGACTTTATCAGACATAAAGTGAGGTTGAAGTTAATAGTTGGTATGACAACTATAAGAAGTAGGATTTTTAGGAATAGTAATGCCTAAAATCTTATTTATAAGATCATTACTGAGATGTGTGTCGACACTTTAAATTTTAGAGAATAGATGTGTCACCTTAAATTAATCAAAGTAGAAGGTTACAATAAAATAATCGAACACTTATTGGGGATGACATAACAAGTATTTGTAAGTAGGGATTCCTACTCTTAATCAAAGAAAAATTTGAAAACTTGACCAAAATTAAACCGATAAGATAAAAGGTTTAAGATTTAAAATGTTTAACTTGTGTTAGACCTTCATAAAACCAATATATAGCAAAGATTGAACAAATTTGAAGACTTTTACATATGATTAAAGAAGGAGACTATCCTTTACCATCAAAGAAATTGAAGTTTAAATAAAAAAAAGAGGTTGTTAAATAAAAATCAACTAGTTTATTCTGGTTTATAAAAATCAATTAGTTTTAAAAAAATTGGTTAATTAATTAATAAATTAGAAAAAAATTAATAACAATGGTTATTAAAGTAAGTCAAACCAGAAAGTTGGTATGTTCAAGATTTTTACTATTGAATCGGCCAAACCAATTCAATTTCTAATTATTAGAAAAAACTATATAAGACTATAGGCTTTGAATTATTTTAGATAAGAAGGGAAAATTACACGGGTTTTATATTACTCATGTGATGCATAATCGAAAAAATTAGGAGAGTAGATTTCAAAATACTTATCCTTATAAATAGAATGATGCATAAGAGGTAGATGAGTTATGGATCTTTTTTTATTTTTCTTAGTCTAACAGGGATGACTACCAATGATACAGAATCTAAGGCCACTAGCAAGAAAAATAATTTCATAAATTCAAACTTAATAACTTCAATTTCAATTCAATCACAACAAGGTGTAAATGTGAAGGATAATGTAAAACAAATCATGAAGTATGTAGTGTTAATAAATAACCAAAATCAAAGTATTTTGAAGAAGTAAAAAATGATAAAGTGAGATGAAAATATGCGGATACATTTGGAAAACAAAAACAAGATACAAAATGGATTCAATTTTAAGTGAATGATCTACAATTGTAAAAGAAATATCAATTTCTTTGAAAAGGTTTATGTTGTAATCATTCAGCTAGATTATAAATTGATTACTTTAAATAAAGTTGAAAGTAACAAAAGCTCAAATACATTCCTAATTGAATAAAACCATTAGTTTAACAAAAGATTGCACAAATACAATGAATTTTAAAAAAATCCTAAATTTTATAAGGCAAAAATGCCAAAAAAAATAAATTCAATTAAAATTAGAACCAATCTGATGTAATTGAGAGTTTGATAACCTCAAATCAACCTTCAATTTCATTAATAAACCATCAATATGAAAACTTAATTAAAGTTATGCAATCAATAGAAAAATCTCCGCTTCTAAAAGCATAACTCTCCCTATTTGCAATTTGATTCAATCTGAAATCAATCTCATAAAATTAAATGCATAAACATATTTAAAGTATAAAATAGGGCAAACTAATCAACAATTAAAAGAAAGATTCAATGATTTTTTTAAATCCTTAAAATTGAGGAGATCAAAGTTGGATGAATTGTAATTGAATGTCAATAGAGCTTGGCCTTATGGGTGTAAAGGAGTTTGTTAGAGTTAAAGATTTTATCTAAGACTCACTAAAGAAGAACAAGAAACTCTAGACATGTTGCCATAAATAAGGAAGGTATCACATGAGAAGTCATTTGAGTTTCTACTTTTTCAAAAATGTTTTAAGCTAACTGAGTGGAGAAGGGAAAATTTTTAGAGAGTTAGAAGGAGGAGAAATTCTATTGGTCACTAAAGAGAGGCTTGCATTTTATATTTGTTTCAGACTGAGAGATAAAGCATCAACAAAGAGACAAATGACTAGTGTTGCTTAACCAATATAATTGACCAAACAATTGATAAGCTCACTGGAAGAAAATTTTCTAAGGAAAAAGATGATATTGGTTGATCACATAAGGATATTGATCGACTAATGTAAATAAGTGGTCAACTAGAGGAGCAATCAAACTATGAGGAACCTCACTAGATATGATAATTTTTATAATACTAGTTGACTATACTAAGATATTAATCAACCAGTATGACCTGATGACTTAAAGAACAAATTTAAAACTCAAATAAAACATTAAAACACATAAAAAATCATGGCAATGTCAATCAAAGTCAATTATTGTCACAAATCACATAGAATTTCTATCAATTATACTCAATTCTCTTTTAATTGTGAAAAATCTATCTTCACTTATAGGTTTAGTGAAATTATCAGTCAAGTGATGTTGTGTATCTATAAACTCTAATTCAACATTTTTCACTCATACATAATCTTTAAGTCTAGGTACTAAGGTCTATGCTATAATTATTTTTTTAAAAAGGATTAATCCCTTATTTATAGTGCAAATCCAATATTTATGACTAAGGATTTAGACTTAAAATAACAAATAAGCATAAGATGTAACAAATTTCTTTAAAAAATAATAATTAAATCTTATTAAACATTACCTTTGATATATGATTTGAACGATGATTCTTTTTGAATTTTCAATCTATTGGAAACATCTTATCCTTCTCATCCCCTTTACTTGGTTCAATAATTGGCTCTTCTAAAAAGTCTTGGTGATCATTCTTGTTCTCTTTAAAGATTAATTTCTCCATATCCTATATAAACATCTTCAAGACTTTCTTGGAAGCCAGGTGGTTAGATTAAAATTGATATGTATAAACTTTTTAACGACAATGCTAAATTCATTCACTACGATCACTACTATATACGAATTATTCTTCTTTTACTTAGAGTCTACAAAATAAGGCAATCAATGTGCTTTAGATATCTAAATAAGTTAGGTCCTTGATTTTTAGTCTCTTTATTCCTTTTAACCAATGCTTTAAGGGTTTACTTGTCATTCATTGTTTGAGGAAATACCATATATCAATATGTCCATATTTACCAAAAAAAACGGCATACCACGTTACATGAATAATATGAGTTGGTGCTATGGTAATAAACTTTATAATTTTGGTACATAAATACATTTTACATTTCTTGTTCTTCAATATGTATATGAATAATGGGGATCCCCTTTTAGATATTAAAGAAGTTTAATGTGTTAATGTTATGATCTAGAAGCCAATCATTAGATGATTGTATTCTAACAGTTATGTTCATGAATTGGATGGTTTATATCATTTTGTTCCATGAGTTTTCATTATTTATGGATTCTTAAATTGAGGACTCAAATTGCAGAACTCTATAATGGAAAATAATGATTACTTTGAAATGTCCCTAATCTTGGTAATTAACATAAAATATTAATTGACCACTAAAAGATTAGTGTGTGGATTAAATGATGGTGATGTTTTACAAACCATTCGATAAGAAGTTATCGATTTAATCACACAGATACATAATGGAGATTATAGTATTCGACAGACCCTAAATGAAACATTATTAAGATTGTGTTTATGTCATTAATGTTTCAAACGTGTCTTGAATTCTATGGCATGAGATGTTCATTTTCTTACATGAGAAATGTGTATTTGTTGGCATTGTCCAACGCTAACTGTAACAGGTAGCTATACAACTAATGCCACAGTATGCATAACATGTGTAGAGGATAAATGTTCATCAAGAATATTGTTATCCCTTGTATATGATATGACCTTGATAAAGTAATATTGTATCCATGCATTATGATTAAGGAGCTAATCATATTTACAATTTACTTTGGAAATCAAGAAAGAATAAATTGGCAAGAATGACATATTTCAACCTTGCATTTATTCAAGATATTATGAGACAAGAGAATTGAAAAGGGAAATTATTGCTTTGGGATTGTGATTTGTGTACGATACTTATCATCTATGTCATTTAAGTAATTATAATGTATTTTGCTAGACACCACTTATGATGTATAGAATTAAAAGGAGTTTTAATTCTATTTTCAACATGACATAGATCCCAATGGGCACATCGGAAAATATTTGATTAGAAAAAGAAAATTATTATAGTATATCATATGGAGATTTGAATATGACGATAAAATTAATTATAAATGTTATAGCTATTTTGGTCGTCATATGGTATTAGAATAAATTTTATTAGATAATAAATTTAATCCTAGATAAATTTATTTGATATGTTAGACATGTCATATAAATTTAATGCTCAACAAAATAATGCATATAACTATATGGCAGTTGAGTCAAATGTTTAATTATTTTGAAACATGAGATAAATGGCAAAGTGTTTATTTAAATGAAAATTTGCACTGCCAACCTTGTAGGAAGATGAGGTGTCCACGAAATTAACATAAAGATGTGTTTAAAACCTAATTATTTACATAAAGGCATTTTAGACAATTAAAGAGGCTTTTAATTAACCCTACTTTGTCCAAAAAGAAAGAAGACTTTCGTATTTTTTAGGGAGTTCCTAGCTGCTGTCATTTTTCTTCTTCTATCCCATGGTTTTAGCCTTTTCTTTGCTATTTTGTCTTCCTCCAAGCTGCTGATTTTCTTCATCCTTCTTACAAGACCAAAAAAACTTTGCCATTTAACTCATGTGTTAAGCAATCAATCATCCATCCTTTTGTTTATTTTAGGGATTTTCTAAGATCAAAGATAAGCCATTGAAGTACCATCTAGCATTAGGAAACAATGGGCTTTCTAATCGATCTTTGGTGGAAACCTTAGAGTGCGTCTCATTTGGTGCAAAGGAGGTGAAATTGTGAGATCTTCTTATTGGTTTGGAGACCAAGTTCAAGGTATATTGGTTCATGTGCTTTGATATAAGCTATTTTGGTTTATGAATTGGTTACCAGACAAGAACTTTTGCTTCTTGTTAGTTTAAAAAATTTTTAATCCAATTGAAGCCTCAACAAAACCGACATAATGCTATTTTTAGGTCGTGAAGAATCCTAGCATAATTATATGTATAAGGTATGTTTCTTTAATTGATATTGATAAGGAGTATCAATATATGTCATGAAATTATGCTTAGCATGAGGACTGAAGGAGTATAAGTAAGATTGCACGATATCATGTCTTTACATAGAAATTACGCTTATTCTTTCCTAAAGAGTGTTGAGTTCTAGGCCTAGATTGCGAGCCATATATAAAGTATAAGGTTTGCTCTTAAAGTGAGCCTTAGAGGATATATCATGTGTATATGATTTATACGTATACTTAGGCATGAATGCTCAATACTCAATTGTCCCCTTAAGTAAATGTTCTTCACTATATAAATGGTTTCCCTTGATAAATAAGATTTAGGTATTGAATACACTCTCATACTTATATCCAATCTTATACCTATTATTAGGAAAATTTTAAGCTCCTTACATGCTTTCAAGTTTCTCACTTCCCTAAGTCTTTAAGGGTATTGAACTCCTTTTTCAATGCTTCATTCTCGTGCTTTAAGGAATATAGGTTATGATTATCAATAATGACTAAACTCTTGGATACTTTAATATTATGCAATTTAGTCTTCATTTTTTGTATTTTTATTTATACATACATCTAGATTCTTTTGAGTCTCTTTAAGTTTAAAAGGTAGATTCTTCCTTTCATGCTCATAATTTCATGGCTCTCAACTAGTTCATTATATGACAATCACTAACATTATTATAAGATCTAGAGTTGGAGAGTACCTCATCATCAGCTTTAGTTATAAAGCATATATGAGCTACATACCTTTTAAATGTCCACTCTCAAAATCACTTGTGTCATCCCAAATGGAGGCATTAAATGCCTTTATTTTTCCTTTTGAACCTCTTCTCCTTCTTATCGTTTCTCATATTTATCATTTTTCTTAAGAAGGGAGTATTAAGACTTCATATGTTTGAGTTTACAACATTCAAAATAAATAATATTATATGATTTGTGTTTTGAATCTATCTTACACTTTTGAAGTCATTTTTTAGGAGTTTTTTTTCATCAATATTTCTTTAAAATTTTTAGTGATGAGGGCAATAGCCTCCCCATCACTTTCATTAGTTAATGTCTCTTTCTTTTCACTTAATTCTTCCTTTAAGACTTTGAATGCTATGTTCTTTTTTCTAAGCATTATTTCTTTTTACATCTTTGAGCCTTATATGAGGAGAGATTCAAGAAGCTTCTTCAGTGTTATTAGATTATTAACTTCTTGTACAACCATCACTTTAGCTTACTACACCTTTAGAAACAACCAAAAAAACTTTCTTACTATTTCAATATTAATACAAGTCTTTCAAAGACTTTTTAAAGCATTAATAATATCAATTAATCTAGTGTACATGCTAGATATACTTTCATCATACTTCATTTAAAATAATTTATATTCGTGTGTTTACATGCTAACTTTGCTTTCCTTTGCTTGATTTGTTCTCTCATAAATAACTTCTAAAGTATGCCAAATTTTATGTTCCATTTTACACATAGAGATCCTATTGGATTAATATCTTCTTAATGCAAAAAATAAAATGTGGATAGCCTTGCCATTCAAGAAAAATAATTTCTTGTCTTGAAGATTCCATTCCTTTTTTAGTTTAGGAACTTTTTTATCATCTATAACTTTAGTAGCAATGAATAGATCACTCAAAACAATTTTTCATAAGTCAACATTTTTTACCATTAAGAAAAATTTTGTCGTTGTTTTTCAATATAAATAGTCATTTTCATAAAAGAAGGGGGCTTTACTAATGTTTTGTCCCTCTTGGTTGAGTGATTATGATGTTGTTAAATACGTAATTATGATCTTTACTATAGGATTTTATTTGAAATGCTAGCGTAGTAGACCTACTTTGATACCATTTATTAGTCCCTAACAACACCTAAGAGGAGGTGAATTAGGTGATAAATTTTAAACAAAATATTTACTAACTTAGTGTATTAATAATTGAAATTTATAAATGATAAAAATATGATTAAAAATAATAAATTTGAGCAATCACTTAAGCAATAATGTAAAAAAGGTAAGGGAAGAGAAATAAAAATTGATTTGTAGTAGCTCCAAAAAAAACCTTTTTCTACATCTACTCCTAAGACTATTTTTGGAATTTTACCATGACTATTCTTTCAAGACAAAGAATAATCTTTGTACATCTTTTCTCGAAAAAAAGGAACCATTTAATAGTTTTTCCTAATAGTGAAGAAGTACTTTAATGCTACTTGGAATAACCCCAAGTACAACACCCTAATAAAAGCTTATAACTCAAAATATTATACTTTATCACTTCGATAAAATAAAAAAGACTCACTCATACAAATATGAGAAAATAAATATTCAAATGCTTGATAAACACTTAAAAATATTGTATAAGACACCTAAATACTTTTTAACTCAAGAACTAATGAGGAAGTATGTATTTATAGGATTCTGGGACCCTTACTAGTTCTTGAAGCCAAGTTAGTCGTTATATACGACCTAGTGATTGATTGGTATGTTGAAACTAGTTGTTATTCAATGCATAATATCAGTAATTGTTACACATTGGTTGATTACTAGAGCATGTTGGTTGACAAATACTTCCTTTAAAGGGATATTGGTCGACCAATGTGTTAACAAACACTCCTATTACAAATTTAAATTACATTGGTTGACCACTTACTTATACGAGTCAAACAACTCTCCTAAAAAAATATGATTTTAACAACTTTAAATGCTTAAACTTAATTTCTTTAGTGCAACTAAAATTAAAACAAATTTTAAAATATCCCCTAAAGAGTGTTTAAAAGATCAAGAGACTTTCTTTTAAGAATAAAAGTTTGATACCTCTTAATGAATGAAAAGACTCGTGTGATAAAGTAAGGTTAAATGTTTATATATTATGAGCCTTTAAAATTACCAAATTAACAAAATGAGATTACAATTAACATGACAAAACATAGAATGACCTTGATGTGTCTTAACCTTCTTTCACTTTTGACTTGATCTTCTCTTTGAATGTTGCAAACTTCAACTTTTTTTAATAATCCTTATAAAGTATTTTCCTTATGTATACATGATTACATCTTGTTTTCTATAATTTATTATCAAGATAACAAACTTATTAATAGTGCTTATATTTTTTTTATCATCACAACATTGATTAGAACTTCTTTTAGTTCAACAAATTTAATTTCTACTTTTGGTATTGCAAAATTTTATCATAAAGTAAATATATTAATTAAATAAAACTACAACAACATTAATCACCCAGTAAAAATCTCATTGATACTCAGGATCTGGGGAGGTTTAGTTGTACTCATCCTTACCCCTAACTAGTAGAGAGATTGTTTTCGAATGACTAACATGAAAAAATTATAATAAAATAAATTTTTAATTTTAATTTTAATTAAATAATAATCATAATATAATAATCATAATTATAATTATAATCATAATCATAATAAAATAAATAAATACTTATTAAGTAAAAAATAAAATAAATAATAAACTAAATAATACGATAAAGGTAGACAAGATAAAAAAGTCATTACAAGAAAATAATAATAATCATAATAATAATAATAATAATAATAATAATAATAATAATAATAATAAGTAGGGAAATGTTTAGGTCAAATCACTAAGAGGTAAGTATACGTATTTGAATGTTTAGGCTAAATATAAGAGGAATGAAAGACTTGTGAGAATGATAAGGATCTCTTTATATGAAATCATTTATCTGTATCCTAGTATGCCAAAGTTTTTTATTGCGGGCCATGTTTTAGGTAAGTTTTAGCAAAGCATTATCATTATTGATCACCTTTCCCCAATTCTTCCCTCCCTTTTTTCCTTTTACAATCCCTAAGTACAATCTTCTCGCATCTTCTCACTAGTCTAAGTTATCTCCTCTTTAATATGTCTAAACTACCTAAGTCTTATCTCTCTTAATTTTTCAATAATATTAGTAACCTTTAATTTGTCTCTTACCATTACATTGTTGACCTTATCTCTTATAGTAAGGTTGCACATTCAACATAGAATCCTCATCTTCTCCACCATTAACTTATAACTATGTACCTATTTGATGGGCCAAGACTCTGTCTCATAAAGCATGGCCGACCTAATCGCTAAATGATAGAAGTTACCTTTAAGCTTGAGTGGTATCTTCTTGTTACATAAAAATCCTTATGTACTTCTCCATTTAAGTCACCTTGATCTGATACAGTGAACTAAGTCTTCATCAATCTCTCCATTTCTCTATATGATAGATCCCAAATACTTAAAACCCTCCTTTTTGTGGTATAACTTTGAACTAATGTTTATCTCCACATCGATAACCACCCTACGTCTTAAAAAGTTACACTTTACATACTCAATCTTAGTCCTACTCAGTTTAAAGTCCTTCGACTCTAACGTATCCCTCCTAAGTTCAAGCTTGATATTAGCACCCTTTTTTATCTTATCCACTAAAAAAATCTCATTAGCAACTAGCATACATTAAGACACATCCCCTTGGATATTCTTGGTGAGCTTTTTAATCAATATTGCAAACAAAAAGGGGCTTAAAAAGGAGCTCTAGTATAGTCCAATATCGATAGAAAAATGCTTCACATCTCTTCCTATCGTCCTTATTCTAGTTTTTATACCTTTATACATATCCCTAATACATGTATATAGGTCATAGGAACTCCCATACCTTTTAAACACCTTTCACATGATTTTCCTAAGCACCCTATCATACGTCGTCTATCTTAAATCAATAAAAATCATATGTAGGTTACGCTATCTTTCCTTGTAATATTCTATTAATCTTCTAAGAAGATATAAAGCTTCTATTATAGACCTTCATGACATGAAGTCAAACTGATTTCTAGGATAGAGGCATCCTTTCTCACCCTCTTCTCAATCACCTTTCCTATAACTTTATGATGTGACTAAGTAATTTGATGCCTGTATAGTTGTTACAGCTTTGAATGTCCTCTTTGTTCTTATATAAACGAATTAACATAATAAATCTCCACTCATCCTACATTTTGGCAGACTTAATGATCACATTAAAAAACTTGGCTAGCCAAGTAAGACCCTCTTCACTTAGGTTTTTCCATACCTCTATGAGTATTTCACCCTCTTCACTTAGGTTTTTCCATACCTTTATGAGTATTTCATCATACCCTACTGCCCTTTCACTCCTCATCTCCCTTAAAGTTTTTTTTAATTCTTCCCTTGTAGGCTACCGACAACAAGTAAAATTATGATACCTCTCGAATACGCTAAGATCACCTAAATAAATGTTATCCTCTATGCCTTCATTAAAAAATGTTATATAAGTAACTCCGTCTTCGTCTCTTGTTGTCAATTTCAACTATGAGCACCCATCCTACATCATTTTAGCTATAAGCACCTACCCTGCATTAGCTATGAGAAAAGTATCTCTCTTTTTGTTTCCCAGCTCTCGTTAACTCAAAATATCCGTTTCTCCATCTTTAGTATCCAATCGTCTGTATACTTTCTTGTAAGCTCTACTTTTAGCTTCTTAGATTATCTTCCTCACCTCTTTCTTTACCAGTTTATAAGTTTCTCTATTAACTACTCTCTTTACCACTGTAGTACTATCCAATAGAGTTTTATAGGCAGTCTTATTGATCATAACCTTTTCTTTTACATCTTTATTCTACCACCAAAACTCCCTCTTACTACCCCTAGATTCTTTTTAAAATACCCAAGTTCTTCATAGCCGTATTTCTTACAAGAGTTGATACTCTCTCCTATATTTTTTAGTTCACATCTCCTTTCAATTTCCATTCTTCTCCATATATTACTCTATCTCTAAATTGTTTCACCGTATCTTCATATTCTACCATTTGACTATGCTCCTAGGACTTTTCTTCTTTCTCCAGTCCTTAATAATAAGATCCAAAACCAATAATCTATCCTGAGTTGATAAGCAAACATTATATATATCACCTTACAATCCTTGCAGCTAGGTTGATCTCTCTATCCTATGAGTAAATAGTCAATTTGAGTTTTTGTGGTTCTGTTATTAAAAGTTACCAGTGCTCCTCGTTTTTCTTGAAAAAAGAGTTGGTTATTACCAATTTAAACAAATCCAACAAAGTAGTCCCACTATTATTCCTTTCACTGTACTTGAAACCCCATAAGTCCATGAATATACATTTGAAGTTACCCCTATAAGACTATTAAAGTCTCCTCCTAGAATAACTCTCTCGTTAGGGGGGATCTGCTGAATCACTTCATCCAGCTCTTCCTTTGATTGGCGCTTAAGTTTTATGTTCAACACTACTTAAGGTGCATAAGCACACATCACATTTAAAACAACACCCTTTATTAGAATCTTATTAACTATTAATAAGAAATATAAATAATTTACTTTAATTATCTAGTTATTATATTCATACCAATAATTTATTTAAATTTAAATTTAAATAAAATTATTGATATGAAATAAACTAATTTCGGATGCTTCAAAGTTGCACTGTACGTTAACAATCTTTAGATGCATAAATAAATCCACCTAGGTCAAAGTTGCATTATCTTTTGCTTTGCTTATCATACTTATGTATTCTCCTCCAAATGCCCACATCTCTTTACCTCTAAATAAAAGGGAAGATAGATACTAAAGTGCTCGATTTTGACATTTTTTTAACTTACTGTCTAAATTTTCAAAATTTTTAATTAAGTAACAAACATTTTGTAATCTTAACAACGAAGTTCAAAAGGTCAATTATGTTAATATTTTGCTAATTTAACTAACACAATCTTTTTTGTCTATAACGTGTAGGTGTATACATGAAAAATTAATTACCAACTAATCATCCACATGGACTAAAACAACCATTCTATAACCTCTTTTGCACAATGAGTTATGTGTTTTAATCTATATTGATGATTAATTGACAATTAATTTTCTATGTGGATGCTTACGTGTCATAAACAAAAAATTCCATTAGCCGAATTAACAAAATATTAACCAAACTAACATTTTGAATTGAGATGTTATAGTTATAAAAGGTTGATTACTCAACTGAAAAATTTAAAAATTCTTGTACTGAATTAAAAAATCTAAAAAATTAGGCACTTTAAAATCTATTATCTCCTAATAAATACTACCAAAGTGTTTCAAAGGAGCAATTCAATTGGCGGAGCAAATATTACCAAATGCCTTACTTAAAAGCATATGTTGGAATGCAGTTGAAATTTACTTAAAATTGTAAAGATAATAATTAATTAAAGATAAAATTATATTAAATTTATAAATATTAATTGAGTTTGTCATTAATTTTAAATATTTAATTTGTTAAATAATTTATAAATTATTGTGTAATTTACTCAAATTACATTTAAAGATAATAATTACAAATTTTATTATCAATATTTATTAGGAGGATTAAAAGTTTAATTTTACAATAATTTATTGGATATGAGAAAAGAATATTTGATTCTTGTATGAGTGGAGTGAGATATGTAAGATCTTAATAATATTTATCATGAAATATAGAATGAAAATAAAAAATAATGTGTTTTAAATTCTTTATATCAAATGGAACAAATTGGAAACTGATTACATTGAGAACAAGCTCACTCGACCGACCGCAGATCATGATCGGCCAGTGGCCTATGACCCGACCGTGGCCTGATTAACTCGGGCTAAAAATCGGACCGAGTGGATAGACCAGGTCAAAAATACCATCCCTAACCGTGACCTTAAGGTCAGTATATTGGGTACCGTTTCATACCGGCCGGTATCGACCAGACGGTACCGTACCGGCTGGAATTCGGAACGGTACCCTGTTACACGGTACCGGCTATTATCAGTCGGTACTGGACTGTACCGGGCCGGTATTGTAAATCCTCAAAAGTTTGAGGATCAAAATGAAAAAAATATATAAAAACTCAACCCCCCGATCTGGTTCTTCTCTTCTCTCTCCGCGTCTCACTCTCTCTCTGACTTCGTCGGTCCTCCACTCCTCCGGTGGTCCTCGCCTGTTGTCACCGACTCCCGACGGTTCGTAGCTCTCTCCGGTGATCCTCCGTAGCTCCTCCATCGCGCGACGTCGCACCTCGTCTGATCCATGCCTCCTCCACCGCTCGACGCCTCCACCTTCCGTTGTCGCTGGTCACCGCCTTCCGCTGTCACCGGTCGCTCCTCCACCTGTCGCTGGTCACGCCTCCCATCTCCGACGACCACCAAGGCACCAACACCACCCACGCCCAGATCTGCAACCAACATCTTGATTAACCGAGACCCGATATTGTGTTGGGTGGGTTTTTATGAATTTGTGATTTTGTGGTATAATATTTGTGATGATTAATTTCGTGGGTTTGTCCATATCATGGTATAATATTTCTGATGGTTAA
>JAOQML010000005.1:40069493-40085418 GCA_027568935.1 Erythroxylum urbanii | reverse complement strand
CACATTTCTGTCCTCGAGACGGAGACAATTGTCCCCTGTAACCAAACAGCTCACTGTCCCCAATTTCTGTTCCGTTCTGTCTCCAAATTTCCGTCTCGTTCCGTCCCTGCATATTGGAGACAGTAACCAAACAGACTGTTAAGTTCAAGCCCGAAGAACAAAAGTGCATTTGCTTATATTTCTTCTGAAACGATAACTGGATTAAGTCAGAGGCGTTAAAGAATCCTGCAGTATATGAAACTACATGAACATATGTGTATATTTGTAATAGTATTCCTCGTATACGTATGTTGTTTTTATAAAGCTTTAGAATAATACGTAAATAAAAGAGAAAGAAAAAGAATACGTTTTTACTGTAGAATGTCCTATTTTATTGTCAGCAACAAACCTCGTTACATAGAGCTTAAATGTAATATAAAATTTTATTTATTTGTTAACTATCATAAAAATATCTCTAAACTGATTCCTAAAATTAAGCATTAAATATCATAATCAAATTTGCCTAAGACTTGGCCAGTTTAACCATTTATTTCGTAATAATCTGTAAACTTAAGGAATTTTCCAAATTTTGTCAGTTTTTTTACAGGAGGAGGTAACAACGAAAATGAAGAAGTTGAAAAAGAACCCAGGTTTTTATGTTTTCTAAAAAAACTCAATCTTTATTCATTACACTACATATTTTATATAAAGTTGAAAATAAAAGAATAAAATAAAATAATTTACTGATATCCAGCCACATCTCAACTTACTATTTGAAACAAGGAATAAAATAGAAATTTCCGTAAAGATGTGGTCCATTGACCAGTCATTTAGCAGCAAGTATCTAAGGCACATTTTCAACACTCCTCCTTGCCTTAGTAATTGTAGAGCTTTAATGTCAAAATAATCCATCCTCTTAATGTTGCTCAGTTGCTAATTCTGTCTCTTCATTTCGTGACTTGCAAATCTTCTCTATATGCCAATTTGTCCACATCTTCTATATTTGATATCAGGGCTCTACTAATATATTTTTTGTGGGTGATTTGTTTTTTTTTTTTGCACTGTGAGCATGGTGGATATGAATCATCATTGTTTCTGTTGTTGTTGTTTTCGATCTTGTTAAAATTCTTATTTTTGTCTCCTCCCGAATTCTTTTCCTTTGCTAGCAGAGCACCTTCAATGGTTCCTTATTGATGTAGACCAGTTGGCAACGAAATTTCTGGATCAATGGGATAGAAGCAACTAATAAATGGTCGTTGGATTTGATCTTTTTGTTGGATTATGATTAGTCATTGGATTTGATCTTTTTGTTAGATTAGGATTAGTTTGAGACTATAAATATGTAATCTTATGGCCTTTTAGAGGACTTAGTTTTTTTATTAATAAAATTTCAAATTTCTACCAAATTTTGAGCTTCTTGGTGAGAAATCGATTTTGTTGCCTATTTCCTGGGTATTCGTAGAATCAACAGGTATAAAAGATCTCTTTGACGGTATTCATGGAATCAACAACTTGGAGATAGTAATTTCGCGGCGTCAGTTGGTATTAGAGACTGGTTGCGAGTTCCTATTTAAACATGCTACCCCGAAGACAGGCACAACAACAACGATTGGATGAAGTTTATGAACGTGATGATCAAAATAGGGTCGAATGAATGGAACAAGCGTTTAAGGCAAGATATGGCTCAAATAACACAGAATATGGCGCTTCTCATGCAGGATAGAGAACGTGCGAGGGACAATCAGAACGTAAATCTGTTTCATCGAAACAGACATACCGATGATGAAATTGAAACTGATGAGGAAACAAGAGCTCCCTGTAAACGTCCCAAATTACCCCCTGTGCTTGTGGATGATGATATACGAAGATGGGAGACAAGGATGAGAATGAAAATTCCATAATTCCATGGGGGACTTCAACCTGAGGAATTTTTGGATTGGATGGCTACGGTTGAAGAGATTCTGGAATTCAAGGAAGTCCAGGAGGACAAACGAGTGGCCTTGGTGACAACCAGATTTTAGAGTAAGGCCACGGTCTGGTGGCAGCAATTGAAGTTGACAAGAAACAGGCTGGGAAAATAAAAAATTATCACATTGGAAAAGATGAAGAAGCATATGCGAGGAACCTTTCTACCTTATAACTTCTAAATTGCTAAACTTGAGGTAAAGAACTAAGTCGATGGATGAATATATGACTGAATTTTACCAATTAATAGCCAGGAACGAATTACAAAAGACTGAGGAACGATTGGTGGCCAGGTATATCAGAGGACTCAGGCTGCAATTACAGGATGCTCTTAACTTGTTTGATCCAATCACGATTGCTGAGGTACAACAAAGAGCATTGGTTGTGGAGAAAACAGGTAAGCGATCTCGTAATTTAAATTCAGTTATCACTGTAACACAAAATAATATTGGGGAGGAAGTGAAAATAAAAATAGTTTTGGAGGCAGAGGTAACACTTCGACCCCATCCAAACCCTCTGGTTCAGGAATCAAATGTTTTGGATATGGTGAAGTTGGGCATAGGCAATCTGACTGTAAAAAGGTGGGAAAACGAGCAATTTTTATTGAGACGGATGAGTGTGATGAAGAAAATGTGGAGGTGCACGAAAATCCCGCTTTTGATGCTAGCGAAGTTAAGGAGGAAGTAGTAGCTGGCGATAAAGGTGTTGTATTGGCAGTGAGGCGAGCCTGTCTGTCACCAAAATCTAGAGGTGAAGACTAGCTTCGAGATAACATTTTTAAGTCCACATATACTATCTTAAGAAAGGTTTGTAAATTTATAATTGATTTTGGCAGTTGTGGAAATATTGTGTCCTTGGAAGCAGTGAACAAATTGGGACTAAAAACAGAAAAACAACCAAACTCGTACAAGTTAGCATGGCTGAAAAAAGGGGGAGAGGTGACAGTTTCTCAAAGGGCGCTTGTTACCTTTTTCATTGGTTTGAAATACAAAGATTCTGTATGGTGTGACGTGGTTGCCATGGATGCATGTCACCTGTTGTTAGGAAGGCCTTCGTAGTATGATGGGAAAGTGGTGCATGATGGGCGTGCTAATAGCTAAAGTTTCATATTCAACAATACCAAAATTGTGCTTGTACCCAATAAGAACATTGCAACTACCAAACCAGTAGGGGAAAGACCTAAGTTACTGCCACTAGCCAGATTTGAAGAAGAATGGCAGGGGGCAAAATTAATTTATGTGTTACTAGGAAAGGAAGTAGCAGAACAAGATGATGAAGTCATTCCAAAAACAATCTGTCCTATTTTAGCTGAATTTGATGACGTATTTGCATATGAGCTACCTAAAGGACTACCCACCTTTGAGGGATATACAACACCAAATTGATTTGAAACCTGGTGCGATGCTGCCAAACAGGCCACACTATAGGATGAGTCCTAGGGAGCATAAGGAATTGCATAAACAAGTAGCGGAGTTGCTAAAAAAAGGGCATATTTGAGAGAGCCAAAGCCCTTGTGCAGTACCGGCATCGTTGATACCAAAGAAAGATGGCACGTGGAGTATATGTGTAGATAGTTGAGCCATCAATAAAATCACAATTCAGTACAGGTTCCCAATTCCCAGGCTGGATGACTTACTAGATCAAATTAGTGGAGCTATAGTGTTCATAAAGTTGTATTTCAAGAGTGGATATCATCAAATCCGAGTTAGGCCAGGAGATGAGTGGAAGACGGCCTTCAAGATAAGAGAAGGGTTGTATAAGTCGCTGGTGATGCCATTTGGGTTGTTGAACGCACCAAGTACCTTTATGCTTATCAAATTTTGAGGCCTTTTTTGGCAAATTTATGGTAGTATATTTTAATGACATCCTAATCCTTAGCTCTAATCCTACAGAGCACTTGCAACATTTGAGGGAAGTTTTGAAGGTGTTGCAAAGGGAGAAATTCTATGTAGCCATTAAAAAATGCACATTCTTGGAACCTAAGGTATTGTTCCTAGGTTACGTAATTTAAAGAGATGGGTTACAAGTAGACGAATCGAAGGTAGAAGCAGTGAGGCAATGACCACAACCAAAAAATTTGAACGAAGTGTGATGCTTCCATGGGTTTGCATCTTTTTATAGGTGATTTATTCCTCACTTTACTGACATTATGGCCCCGATAACAAATTGCATAAAGGGTGGAAAGTTCTTATGCACAGAAGAGGCAGAAAAAGCATTCCATTTAATCAAGTTTTGTCTTACGACTGCACCAATTTTGGTTCTACAAAATTTTTGATTACCATTTGAGTTGGATTGTGATTCTTCGAAAAGGGAAATTGGAGCAGTTCTTATTCAAAATGGTCGCCCAATAGCATATTTTAGTGAGAAAATATCGAGTTCGAAATTGAATTATAGCAATTACGATGTTGAGTTTTATGCAGTTGTCCAGGTCGTGAAGCATTGGAGACACTATCTTTTCTAGCAAGAGTTTATTCTTTACACTGACCATGAAGTATTGAAACATCTACATCGCCGAGAAAAAGTGACATAACGATATGCAAATTGGGCAACTTATTTACAACAATTCAACTTTGTTGTTAAACACAAGGCTGGAACTACAAACAAGGTGGTTGATGCATTGAGTAGAAGGAGCAGTTTATTGACTGCAATATGAGTGCAGGTACCTGGTCTAGACTGTTTTTGAGATTTATATGAAACTGTCAATATATTTTCTGCTGTGATGGTAAAGGTTAGGGATGAGGAGAAATCTAATTTTTTGGAATGTGAAGGATTTTTGTTCAAAGGAAATCAACTTTACATTCTAGATTATAGTTTGCGTCTATAGATCATTAAAGAGCTACATAGCGAAGGGCACGTCGGAAGAGACAAAATGTTGAAACTTGTGTAAGCATCCTATTTTTGGCCTACAATTTGTAAGGAGGTGGAGAGGTATGTGCAATGTTGTAGGGTATGCCAAGTATCCAATGGTACTTCTAATGCTAGATTGTATATGCCTTTGCCTGTTCCTACACAAAATTGGGTAGGTGTTAGCATGGATTTCGTATTGGGGTTGCCAAAAACACAACGGGGCAATGATTCCATCTCTATAGTTGTGGATCATTTTTCTAAGATGGTTCATTTTATACCATGTAAAAAGAATACAGATGCAGTTAATGTGGCTCAATTATACTTTCGTGAAGTGTATTGACTACATGGGTTACCTACATCTATTGTTTCAAACAGGGATACTCGTTTCTTGAGCCATTTTTAGAGGAGCTTGTGGAAGATGGTGAATGCACAATTGAACTATAGTAACGCCTATCACCCTCAAAAAGATGGACAAACTAAGGTAGTAAATTGCACATTAGGAAATTTGTTCAGATGTTTAGTTGGTGAACAAGTGAAGGGTTGGGATCAAAAGTTATGTCAGGCCGAATTTGCTTATAATCACTCTATAAATAGGAGCACAGGGTATAGCCCTTTTCAGGTAGTGTATTCTGTCTTGCCTCGTGGCCCTTTAGATTTGATAACGTTGCCTAGCAAGCTTAAAGTACATAGCAAGGCGACAGATTTTGTGGAGGGGCTGGGGGATGTCTATAAAATGGTTCATGATAAGCTGGTGAAAGCTAATACTAGGTATAAGGAAGCTGCTGATCAAAAGAGGAGGCATGTTGAGTTCAATGTAGGGGATTTTGTGTGGGCAGTATTAACTAAGGACAAGTTTCCAATTGGAGACTACAATAAATTGTCTGCAAAAAAGATTGGTCCTATAGAGATAGTCGAGAAAATTAACCCCAACGCCTACCGTCTCAAGTTACCTAGTCATATTCGCACCTCTGATGTTTTTAATGTCAAACTTCTAGTGCCATATGCAAGTGATTCATTGGATGACGATGCAAATTCGACGTCGAATTTTCTCCACCAAGGGGGGAATGATGTAGACCAATTTGGCAACGGAATTTCTGGACTAATGGATAGAAGCAACTAATAAATGGTCGTTGGATTTGATCCTTTTTTTTTGGATTAGGATTAGTCATTGGATTTGATCTTTTTTTTGGATTAGGATTAGTTTGAGACAATAAATATGTAATCTTGTGGCCTTTTAGAGGAGTTAGTTTTTTTATTAACAAAATTTTGAATTTATACCAAATTTTGAGCTTCTTGGTGAGAAATTGATTTTGTTACCTATTTCTTGGGTATTCGTAGAATCAACAGGTATAGAAGATCTCTTTAACGATATTCGTGGAATCAACAACTTGGAGATAGTAATTCCACGACGTCACTTATTGTCTCATCATCCTCCTTTGTTCTTGTGCCTATAGTGCATTTACTAATTTTGTCAAAGATATGCTTGATAGGTCTTTAGCTTCTTCCAATGCAGAAAACATAAAAACCTGTGTTCTTTTTCAGCTTCTTCATTTTCGTTGTTACCTCCTCCTTCTTTCAAAAACCAACATAATGGTATCAGAGATTTTTGTCTAAAGGGACCTGTGAAATAAGTGAAACCAAAACACACACCTGATTTATAACCCAGAATTACAACAGGAATTACAGCCATCTTCAAACAATGGAGATTGAAACACAACTATCTCAAAGTGTACCACCAATTTTTAATGGTGAAAATTATCAAGTTTAGGTTGTTCGAATGAAAGCTCATCTTGCTGCTACGGATGTTTGGGAAGCTATAGAGAAAGAATATAAAGTGCCTCTATTACCACTAAATCCTCCAATGACTTAAATGAAGATGCATAAAGAAAGGAAAAATCGGAAGTTTAAAGTCAAAGCCTGCTTGTTTTCTGCTGTTTTAAACATCATATTCACAAGAATTATGATTCTAGAGTCGACAAAGGATATTTGGGATTACCTTAAAAAGGAATACCAAGGAAATGAAAGAACAAAGAGCATGCAAGTGCTCAACTTGAACAGAGAATTTGAAATGCTAAAGATGAAAGAGTTAGAAACCATTAAAAATACTCCGACAAGTTGCTCAACATAGTAAACAAGGTGAGGTTATTAGGTAAGGATTTTTCAGAGGAATGAATTGTGCAAAAAGTTCTTATAACGTTACCTGAAAAATATGAATCTAAAATTTCTACATTGGAAGAAGCTAAGGATCTATCAAGCATGTCTTTGGCAAAATTAGTAAATGCACTACAAGCACAAAAACAAAGGAGGAGGATGAGAGAAGAAGGAATCATTGAAGGAGCTCTACTAGCAAAGAAAAAAAATTTAGGAGGAGACAAAAATAAGAATTTTAATAATATCTACAACAACAACAATAAAAACAATGATGATTCATATCCACCATGCCCACAGTGCAAAAAAAAACACCCATAAAGAAAATGTTGGTGGAGGCCTGATATCAAATGTAGAAAATGTGGACAAATTAGGAATATGGAGAAGATTTGCAAGTCATGAAATAAAGAGGCAAAAGCAACAATTGAACAATATCAAGAGGATGATTTATTAACTTTTTACATTATTTGTTCCTAAAAAATGAAGAGAAAAAAAGAAAAAACTAAGCAACATCAAAAGGATGAATTATTTTGACATTAAAGTTCTACAATTACTAAGGTAAGGAGGAGTGATGAAAACATTCCTTAGATACTTACTGCTAAAGATTTAGTCCATTGACCAATTATTTAGAAACATCTAAGGCACGTTTTCAACACTCCTCCTTGCCTTAGTAATTGCAAAGCTTTAATATCAAAACAATTCATCCTCTTGATGTTGCTCAGTTGCTACTTTTGCCTATTCATTTTATGACTTGCAAATCTTCTCCATATGCCTAATTTGTCCATGTTTTATACATTTAATATCAGGCCTCCACTAACATTTTCTTTATGGGTGATTTGTTTTTTTGCAATGTGGGCATGGCAGATATGAATCATCATTGTTTCTGTTGTTGTTGTTGTCGATCTTGTTAAAATTCTTGTTTTTATCTCCTCTTGAATTTTTTTCCTTTGCTAGTAGAGCACCTTCAATGTTTCCTTCTTCTCTCATCATCCTCCTTTATTCTTGTGCTAATTCTGCCAAAGACATGCTTGATTGATCCTTAGCTTCTTCCAATGTAAAACTTTTATATTAATATTTTTCAGGTAAGGTTACAAGAACTTTTTGCACTATTCATTCCTTAGAAAAATCCTTAACTAATATCCTCATCTTGTTTACTATGCCGAGCAACTTGTTGGAGTATTCTTTAATGGTTTCTGGCTTTTTCATCTTCAGCATTTCAAATTCTCTAATCAAGTTGAGCACTTGCATGCTCTTTTTTCTTTCATTGCCTTAGTATTCCTTTTTGAGGTAATCTCAGATATCCTTTACCGACTCTAGATTCATAATTCTTATGAATATGATGTTTGAAATAGCAAAAAACAAACAGGCTTTGGCTTTAGGCTTTAGGCTTCCTATTTTTCCTTTCTTTGTGCATTTTGATTTAAGTCATTATAGGATTTGTTGGCAATGGAGGCACTTCATAGTCTTCCTCCATAGCTTCCCAAACATCCATAATATCAAGATAAACTTTCTTTCAAACAACCCAAACTTGATAGTTTTCACCATCAAAAATTTGTAGTACATCTTGAGACAATTGTGTTTCAATTTCCATTACTTGAAGATGGCTATAATTCTTGTTGTAATTCTGGGTTGTAAATTAGGTTTGTGTTTTGGTTTCACTCATCTCACAGGTCCCTCAAGACAAAAAGCTCTAATACCATTCTATTGGTTTTTCATAAGAGGAGGAGGTAACAACCAATATAAAGAAGCTGAAAAAGAACATAAGTTTTTATGTTTTCTAAAAAAACTCATACTTTATTCACTACAGTGCATATTTCATGTAGAGCTGAACACGTAAGAATCAAATAAAATAATTTACTGATATTCAGCCACATCTCAACTAACTATTTGAAACAAGGAATAAAACAGAAAAATCCATAAAGATTTAGTCCATTAATCAATTATTTAGCAGCAAGTATCTAACGCAAACAAATCATCCATAAAGAAAATGTTGGTGGAGGCCTGATATCATTGTTTTTGTTGTTGTTGTCGATCTTGTTAAAATTCTTATTTTTGTATCCTCCTGAATTTTTTTCCTTTTCTAGCAGAGCACCTTCAATGGTTCCTTCTTCTCTCATTATCCTCCTTTATTCTTGTGCCTATAGTGCATTTACTAATTTTGCCAAAGACATGCTTGATAGATCCTTAGCTTCTTCCAATGCCGAAATTTTATATTCATAGTTTTCAAGTAAGGTTACAAGAACATTTTACACTATTCGTTCCTCAGAAAAATCCTTACCTAATAACCTCACCTAGTTTACTGTGTCGAGCAACTTGTCGGAGTGTTCTTTAATGGTTTCTGACTCTTTCATCTTTAGCATTTCAAATTCTCTGATCAAGTTAAGCACTTGCATGCTCTTTGTTCTTTCATTTCCTTGGTATTCCTTTTTGAGATAATCCCAGATATCCTTTACTGACTCTAAATTCATAATTCTTGTGAATATGATGTTTAAAACAGTAGAAAACAAGCAGGTTTTGGCTTTAGACTTCCTATTTTTCCTTTCTTTGTGCATCTTGATTTGAGTCATTGTAGGATTTGTTGGCAATGAATGTACTTTATAGTCTTCCTCCATAGCTTCCCAAACATCTATAGCATCAAAATGAGCTTTAATTTGAACAACCCAAACTTGATAGTTTTCTCCATCAAAAATTGGTGGTGCACCTTGAGACAGTTGTGTTTCAATATCCATTACTTGAAGATGGTTGTAATTGTTATTGTAATTTTGGGTTGTAAATTAGGTGTGTGTTTTGGTTTCACTCATCTCACAGGTCCCTCAAGACAAAAAGCTTTGATACAATTCTTGTTAAGATTCTTGTTTTTGTAATGAGCTTATTTTGTTGGTTTTCGATAGGAGGAGGAAGTAACAACGAAAATGAAGAAGCTGAAAAAGAACACAGGTTTTTATGTTTTCTGAAAAAATAATTCTTTATTCACTACACGACATACTTTATATAGAGCTGAAAACATAAAAATAAAATAAAATAATTTACTGATATCTAGCTACATCTCAACTAACTATTTGAAACAAGGAATAAAATAGAAAAATCCCCAAAGATATGGTCCATTGACCAATTATTTAACAGCAAGTATAAAAGGCACGTTTTCAACACTCCTCCTTGCCTTAATAATTGCAGAGCTTTAATGTCATAATAATTCATCCTCTTGATGTTGCTCAGTTGCTGCTTTTGCCTCTTCATTTCGTGACTTGCAAATCTTCTCCATATGCCCAATTTGTCCATATTTTCTGCATTTGATATCAGGCCTCCACTAATATTTTCTTTGTGGGTGATTTGTTATTTTGCACTGTGGGCATGGTGGATATGAATTATTATTGTTTTTATTGTTGTTGTTGTTGATCTTATTAAAATTCTTGTTTTTGTCTCCTCCTGAATTTTTTTCCGTTGCTAGCAGAGCAACTTTAATGGTTCCTTCTTCTCTTATCATCCTCGTTTGTTCTTATGCTTGTAATGCATTTACTAATTCTGCCAAAGACATGCTTGATAGATCCTTAACTTTTTCCAATTCAAAAATTTTAGATTCATATTTTTCAGGTAAGGTTACAAGAACTTTTTGCACTATTCGTTCCTCAGAAAAATCCTTACCTAATAACCTAACCTTGTTTACTACGCCGAGCAACTTGTTGGAGTATTCTTTAATGGTTTCTAATTTTTTCATCTTCAGCATTTCAAATTCTTTGATCAAGTTGAGCACTTGCATGCTCTTTATTCTTTCATTTCCTTGTTATTCCTTTTTGAAGTAATCTCAGATATCCTTTGCCGACTCTAAATTCATAATTCTTATGAATATGATGTTTAAAATAGCAGAAAACAAGAAGGCTTTGGCTTTAGACTTCCTATTTTTCCTTTCTTTGTGTATTTTGATTTGAGTCATTGTAAGATTTGTTAGTGATCACAGGTTTTCGATATGAAAAAGCTTTAATAATTAACCTCGATATTTCGCAAGTGCACAGGTCATTCACGTAGTATCTAAGGTATCGATCCCACGAGGAGAGTTAATCTAATCCTAAAATCTAAGGTTGAACTTAATTCACAATAATTCAAAATAAACAAAACTAACAAAAAATTATTTCATTCACACAATTAATTCTAATAATCAAATTCAAAAATATAAACAAGATAACAACTGCAACACCCAATTACAAAGTAACCCAAAAACTACCAATAGAGATAAAGGGGATTTTTATCCGACTTTAATGAAAACCTAATTGATTATGAATTTACTAGATTATCAGCTCTAGTTGATCCTAGGGTTGATTACTCTCTCTCGAGTTATAATCATTAACCCTAATTAGATTATGTGAATTGCAACATCTCGATTCACAATTTATCCAAAACGTAAATTAGATCTTAAATTGTCCAATAAACTACCGAAAACCTATGCAAGATCTCTCGTTACACAACTTTACTGGTTTGATTCAATTCTTGATCTATTAAATTACATAACTCTTGTTAGCCCAATCAAATGACTTTTAACTCAATTCAACCTCTCAGTTTGTTATCGAATTATGCAAGTGTAGAATTGAAATCACAAGAAATTCAATAAAAATGCAATCAATCAAATTTCATTAATATCAAAGACAAAATATCTCGAAGGTGAGTTTAGATAAATCCTCAACATTCAACAAATCTATCATCTATAGCTATCTCAATTTCTATACAATCATAAAGAATGAAATAAAACCAAAAATAGACTCAGAATGAATAACGGAGGCAGCAATGACAAGAAACCTCTTATTTCGGAAAGTACTTCGTGTAGGCTTCTTATCCATGTCTCTCTTCCTTCGTTTCTTCCTCAATCTCTCGATAAAGCTTTCTAGGGTTTAGAGATTATGGCTAATGCAAAAATCTCCTCTCTTATGTTCTTCTTATTATTTAAATACTTTGTGAGTCTTAAGCAGCCCTATGGTTTTTCCAAGGTCGAAACGGTCTAAAAAATCCCTCGAAACTTGACTTTTTCTTTTGTTTGCTCGTTTATTCAATGTAGGCCATGATTGTGGCTTGCTTCAAACCTTTCTGTCATAATCGTTGCCGTCTTCTATCACGATCGTGTCATGGGTTGGCTCCCATGTTATAATCGTGAGTCATTGTTTCGGTCCGAAAGTCTCTGAAACTTCTTTGTTCTTTGTTTCTGACCCTGAAACACTAATAAACACATCAAAGTACCTCAAAACATAATATTTAAGGTCAAAGACTTATACTAACCCATAAAAACACTTAAACACACAAACTAACATAATTTTAACCTAAACACATACTAATAACTCAAATTAACACCTAATATATAACAAATTAAACCCCAAAATATAATGCAATTCACACCTAACAACATCCCCACACTTAAACGTTTGCTTATCCTCAAGAAAACAAAATAACAAACACACAACACACAATGCAATAATAGGGCAATGGTTTCAACTTCATGAAATAAATTTAATCTTAAACACAATCATTCAAGTTATATCAAATCATTAACATGCAAAATCTGTGTCTAGGGGCTTTGAACTAAATATACAAATTAATCAAAATCCAAGTGTTAATTTGTTTACCCTTTTCAATTGCGTATACACATTAATAATTCTTTGGTCATTCAGACTTTGTAATTTTCCTAAGTATGTTTTCATGAAAAGTCAGGCTATTACAAGTTCGGTAGGGTTTTATTAGAAAACACGCATTTTTTTCAATTAATTTATTAAACATGGACTTAGTCTTTTTACACAAAGACAAACATTGGTAATGAATGTTGATCCAGTTACTCGACTAAGTTATGTTTTTCTTAAGCTGCTTGGTTGGAACGTCAGTATAATTTTTTAATACGGAGGCACACATTTGTGATGCGTGTCGATTTGGTTAATCAGCTATATCACGTTCTCAACTGGCTACTGGCCCTATTCATAACTCGAAGGTCATCGGAATAGTTATTTATTTAATAACACACTTTTTTTAATTTATTTGCCTACCCTGTTGTATTAACTACTCATTTCTATGAAAAAAACTATTAAAGTTACTTACGTTCAAGGGCCTTAAATTATCAATGAATGTGACAATTTAAAGAGTGAAAACTCACACTAAATCTTAATTAAGCTGTATATTTATCCAAAGATCCTAATTCACTAATTTTTATGAGCTAATGATTCTTCACAACTTAATAGACTATGTTCAAAATTAAATTAATTTCAATCAATCCAAGCCATCGACACATTCAAACAATTCAATAAATGCAACCTATAACTATCATACAATATGCAAAATCACATACAAAGCAAACACACATAACCCCTCCCCACACTTGAACAACACATTGTTCTCAATATGAGAAGGGAACCAACAAGCACATAAGAAAAGAAGAAATATAAATTAAAATAACAAGAAATAAAAATAAAAATAAAAATAAAAATAAAGATGAAGACTAATTTGAAAAAGAAAATTGGGTTAGACAAAATCTCATGGAGATGGAGGTGGGGATGGTGTCGAAGGTGGCAGTTGAATGCCCTGAGCCTCAAAATATCGATGAATACAACGTGTATCCCAGCTCTGGCATCAATGAGTGCGGGCCATCTCTCTCATCATTCTGGAGTTCTCCGCTAGTTGGTCTGTAATCACCGTGTTGTTTGCAGAGATTGTGTCAGTACTTTCTTCCATCTCGGTTCTTCTGGCTCCTCTTCTTCCTCTGACTCTTCACTAGTTGAGTCCTCTTTTGCCTGCTGAGGTGGCGCTGAACTTGAGCTCGCTTGAGTGGCCCTAATCTTAACATGTATCTTCTGGCTGATATCCCGAAGTTCCACGTTATGGGACTTAAGGATTTCAGTCTGTCATAAATGGTGATGATTTAGGAAGTTAGGGAGGTGGATAGTTAACCCACTACAGTCTAGCCATAATATTCAGTAATGGTAGAAACTAAGTACCCCATACCTAAATTGTTGCTCTTGTGCGGAGTCGCAATAATAGCATTTAGTACATGTATGGATGTGCACAATGGAATAATGTGTTCCATACACCACAACATAAAGAGTTCCTTTGTGGAACACTTGTTAGTTTCTAATTTATCAAAAACCAACTGACACATGAATTTGTGCAGCAACAAGTGCTCGTGGGACCTTATTATATTTATGTGAGCATTTTTTGCATGAAATTGTTCTATTCCAGTGAGTTCTTTCCAATAGTAAGAAGGATAAAAATCATTATGCTGATCAATAATGGAGAATTCAGGGAACCCAAACATATTGCACATGATTTCTATGTTCAATTCATAAGCTCTTCCTCTCAACCTAAACCACCATTCCTTGGGGTTCCTAGGTTCATAGGACAGGGAAGTGAAAAATTCCAAAGTGAGCTCTTGGTGGATAGGAAATTGGAAATGGATAAATTTAGCCCACTGGCAATTTTAACCTATCGAGCGTTTCAAAATCAAAATATTTAGGAACTATTATTTGTCTAGCATTTAAGGATTGGAAACGAATATCTTCCTCCTCTATATAGATCGGGAAGGGTGCTCTGAAGTTTGCTGCTCTATTTCTTCTTCCACTGGCCGACTGCTTAATGCGCAGCATAGTTCTTGTGAATAGGTAGAGTTTGGAAGAAATTTAGGAGTTTGAAATTTTTGTAGAGAAATATGAGAGCGTTTGTAAGTTTGAAATCTAGAGAGATAAAGTGAAAGTGAAAGTGAATGAAAAAGTGAAGTTAGAAATAAATATATAGGTGGTTAAAAGGGTAAAATGGTGAAATTTCCTTAAATTTTGTGTGCTTCTCTTTTCTGCCCAGTCGCAGGCCACGATCGTGACTTACAGTTTTCCACCAATTCTTCATTTTTTCTTTTGTTGTTCTTTTCACATTCTTTTCAAAATCATTTCTTTATTCTTTTGTGGCCCTTTCACCTCTCTTTTACTTGCTTGATCAATCATTCAATTTATATCAAAGTCTATTTCTTCTTGATTTTATTCAAAAACAAAATGATCCTAACTACGAAATTCAAATGTTCTAACACAAAAATAAGCAAAGGAAATAATTTTTCATAGGTTGCCTCTCATGTAGCGCTTTTTTAACGTCGATAGCTCGACGCTCTTTTTAGAAACTCAGCTGGGATCAATTATGAGTGGCTTACTTCCACCTTATTTGTTCAATATCATTTTTGTAACCTTTAAGTAAGCAACAAATTGCAACATAATTAGAAGGACAATGTTGATAACATTACGAAAACCAATTAAGTTCAATAATGTCCTTCTTTCCAGAGAGCTGTCAACAAAATAGCCAATAACAAACTCCTTGAATCTTCCATTGAATTTAACAGTTTGTCCTGTACGAAGGTGAGTTGCTCTCTTTCTTCCTTAATCCCCTGCGTCTCCTCTACTTCTTCTACTTCACGAATAGGGACTATCATAGCTTCTTCAAACTTGATGTCTGTTGTCATTTATTCTTCATCCTCTTGTTCTTTATAAGATTCGAATACATCAATTATCCTGAATGAGTTACTATCCTTCGGATTCTTAAATACATCATTTATATTGAATGTCACTTGGTCATCATTAATTAGAAAGATACGGTTCTCTTCATGGCAGTATTATGAAATCCGTACCGTATTGGTCGGAGAATGGTAAGAAATATGGGTATTATATATAGGGTTTAAATACCGATCGGTACAGGCCAGTTATATATAGGGTTTAAATACCGGTCAGTACAGGCCAGTACTAGCCGACCAAATACCGATAAGTACAGAACATTTTGAAAAATATAGGGAGTAGGTTGCAAAATTTTCAATTTTTTAAAAATTTTGCAACCCTCCCGCCACCCCCTTTTCTTTTTTTGAAATATTTTTAAATTTTTGTTTAGTTAAAGTTTTATTGTAATTTTTTAATTTTTTTTAAAAAATAAATATTTTATTACTAATAATAATTATACATTAAATAAAAATTAAAAATAAAATTTTTATTTA
>JAOQML010000005.1:40020277-40035841 GCA_027568935.1 Erythroxylum urbanii | reverse complement strand
ACTAATAATATATTTTTTAATTATTTATACAATAATTAATAGTTTATATCAATGAACTTTTTAGTCATTTTATCTTTTTTCAGCAACCGTAATCGTATTTACCAAACTCTTATTTTCACATTTCAGCAATTACCAAAATAACAATTTCAAATATATAAATACTTATTGAGAATAAATATTTATCATTTTAACAAATTAATTTCAGCGTGCTATCAGGTGAAAACTTTCACTGCCTCTCCAAACTAAGTACTCTAAATTGTAGATCTCTCTAAATTGTACACCAGCGTCTTATGTTTAAATCAAAACTGCTATTATTATATTACCCAAGTGGGAACAAGCCAACAACCTCTCTTACTAACTCACTGAAGAAAAATTGATTATATTGCGAAGTTCCAAAGGCATCAGCTACTCCAAACTATAGAAACAAGAAAAATAATTTCTCCATGACCTTCCTATGGAAAAAGTCAAAATCCACGGGTGAGCTGCCCAGCCGTGTTCTAATCCTCGCTCCGTCGTTTTTCTTCTTTGTACTTATTCTTCTTCGTCCTAGGCACGTAAAACTACATGTGATCTTCCGTGTTCATGCTTCACGAGTACAAAAGTTCCAATCTTTACAATAAATATTAGCTGCCCTGCACTAAATTCCTAATTCACGGCATGAAGTTCTTTCTTGGCTGCTCTAGTTGCTTCTCCTCTGAAACAATCGCCACCGGCAGCATCAACACGAGCAGGCCGACAGGTGCAAACTTTTACAGATATGCTGCACTTGTGGTCCTCGAACTGCCGAGTTGTTTGCAGCTTGTTTTGTGCCAATCTTTTAACAGCTCATATTGGTTGTCATTATGATGTGTTTTCTTTTTTACTTTCTCCATTTCACCGTCAGCTTTTGATTGAAACCAGGTGAACAAAAACATGGGAATTTAATAATATTCTCTAGGGACGAACTGAGAGTGGCCACGCAAGACTTCTCTTCGTCCAACAAGATTGGAGAAGGTGGTTTTGGTTCTGTGTACAAGGTAATTTCTGTACGCTCCACCAACTTCATTTATCTGGGTTTTCTGTATACTTTGTGGTAATCATTGATGTGTGCTGTCGGATTTGAGTTTTCAAGGGCCGACTTCAAGATGGATCTTTTGTGGCTGTTAAGGTTCTTTCAGTGGAAATCGAATCTATGCGTGGAGAGAGAGAATTCATATCGGAATTGGCCGCACTGTCCGACATCAAACATGAGAATCTGGTGACCCTTCAAGGTTGTTGTGTTGATGGAGCCAGTAGATATTTGGTCTATGAGTACTTGGAAAACAACAGTCTTTCTCAAACCTTACTTGGTAATTCTTCTTTCTAATCTATCAGTGACTTTAAAGTTAGTTTCTTTCTTGAAAAGAATGTTTTGGTACAAACTTAGGAAAATTTATGTGTTCTTGATTAATAGGCAAACAACAAAACAGGACTAAATTCAGCTGGGAGTCAAGGAGGAACATTTCAGTGGGAGTAGCTCGTGCCATTGCTCACCTTCATGAAGAAGTTCATCCTCGTATCTTGCACAGAGACATTAAGGCAAGCAATATACTTTTGGATCAGAATTTCAACCCAAAAGTTTCAGATTTTGGCCTTTCCAGAATGCTTAGAGACGATACTTCTCATGTTAGTACTCGTGTTGCGGGTACATTGTAAGTAATTCGATCATTTTTCTTCATAGCTAGTTCTAAATTTTTGATACATGTAGGCTTTAGCTGACTAGTTTTCTTGGCAATGCCTCATGGGAAAAGAGGATATCTTGCTCCAGAATATGCAGTTAGTGGACGTTTGTCGAGAAAAGCAGATGTCTACGGTTTTGGGGTTCTGTTACTTGAGATTATCAGTGGTAGATCAGCTGTGGATTTCGATTTAGAACATGGTGAACACTACCTGGTTCAAAAGGTAGCATATTGAAACAAGTAGATTCTGTCTGATCTTTTTAGTGTTACAACAATGAAACATTTATGAATGGCAATTTGCAGGCATGGGAATTCTACAATGCCAATAATCTTGTCCAGATAGTAGACCCTGTTCTTAATATGAACTTCCCAGAAGCAGAAGCAGCTCGGTTCTTGAAGGTTGGTCTACTTTGCGTGCAAGAAAATGTCAAGCACAGGCCACATATGTCCAAAGTGGTTAGGATGTTAAACAATGAAATAGACATCAGAGACGTCAGGATTTCAGAACCTGGACTTCTTTCTGATCTGATGGACATCAGATTGCGCCAAAGGAATTCGACACAGAGTACATCCTCCAGGGGATCAACCTCAACGAGCGTTCCTACTTCTACCTATTTTTGACTGTCAGTTCTATAACCCAAAAGCAAGAACTCACAGAAAGATGAGATTTTCCTCTTAGGTTAGTGTGAATATAGCGAACACCGTTCACACATTGTTTTGCTCTAGTAGATAGAGTTAATAAACCAGATGTTTTTTTTCTTTTTGTGAGGCTGAAGGGCATTCTGCTTCAAGCCTCATTTTGAATTTACTGTACAATGTTTTTACAAAATTCAATGGTCTTAAAAGGATGCCACTTATTACTGTTGATTATCAGTAAAAGTAACATAATTTTGCATGTACTGCATGGACTCTTCAATGGAGTTTCACCATTTTCCTTTACGAGCCAAGCACAAACTGTGCAATGAAGATTTCAGATCAATATTGTAACTAATTGAACAGTGAATTTACTATCTCAAGATGTCCCCTTTACATTGTTCTTGGTTTGGTGCATGCCAACTTTTATCTTTCTTCTTTCTGATATATTATGCTCTGGCTCCCACCTTATGGGGGATGAAAACAGGAATTTCATGAATAGGAGTCATAAAAGCTTCGTGAGAAACAAACATGTAATTAATGAATCAGAGCCAGTGAAGAAACAAGGAAACTCCTCGATCGTACAGTTAAGAGTCTTAGTCAAGCCAGCCTTAGCCATATTCTTCATTGGAATTAAATTTTTGTCGTGGTAGAATGGTTTTTCATTAACTATTCTAGTTATGTGAAAGGAAAATGCGGTGGAAGGTGCATTCAATCTTAGGACTGAAGACTAAAACAAAGAAAGATCGAAGAAGTGGACCCTGAATTGGAAGAGTTTGTGTTTGAGTCCATCTGACGTCTGCATAAAAGTAAGAACACTGATTCATACCAGAAGAAAAACAAGTTTAAATTATGGAAACATTCACGTGCACAAAACAGGTCAGATACTTGAAGACAGGAAGTTGGGAGCTTGGCATTGTGATAGGCCTCCAATTAAGTTTGTCTACACAAGGAAGAAGTATCATGGCTACAAAAGGGCTGGCTCGAATTAATGGGTTCGTACGAGGTTTGGGAATGTTGGTTATTTGGTTAGGAAATGTTAGTAAAGTATGTGGGTCATAGTGGTAGATTGTTGCACTGCTTTGTCTTATCTGCTAAGTTGTCTATATTTTATTGTTAGTAAGTCTGTTATTAATACTAGAATGGGAAAGGGGTGAGGGTACTGGAAATCTTTTGTTATTTGAGTGGGTTTTTGGAAGAGAAGGCAACCTCTCGAATGTTGTTGGTGTCATTTGTTACCTATGTTTCCTTTCATCACCAATACAACACCCTCTCCCTTTTCTCTACTCCCAGTTTATTAATCTAATATCAACCAATACTTCATATATTTATCATCTATCATATTTTAAAACCTATCATTTGGTATCAAAGCTGTTCCGATCCCGGAGCAGTTTATGCCCAAAACTAGAATGGATTCCCGAATCAAAAACTTTAAAGAAAGTGTCAAAGAAATTCCTGCACTTAAAAAAGAGGTGGCTGGGCTATCGACTGCAGTAACCTTGTTAGTTTAACAAATGAAAGAGAATCAACATTCAGTTAAAACCCTGTTATAAAACTCGTCCCTCGAAAACCCGAACCGTGCGGAATCCAGTAACACCCAACGAAACATGATGGAACCCATTAATGTCGAGAAAGAGGCGACACCAGAGGAAGTGACAGCAAGTGTTGAACGGATCTAGGAGAAAAACCGACACCCCTAGAAGTTGGAATTGGTAGTGTTTGATGGAGAGGGTGCTGATTCTTGGGTTTTTATAGCTGAAAGGTATTTTTCCGTCAACCGTTTATCCGAGACGGAGAAGCTTGAGGTAGTGGGTGTTTGTTTTAAAGGTGAGGCACAAGCTTGGCTAAGGTCTGAATGTTAGATATATTTGCTGGTTATGTTCTATTTCTAATTGTCCTAGTCTTTAGGGATATGATTCTATAATTGGATAAGATATATCAGTTTGAGTCAAAGTAGGAGTTTGTTAGTCATGAAATTTATCATGCTTTAGATAATGTAATTGCCTATAAAAGGTGCTGCTTTGTTGAATAAAAGACAGCTTTCATTTTCTAATCAACTGCTATAAACATAATAGTGGTATCAGAGCCAACCAGGTTTTGACCTGGGTCGTCCCACATCACGAGTTCGAACCCCAGTAATGCAATTTAGGAATGGGACCGTAGTGCCATTGCGTCAGAGTTGCGCAAGTAGAGCGCGGTGGTTGTATAAGATGTTTGGTATGCTAACTTTTCACAAGGTCTTTTGGGGGACTTAATGGTGTCAGAGCAGGTTCAAAATTCCTTTGAGAGAAACACGTGAGTAAGAGATTTGTAGCAGCAAAAGAAACAACCCATGAGTACAGAAAAATTTGTTCAGCTCACCATTATGCGTTTCGATGGTCACTATGATCACTGGAGCATGCTGATGGAGAATTTCCTTAGATCAAAGGAATATTGTCAAGTAGTTGATAGTGGTTTCATAGAACCAACACCTAACAGTATTCTAATAGATGCACAAAGGTTAGAGCTAGAATCACTAAAATTGAAGGATTTAAAGGCCAAAAATTATTTGTTTCAAGCTATTGACCGTTCCATCTTAGAAACAATACTTTATAAAGACACTTCAAAGTAAATTTAGGACAGCATGAAGAAGAAGTATCAAGGAAATGCAAGGTCGAAGTAGGTGCAACTTTAAAATCTTCGTGTTGAATTTAAAGGCCAAAAATTATTTGTTTCAAGCTATTGACCGTTCCATCTTAGAAACAATACTTTATAAAGACACTTCAAAATAAATTTAGGACAACATGAAGAAGAAGTATCAAAGAAATGCAAGGTCGAAGTAGGTACAACTTTAAAATCTTCGTGTTGAATTTGAGACGTTGCGTACGAAGTTTAGTGAGTCAGTTTCAAACTACTTCTCAAGAACGATGGCAATTGCAAACAAGATGCGGATTTATGGGGATAAGTTTGAGGATGTTGCTATTGTGGAAACAATCCTTCTATCGATGCCGCCGAAATTCAATTTTGTCATTTGCTCTATTAAAGAATCAAAGGATATTGATACTCTCTCCATTGATGAGTTGCAAAATTCTTTGCTGGTACATGAGCAAAAATTAATCCAACAAGATAATGAGGAGCAAGCCTTGCAAGCAACTACTTATTCACAAAATGTTGGAGCTAGCAAAGGTAAGTGGGAAGGAAAAAATTTCAACGGAATTTTTGGTGAAGGGAGTCAAAAAAGAGTCAGGTCAGTAGACAAAATAAAGCTGACGTTAAATGTTTTAGATGCAACAAGTATGGTCATTACCATTCGGAATGTCGTACCAATTTAAATAAAATGCGTGGAGAAAAGTCTAAATTTGCAGAAACAATTGAGGAGGAGGAAGAGGAGATATCCTTGTTACTGGTATGCGAAGCAAAAGAAGAGACTACTAAGGATTTGTGGTATCTTGACACTGGTTGCAGCAATCATATGAGTGGAGACAAATCAGCCTTCTCCTCCTTTAATGAATCATATCAAGATACGTTGAAGTTCAGTGACAGCTCTAAAGTCTCAGTTATGGGAAAAGGAAAGGTAATTATTCGGACTAAAGAAAACTTTACTCAAATAATTACAAATGTTTTGTTCCAGATTTGAAGACAAATTTGTTGAGTATTGGCCAGCTGCAAGAGAAGGGTTATGAAATTTTCATTAAAAATGGAGAAAGTATAAGTTAAGATAACAAATTGGGTTTAATCACTAAAGTCAACATGACGAAGAATAGGATGTTCCTTGTGCATCTTACAAAGGTTAGTCATTGCTGTTTTACAACAAAATTGACTAACCTGTCATGGTTATGGCACTATCATTACAAACATCTGAATTTTGGAGGACTAAACACATTGCAACAAAATGAAATGGTTGCTGGACTCCTTAAATTGGATACTCCTACAGAAGTTTGTGAAGATTGTATAACGGGGAAGCAATCTCGTGACAGCTTTCCAATGGGAAAGTCTCAAAATGAAGAGGCAAAGAATGATTGGAATTAATCTATACTGATTTATGTTTCCCCATTAATCTAAAATCAAATGGAGGTAATTGTTATTTAATGACGTTTATTAATGAGTTTAGTCAAAAAACATGGGTTTATTTCTTGCAGGAAAAATCAGAAGCATTTGCAGTCATTAAAAGCTTTAAGGCTATAGTAGAGAATGAAATTGGAATCTCAATCAAAACTCTTCGTAGTGATCGCGGCGGTGAGTATACATTACAGGAATTTGCAAATTTTTGTGGATCACATGAGATTAAAAGATAACTCACAGCGGCTTACACTCCACAACAAAATGGCATTAGTGAAAGAAAAAATCGTACCATCCTAAATATGGTACGCACTCTTTTGAAGAGAAGCAAAGTTTCAAGGGAGTTCTGGCTTGAAGCAGTATAATGGAGTACTCATGTTTTAAATAGAAGTCCAACATATGCTGTTTAGAACATGACACCAGAACAAGCTTAGAGTGGGTATCAACCCCATGTGGATCATTTCCGAAGTTTTGGTTGCTTATGTTTTGCTCATATTCCAGATCAAAGGAGAACAAAGCTTGAAGACAAAGCTGAAAAATGCATCTTTTTGGGAGTTAGTGAGTAGGAAAAGGCTTACAAACTCTACAATTGTAATATAGAGAAGGTGATTATCAGCCGTGACGTGGTATTTGATGAAGAAAATTTCAGGCCATGGGGAGAAAAATCACCAGAAAAAATTCATGCAAATTTTGACGATGAACATCATTCCCAACCAGATGTTGTTGCTGTAAGTTGCCCCAACAGTTCACAAATCTGTCATCTAGAATAGTAAACAGAGGAAGTGCAACGATCGCAGTGGAGGAAAAGAAGGCTAGCTTGGATGGATGATTATGAAGTAACAGGAATTCATCAATTTAAGGATTCACTAACTCATTTTGCTTTATTTTCAGATTGCGATCCCATTTCTTTTAATGAAGCTATAAAAGAGTCAAAATGGCGAAAGGCTATAGGTGATGAAATTACTACTATTGAAAGAAATAATACATGGGAGCTAGTTGATTTACTAAGAGGAAAAAAGACAATTGGAGTTAAGTGGATTTATAAGACAAAGTTGAAAGAAAATGGTGATATAGACAAATACAAGGCATGCTTAGTTGCTAAAGGCTATAAACAACAATTAGGTGTAGATTACAGAGAAATTTTTACACCGGTAGCTCGACTTGACACAATCAGATTAGTGGTGGCTTTAGCAGGACAACATTCTTGAAAAACATTTTCAATTGGATGTAAAATCGACATTCATTCATGGAGCATTGCAAGAACAGTTATTTATCAATCAACCTCTTAGTTATGTAAAACATAAATGTGAGCATATGTATAGATTGAAAAAGACATTATACAGGCTAAAACAAGCTCCAAGAGCTTGGTATAGCTGTATAGACACTCATTTTTCAAATGTTGGTTTTAAAACGTGTCCCTGAGCATACACTCTATATAAAAGTGAAGATGGAAAGATTGTTATAGTATGTTTATATGTTTATGATTTAATTTTTACCAGTAATAATGAGCGATTGCTTGATAAATTTGAGGAGTCCATGATGAGAGAATTTAATATGTCTGATCTTGGATTAATGCACTATTTTCTTGGGATCAAAGTTCAAAAATTTGTAGCTGGAACTTTTATTTCATAAAAGAAATATGCCTAAGAAATTTTGGAAAAATTTGGAATGATACACTACAATTCTACCAACACTCCTTCAGAAATGGGAGCGAAGCTTGAGAAAGATCCTGGAGGAAAGAAGATTGATAGCACATATTACAAACAAATTGTGGGGAGTTTAATGTATTTAACATCCACTAGGCCGGATATAACATATGCTGTCAGTATTATCAGTCGATATATAGAGCAACCAAGAGAAGTTCACTTGTTGGTTGTCAAAAGAATTCTCAGATACATACAAGGCATTGTAGACCTTGGAATTTACTACAAGAAAGGAGAGCAAGCAGATTTAGTTGGTTTTTTGGATAACGACTTTGCAGGGGATCCGAATGATAGGAAAAGTACAACTAGATTTGTGTTTTTGTTGGGTTCAGGAGCTGTTTCGTGGTCATGAAAAAACAAAAAATTATGACTCTCTCAACTACTGAAGTTGAGTTTATAGTAGCAACCTTTTGTGCTTATCAAGCCATATGGATGAGAAATGTTCTTGGTGAACTTCATTTTTTGCAAAAAAATGCCACGCCACTTTATTGCGACAACAACTCAGCAATCAAACTCTCAAAAAATCCAGTATTACATGGAAAAATTAAACACATTGATGTTAAGTTTCATTTCTTGAGAGACCTCACAAAGGAAGAAATAATTGAAGTCATTTATTGCAAAACTGAAGACCAAGCTGTTGATATCTTCACCAAACCCCTCAAAGTTGCTGCATTATACGAAATTTGATTGGTGTTTGCAATATGGAGAGCTTAGTTTGATGACAAGTGTAAATTGAAAATTATTTTTAGTTTAAGGGAGGGAATGTTAGGTATATTTGCTTATTATGTTCTATTTCTAGTTGTCTTAGTCTTTAGGGATATGATTCTCTTACTGGATAAGATATATTAGTTTGAATCAAAGTAGGAGTTTGTTAGTCATGGAATTTATCATGCTTTAGATAATGTAATTGCCTATCAAAGGCACTGCTTTGATGAATAAAAGACAACTTTCATTTTTTGATCAACTACTATAAACATAACATTGAAGAGAGGGACAAGGTTTTTGAGAGTTGGGAGGAGGTGAAAACCCATATGGTGCATAGATTCGTTGGAATACTAGACGGTTCCTTACTCGTTTCTTCACCATCAAACAACACGGAACGGTGGTTAAATACAGAGCCCAGTTTGAATATTTAGCGGCATCAGTGGAAAGGGTTTACGACAACACCATATCTGTCGTATTTGTTAACGAACTTAACGAGAAAAATTGGGCTAAAGTGCTGGTCTTGAACTTATTAAATCTGAAGGAAACTATGGGAGCTGCGAGCCGAGTTGAACGCAAGAACCAGGTCCTATCCACTATCCAACATACCAAACCCACCAAAGAGCTACCTTCAATCATATTCAAACCAGATGCTAAAATGGTCATATGGACCCCAAACAAACCCTACGACCATTTTTCCAACAACTCAAACACTCCCACTCATAACGCCAAACCTCCCCAAAACATCCATAAGACCGAAATCACTATCTCCAACCCATCTTATGAGTACTTATGATTTCGAAACCTTATGCCCAATGAAGCTCAAACTCGAAAAGAACAAGGGCTTTGTTATCGTTGTGATGAAAAATGGCATGTGGGACATTGATGTAAAAGGAAAGAATTACATGTGTTGTTAGTAAGTGAGGAAGACGGAGGGGATGGTATAGAGGAGAAGGGTCCTGTTGAAACGGAGGTGCTAGAAGGAGTAGGATTACCTTGAATTCTGTTGTGGGATTGTTCGAATCAAAGACTCTGAAATTAAAAGGAGAAGTGCATAGGTTAGATGTAATGGTTTTAATTAACTGCGAGGCCATGCATAATTTCATTTCTGCTGGTGTGGTGGAGGCTTTGCAATTACCCATTCAGGAGACTTCACAATATGGAGTGGTTATTGGTTCTGGGAAACAATTAAAAGGAATGGGTGTGTGTAAGGGTGTGGTCTTGAAGCTCTAAAACATAACAATTGTGGAGGACTTCTTTCCATTACCTTTAGGAAGTACTTATACTATTTTGGGCCTAAAGTGGTTAGCAACTTTGGGAGAGACACGAGATGATTGGAAGAAGCTTACAATGACATTTGAATTGGGCGGTCAGTTAATTACTTTGAAAGGTGATCACAGCTTGACAAAAGCCATGGTCTCTCTAAAACCTATAGTTAAAGAACTGCAGGTGGAGAAAGAAGGGTTATTGTTAGAGTTGTTTCATTTAGAAATCACAAAGGAAAGACAGGAGGATGTTGAGCCTGTGTTGAGAGAGTTATTGGAAGAATTTAGTGACGTGTTTGCTGCACCTAAAGAGTTACCCCCATTTAGAGGCCATGAACATGCGATAGTGCTTAAGAAGGGTTCAGAACCTATTAATGTGCGGCCTTATCGGTATCCACATATTCAAAAAAACAAAATCGAGAATTTAGTGACTGAGATGCTAGAAGGAGGAGTAATCAGACCAAGTGTGAGCTCATTTCGTGCCTGATATTGTTGGTTCAAAAAAAAGGTGGGAGCTGGCAATTTTGTGTGGATTATAAGGCCTTGAATCGAGCGACAGTTTCGAATAAATTTCCAATCCCAAATATTGACGAATTTTTTAATGAGTTTAATGGGGCAAGAATTTTTACTAAACTTGACTTAAAGTCCGGATACCACGAAATCCAGGTTCAACCCGAGGATGTGCATAAAACAACATTTTGTACACATGATGGTCACTTCGAGTTCCTTGTAATGCTGTTCGGGTTAACGAACGCACCAGCGACATTTCAAGCATTGATGAATAGTATACTTCGGCGGTATGTGCTTGTTTTCTTTGATGATATTTTGATTTACAATACTTCTATGAGTGACTATATTGAGCATTTACGTGTTATTTTATCTCAACTATGCAAGCACCAATTATTTGCAAACTTGAAAAAGTGCTACTTTGGGTGAATGGAGTTGGTATATTTAGGGCATGTGATTTTTGAGGGGGGAGTGTCCGCAGACCCCGAAAAAGTCAGAGTTATGGATGAGTGGCCAATTCCGAAGAACCAAAAGGAATTGAGGGGATTCCTTGAATTACATGGGTATTATTGGCGGTTTGTTCGTGATTATGGGAAATTGGCAACACCATTGACAAGTTTACTAAAGAAAGATGCTTTTGAATGGACTGAAGGAGCCATAATTGCTGTCCAGAAGCTGAAAGAAGCAATGAAAAATGTTCCAGTCCTTGTGCTTCTATATTTTGATGAAACATTTGTGATTGAAACGGATGCTTCAGGAGTGGGGTTGGGTGCTTTTTTGAGCCAAAAAAGGTGACCTATAGCTTTCTTCAGTTGTGCTTTAGTTGGAAGGTCGCGTTTCAAATTAGTGTATAAACACGAACTTATGGCGATCATTATGGCAATCTGAAAATAACGCCACTATCTATTAAGTCGTCATTTCATTGTTAGAGTTGATAAAAAATCTCTTCAGAATCTGCTTGAGCAAATGGTTGTAGCTAGTGAGCATCAACGTTGGCTGATCAAGTTGATGGGATTTGATTTTGAAGTACAGTATAAACCAGGCCTGGAAAATACAGCAACTAACGCTTTAGCACTATTTCCCTTTCTTGTTGAAATGCAGGCCACTTGAGTACCTTCCTGGGTTGATTGGGACAAGTTGCTTGTAGTGATTCAACAAGATGCCCATTTGCAATCTATTAAACACCTTTTGTAGCAAGATTCGAATGGAAAACAGGGATGGGTTTTATGTCAGGGGCTGCTATATTACAAGGATCGATTGACCATTCCTAACACATGCTCTTTCATTCCCAAGCACTTGGAAGAGTTCCATAATAGCCCTATTGGAGGACATGGTGGATATCTTCGCACCTACAAAAGAATTTCCTTAGAAATATTTTAGGAGGGTATGCGAGCTAATATAAAGCGTTTTATGGCTGAATGCCATGTCTGCCAGTAACATAAATGTGAGACCCTCTCCCCCCTGGTTTGCTTCAACCCCTTCCAATTCCTCAGGCCATATGGGAGGACATAACCATGGATTTTGTGGAAGGTTTGTCAAAATCCAATGGATTGATTCGATCTTGGTGGACGAACTTAGTAAGTATGCTCATTCCATCCTTCTCAAGTATCCATTTACTGCCAAGTTGGTTACAGATGAATTTATGACACAAGTGGTGAAATTACATGGATTTCCACGAAGTATTGTGACTAATAGAGATCAGACTTTCTTGAGTAATTTCTGGACTGAGCTTTTTAGGTTGCAACACACTCAGTTAAGGCGATGTACGACTTATCATCTGCAAAACGATGGTCAAAGTGAAGTGGTAAACAGGTTTCTCGAGCATTACTTGCGTTGTTTTGCAAATCAGTAGCCTAAGCAGTGGTCTAGATGGTTGTCCTGGGTAGAATATTGTTACAATACCATACTTCTATCAGAACCATACCCTTCAAGGTAGTATATGGTAGAGATCCTCCTTCGCTGATAAGGTATCCCTATTCCAATACTACTAATTCTATGTTGGATGAAATGCTACTTGCAAGAGACTTGATATTGAATGAACTGAAGAACCAATTGGTAGTTGCTTAAAATAAGATGAAGACGGCAGCTGATAAGCACCGCAGAGATGTTGAGTTTTCAGTCGGTGAAATGGTGTACTTGAAGCTACGTCCTTACCGTCGACAATCCTTAGCTAAGTGTCCAAATGAAAAACTTTCTTTGAGATACTTTGGGCCTTATCGAGTGGTACAATGTATTGGGAAGGTTTCCTATAAACTTGCACTCTCAGATTCAGCAACAATACATCCTGTTTTTCACATCTCACAACTTAAAAGGCGTTGGGAAATACTTCTCAGGTGCAGCCTCTCCTTCCAATTTTGACTGCGGATATGGAATGGTTGGTTGAACTGCAAGAAATTCTGGATACACATGAGACACCTGAGGGATTAGAAGTGTTAGTGTTATGGAAGGATCTCCCTCCTTTTGATGCCACTTGGGAACCTCTGCTGCTAATATAAGAATTGTTTCCTAATTTCCACCTTGGGAACAAGGTGGGTGGTAAGGAGGAGAGTAATGATAGCTTTGCTATTGTCAATAGGCCTCCAATTAAGTTTGTCTACACAAGGAAGAAGTATCATGGCTACAAAAGGGTTGGCTCGAATTAATGGGTTCGTATGAGGTCAGGAAATTTATGTTATTTGGTCAAAGAATGTTAGTAAAGTACGTGGATCATAGTGGTAGGTTGTTGCACTGCTTTGTCTTATCTGCGGAGTTGTCTATTTTCTTTTATTAGTAAGTCTATTATTAATAGTGGAATGGGAAAGGGGTGAGGGTATTGAGAATCTTTTGTTATTTGAGTGAGTCTTGGGAGAGAAGGCAACCTCTTGAATGTTGCTGGTGTCATCTGTTACCTTTATTTCCTTTCATCATCAATACAACACACTCTCCCTTTTCTTTATTCCTAGTTTATTAATCTAATACCAACCAATACTTCATACATTTATCATATCACATTTCAAAAACTATCACATTGACCGACACTAAAATATCTTAGGTCCCTTGAGCCTTAGAGGCATTACAGGCTAGAGCTCAAGCTTGCAAAGACATGATCATGCACAGAGAATTAACATCATAATCAAGTTGGATTTTGCTATACCACCCATCTAAGCTTTTTTAGTTGGCAATTTGGTACACAGTACACTGAGTTATGGTCACTTTTCTACCGTAAAGACACTTCTTCGCTTTACACAATCTTGTACAGTGTACAGAAGAACCGACACCTTCCGTAAATATCTCAATGTTTTGAACAAACTGGAAAACTTCGCTGATTTTGACAGAAGTACTTAATTACATTGTTTAATCCTACATTAAAGAACAACCAAACAAAGTTCATTTTGTAGAAGGTTCTTTAGAGTTTGATTCTCTCGTTAACATCGAAACAAGTAACTAAAGACAACCAACTACAACTATGAAAAGAACATAACATTAGCTGGTTGGTGGGGCCGCTCAGTGGAGACTTGAGATGTAATGATGGTGGAGAGAAAGTGGTTCTTCAAAATGTAGTGAGATACAGCAAAGTTGGGATTTTTACAGTATTTTCAGTAGCTATGGAAACAACCTCATTTGCCAAAGATAAGAGAGGCTTCATCGATGGTACCTTGATGATGTCTAACTTAGCATCACCAGATTTTTAACGATGGAAAGAGAATGACGTAATGGTTAAAGCGTGGTTAAGAAATTCTTTAGCCAAAGACATACAGGAGAGCGTTGTTTATGTAGAAACAACTCAAGAGATGTATGCCATAAGGATAAATAAGTAGGGTATTAATATCAGACCTTTTACGTTAATATTCCTTGACAAAATGAAGAGTCGAATGAGAACACCGTCATATTCTTGAGGTTGTATGAGCAATGTTTTTCTAAGCTCATTTACCTTCAAAATTTTAGAAAAAATGTGTTTGTCCACAGTTCAACTTATCAATCTTATGCCAATTCCAATTCTCAAAGACAAGAGCCCCTGTGATAAACTCTTTGCTAGAGCATATTGATGTGTTTTCTTGATTATCCTCATGGAAAAAGGGCTATAAAGTTTATGGTATGGACAAAAATATAATGGTCGTATCAAGTGATGTGAAATTCCACGAGACAGTTTCCCTTTAAGTCAAATGGCTAGCCTAACCACTCTATATCAGATGTCCAACCCTTTAAAATTCAAATGACAGCACAAAGATTAACCTAAACTAGTCGCCTATAAACTCCACACATATATATGCCACACCACACCTTATAGACGATATGTATCCTCTCCAAATCTAACATGAACAAGATGAACACTATAGCTAAACCTAACAATGGACAACTTATAGACACCAATGTGGCTGATCCAAGTAAGTCTTAACAACTACCTAAAATAGATTTATTCTCTCCTTTAAAACAACAACGTCGGTTAAGGCATGTGTCCATAAAACTCTCTGGTTTTGATTATAAACGGTTGTCATTATTGGACCCATCTCGAAAGTCTACATCAGCAAACTCAGGTATACTATTTATCCTCTTTCTCGACGCTCATCTTATTCTCGAATCAACAACACCGATAAGCCTTTTTTTGGCCTTTGTCTCTTTGTTAGATAAACCAAAATCTTTTTCTCAGGCTGTCAAGGAGAATCACTGGAGACATGCTATGCAACAAGAAATTGAAGTAATAGAAGAGAATCAGACATGGACCTTAAGCCTGCAGCTTCATTTAGTAACTAATAATGAAGGAATTAAAGTAAAAATAGAAATAACAATAAAAATTGAATATCGGAATAAAAATAAAATTATTGATTATGCGTGTTTGGTATGTAATCACTAAGAACGAAACTACAGTAAAACCTCGATAAATGAATATTTGATAAATTAATCATCTCGATTAAATAATAATTTTCTCCGGTTCTGACTTAAGCTAATGAGATAAAATAATAACCTCGCTAAATGCATAAGATAAAAGTTTTAAAAAAATTCCTTGAGGCCCACTGAAAATATAAAATAATAATTCATTAA
>JAOQML010000005.1:39876299-39887570 GCA_027568935.1 Erythroxylum urbanii | reverse complement strand
AAAGTCAGAGGAATAAAGTTGCCCTTCGTATTTTACTTGTTTTATTTGTTTTCCTTCTCTGCTTACAGAACACTTCAGGTTGTCCCTTGGGAAATGTAGTTCGGTTAAATGCAGGAATGATGCTTGTACGTCTCTGATCCTTCGTAATGACTAATGATAGATTTAATTGAGTGAAAAAAAGACAGTCGTGCTGGAGATCCAACTGGATATTAGATCTAATGTTTTCTCTTATCGATTGCTTTAGTTCATTATAGGTTCTGTTCAACTTTAGAATTCCTTTTTCAATCTCTCCTCCTACAGATACGATTTCTTTTATTTACCTGTATTAGCAGTAGTCAACTGTAAATTCCATATCTATTGATCTTGATTTAATGCCTAATCTGTATTGATTTGTATCCTATTTTAGTTTCTTTGATTTAAGAGGTAATTCAAGCTCCTTCTTGTATATACGAATATCATTTATCAGTAATGAAAGATAAGCGAGAAACAGCTCTCCTTCTATATTTTGGCATGGTATTAGAGCAGTTACAATCTTAAGTTTTCCTCCTCCTATATTTTGGCATGGTATTAGAGCAGTTACAATCTTAAGTTTTCCATGGCCGAAGACACTTCTTTGAGCATCAGTAACAATCAATCAAATACTACCCAAATTAACCTTGATGCCTCATCACCATACATCCTTCATGCTTTTGACAACCCAGGGACAACGTTAGTAACCTGTCTCCTAAAAGAAGAAAATTATCCCATATGGCGTCGTGCTATGACTAATGCGCTCCAAGCCAAAAACAAAATTGGCTTTGCAGATGGATCTATTACTCGTCCACCATCTGGTTCAAAAGAAGAGTTTGCATGGATCAAATGCAATTCAATGGTCCTTTTTTGGATCTTCAATTCTCTTCATCCTATGATACATGATAGTGTGACATTTTTTGTGACAGCACAAGAATTATGGAGAGATTTTGATGAACGATTTTCACAAGGTAATGCTTCTCGAATTCATCAATTAAAAACTGAGATGATGAATGCCTTTCAAAAGGGAATGGCTGTCTCAGCATATTACACCAAGTTAAAGGGCATTTGGGATGAACTCCGCACTTATTTACAAATCCCACCATCTACCTGCGGTTCAGCAAAGGCACTTGTTGCAGAAAGAGAAAAAGAAAAAGTGCACCAATTTTTAATGGGTTTGAATGAAAAATACAAAAAGGCCCATTATCAAATCTTGAATACAGATCCCTTGCCTTCTTTATCTCGTGTTTATGCATAGGTAGCCAAAGAAGAGCGACAACAATTAATAGTGGACTCGTGATTGCCTTTTGTTGATGCGGCAGCATTCTTGACAAATAGTTTCAGCAAATCCAACAACAATCGCAAATCTACAAGTAACCATGTCCTCTCCAAACTATTTTGTGTCCATTGCAAAAAGATGAGGCACACTAAAGATACTTGTTTTGAAAATGATGGGACAAAGGGAAGAAATTATCAAAGCCAAAGAGAACTAACAATACGCAACACATGGAGAAAACTGAGGGTAACAATACCATGCCAATTGATGATTGACGAATGAACAATATGCCCAACTCATATCTATGCTCAACCTTGACAAAAGTCATGCCTCTACAACCAACTTTGTGGGTACAACCAATTTTGTTGGTAATGCAATTTTTCTACCCAATAATGAAAGTGAATGGGTCTTGGATTCAGGTGCCTCTGACCATATGAAATTTCAAGAAAACTTCATTCCTTCGCACACAACTATTCCTCATTTCATGCTAATTAAAATCCCAGATGGATCCTTTGTGCTAGCAAAGTCACGTGGAGATGTTTCCCTTACCTCTTTCATTACTTTAAAAGATGTGCTTCACATGCCATCATTTTCTTACAATCTTATCTCTGTCAGTAAACTAACCAAAACGTTAAATTGTGTTGCTTATTTTTTTCCTTCCTTCTGTATTTTACAGGACCTACTCATGAGGAAGCTGATTGTAATGAGTGAATTGCGAGATTTTATTACTTTCGGGTACTCAAAATTCCTGTAGCAGCAACCAGTATTACTTCTAATTTGCATATTACCCTATGGCATCAACGTCTTGGACACTTATCTTTCAATTGGCTATCTCTTCTCAAGAATTTAGGTCTTTTTTTTCTTCTAAGTCTTTTAATAAATGTTGTGACTCTTGTCATCGAGCTAAACAAGCTCGACCTTCTTTTCCTGTTAGTGCTATCAAAACACATGAACCTTTTGAGTTAAATCATTGTGATGTTTGGGGGCCATATCAAACTCCATCTTTATCTAGGGCTCATTATTTTTTAAGTATTGTAGATGATTACACCAAAACTACTTGGGTTTATTTGATGCAAACTAAATTAGAAGTTTACACTAGGCTGGTTTCCTTCATGGCCATGACAGTTCGACAATTTGGAAAACCAGTTAAGATCGTTCGCAGTGATAATGGGATTGAATTTACTAATCATAGACTTCACTTATATTGTCAACAACATGGGATCTTAACTCAATTTTCTTGTGTTGCTACACCCTAACAAAATGGAGTTATAGAACGTAAGCATAGACATATTCTCGATGTTGCAAGAGCCTTACGATTCCAAGTAAATTTACCGATTAAGTTTTGGGGGGAATGCATTCTAACAGCTATGTATCTAATTAATTATACTCCTACCCCTTTTTGTCTGGACAAAGTCCATATGAGCTTCTATTTTCCCGCAAACCTAATTACTCACATGTTTGAGTGTTTGGATGCCTTTGTTATACATTTGTTTTGCCTTGGTCAAAAGACAAATTTTGTGAACTTGCCACATCATGTCTCTTTATTGGATATCCCCATGGTCACAAAGGATACAAATTCTATGACTTACATACACATAAAAGTTTTATCTCTAGAGATGTTGTGTTTTACGAACACAACTTTCCTTACCAACACAAACCTCTCCCACCGCATTCATCCTCCTCTCAATCCACCAGTGTATCTATACCTTTACCTGTTCCTGACCATGACTCCATTGAACCTATTCCCCAAACTACCTCTGAACAAATAGACCCACCTTCTCCAAACACAAGTCATACAATTCCTACTGACCTTGATATACCTGCCTTACCTACAGACACATTTGTCACTTCCACTACCATTCAAACCCTTATACCACCAATCACACGCCCCTCACGCACTACAAAATTGCCATCTTGCCTCTATGATTTTCATGTTGAGTTGCCAAAGCCATATGCATCTCGGTTCACTTCTTCTAATCATTAATCTTTAGGTATGTCTTATCTGCTATCCCACTTTCTTTCATATTCTAATTTCACTTCTTCCCATGCTAGGTTTTTTACAGTCATAACTCAATATGATGAGCCAAAATCCTATACACAGGCCATTAAAGATGTTCATTGGCGAGAAGCAATGCAAAAAGAATTAGAGGCACTTGAACAAAATCATACATGGACTTTGGAGCCTTTGCCGCTTGACAAGAAACCCATCGGTTCCAAATGGGTTTACAAGATAAAATACCATTCTGATGGAACAATTGAGCGATACAAAGCTCGTTTGGTGGCCAAGGGTTACACACAAGTTGAAGGAGTTGATTATACTGAAACTTATGCTCCAGTAGCAACACTTACCACAATTCGAACTTTATTGGCAGTAGCAGCAGCCAAATGATGGGAATCACACCAACTTGATGTTCATAATGTTTTCTTACATGGGGACCTTGATCACTTGATGAGGAGGTGTACATGACGAGACCACCTGGATATTTGTCTTCCACTAACAATCGTGTCTGTCACCTTCGCAAATTCCTTTATGGTCTGAAGCAAGCATCACGCCAATGGTTTGCTAAATTTTCTAATGCTATTCTTCAATTTGGGTTTACTCAATCAAAGGCATATACCTCTCTCTTTATCCATTGTCAAGTTAATTCCTTCACTGCGTTGCTTGTAAATGTGGATGATGTTATTATTGCTAGCAACAATAGTGCCCCTACTAAAGCACTTAAGGATTATCAGGATGCTTGGTTTCACATTAAAGATCTTGGTCCTCTAAAATACTTCCTTGGGCTAAAGGTGGCTCGATCTCCTAATGGCATAGTCCTATCTTAACGCAAATATGCATTAGATATTTTGCAAGAGGTAGGTCTCCTTAGTAGCAAACCTTTAAATTTTCCTATGAAACAAAATCACAAACTGGCCTTGGATGATAGTGCTATACTTGATAATCCAGGTGCCTATTGACGTCTTGTTGGACGACTCATTTACTTGATAATCACTCAACCAGATATCTGTTACGCAATTCATATTCTCTCTCAATTCATGCAACAACCTCGTCATGGCCATTGGGCAGTAGCTATTTGTGTCCTACGATACCTTAAAACTGCCCTCGATAAGGGATTTTTCTACCATCAAAATTTGGTCTTCAACTTCATGCTTACTGTGATTCCGATTGGGCTGGTTGTTCAATTACTCGACGTTCACTTAGTGGTTACTTTATTCTTTTGGGTTGTTCTCTGATTTCTTGAAAAACCAAGAAACAAACAACTGTTTCCCGCTCCTTTGCTGGAGCTGAATATCGTTCTATGGCAGCTACCGCTTGTGAACTTATTTGGCTTTGCACTTTACTAAATGATTTGTTGGTTCCTATTTTTTCATTTGCTCAATTATATTGTGACAATTGTGCTGCCCTTCATATTGCTGCCAATCCCGCACATCATGAACGCACAAAACATATCGAGATCGACTGTCATTTTATTTAGGACTGTATCAAATCAGGGTCCATTGCTACTGCACACAGTCCTTCTAAACTCTAGCTTGTTGACTTCTTCACCAAAGCTCTCGGTTCTCAGCAATTTTCTTCTCTTGCCGGCAAGTTAGGCATTCACATCCTCCATGCTCCAACTTGAGGGGGGGATTAGCAGAAGTCAACTGTAAATATTCATTTTCCATATCTAGCATCCTTGATTTAAGGCTTAATCTGTATTGATTTGTATCCTGTTTTAGTTTCCTTGATTAAAGAGTTAATTCAAGCTCCTTCTTGTATATAAGAATATCATTTATCAATAATGAAAGATAAGAGAGAAACAGTTCTCCTTTTATATTTTGGCAACCTGCCATGCTAAGATATGGAAACCGACATAATTTTTCTGTTCCTGGAAACTCCATTTGTTGAGCAAATTATATGCTGTACATTCTTAGTTATTAAGCTGTAACAGCTTCACTGATACGTTACTTCTTTGAATTCCATTCTGCAGAAGACAGTTTGACCTGGCCAACAGGGAAGCAATGGATGAGTCTGCAGAGTGGAGGATGAAGTATGATGAAGAGACAGAGAGAGTTGCCAAGTGTGAAAAGGAACTCATAGAGGTATTTACATTGTTAACATAATTTTGTTGCCAAGTGTGAAAAGGAACTAATATATGTATTTACATTGTTAACATAATTTTGTTATCTGAATTGCTTAGCTGAATCCTAATGGCTTCTTGTTTTTTTATGGGAGCTTTTACCTGTTCGATTTTGAAATTGGTTAACTTATTGGCCTGGATATAGAAAATGACGTTTTTATACAAGGATCATTACAGAGAACCCACTTTTTTCTCTCCATTTCGTTGTTTTACAAGCACATCTAGGTAAACTAAGTTGTATCCAGATGTTACTTATTGTTTGTTTGTTGCATTCTCTTTGGCTCAGCGGTTTGCATCTTGACTTCTCAACTGTTATGTAGTGTATATTTATGCTTGGCTCCCCATTAAATACTGTATCATGAGATTTTGTAAAATTATGGTCCATGTTTTTGAGTTGCGAGTTAAATGCTGTAGAGAGGATTGTGAACCTTTGGTGTTGTCTTTCAATCATTCGTGGGTTTTAAAGATGAGATGATAATAGATTGTTTACCTATATTAGGTGCTTGTTAATTGTATAATTTTGTGCTTTGATAAAACATATCATATGAACTTGACCTTGGTTTCCGTGGAATGGTTGAGTGTTAATTCAGCATGCCATCATCCCTGTTGTTGATTTTTGATTAATTGGAAGCATTTTAAAACTAAGTAGTCATGGCATTTTTATCTCTTAAAATTCCCTCTATGATGATATGGGAAGTTGCTTGTGACAGTTTAAGCAAAAGGTGGAGGATGCTGCTAGTGTTAACCAACAGTTGGTCATGCTACAAAAGGTGGGCTTCTGAAATTGAATGCCACAATAACTTTTTGAAGTTACTCCAATACTCTCAACATGCTTTGTGATACCCCAGTAGGTATAAGTATGGAGTTCGTTTCCTGCCTTTTATGAGTTTCCTTAAAGAAGTCTGCTTAGTGAAGTTTCAAATGAATGTTTGTTAACTTATTTATCTACAAAGTTCATCATAAGTTGAAATGCAATTGTTGGTTACTTGAGCAGGATCTCTAAGCTTACCACTAGGCTATGGCTTCCGTGTGTACTTTGACTCCTATAACCTTTGAATTCTACTTATCCTCTTTACGAAACAGACATTGTTTCCACTTGAAATTTTGTGAATCAGCTTGACTTTTTTCAACTTGACAGGAAAACATGTCCTTGGTGGAACGCATGGAAGCTTTGAAGAAAGAGCTACAGTCTGCAAAGCTTAAGTGTCGCTCGTGATAGAGCAATTGATTGAACAGAATTGTATCGAGATATATAAGAACACGCCAATACTTGGCTTTTACTACAGAGAAAAACTGACCCGGGAAAGTTTTAAAAACAGGGGGATTGCAGTTTGTGTGCTGTGAAGGGAGGAGGTTTACTGAAGTAGATATTGTTTTCTCACAACTTTGTACGCCATGTTGTCGGTTTGTTAGTTCGAAAATGAAGATGTTAAAGAGGAACGCGATGTTGCATTACTAGTCAATGTTTCCCTTTCTTCCTTGTTTTGGAGGCTTAACACTGGGAAGAGGAATGATTTTTCTCGCCTCATGCTCAACAATGTACAAGAAAGTTCGATCCAGGAACTCATATTTTGTTCAATTCAGGGTAGAGGTTATCTTGAATTTTACTCAGTCAGAAATGCTTCAAATTTGAAGCTTTCTGTTATATTTTCTCCAATTTTGCTTGTTATAAGTGCTTCAGATTGCACCTCTCAGCCGATGACTGGTTATGAAGGCCAATGATGAATTTATTAGTACTTCTACTGCCATGGAGTTGGAGACAAGAGAGGCCTAGAAAATAAAACAATGGAGCATAAACATAAGAGGAGGAAATGAAGCAGAGTGGCTAGGTGGCCATGGATTGCCATTGTCACTATAATAAATTAATAAGCCTTTTGCTATATAAAAAAGTAAAATAAAAATAAAAAATTAACTCTTTTTTATTAATTAATTCTTCTATTTTATTCGACTGAGTCAGTGCTCTTAAACTCGATCTTAAGTCCTATCAGTCCGAATTTAATCCATCAACGATCCTTTTAAGGATGTGTTAGCATTCAATTTTTTTAATGAAATATAAAAAAGTAAAATATTAAAAGAAAATAAGTGATAATTTTCAATACATGAAAAGTAAAATAACAAAAAAAGTTCGAAGCAATTAATCCTTATATCAAATATTGAAATAATTTAAGCTACAAAAATTCAACCAGCCTACAATCAAAAAACTGTACAGAAAGTAAAAATAAAAGTTGTAGTAGACATCATACTACAGCGAATGTACCTGTTGAACAATTTGTTCATACATTCCTTGCACACTGATACAGCCTCCTCCTGACCGACCATTTTCGACATTATCAAGTTCGATTGATCTCTTCCCCGATCTCTAACTTCTTAGTCTCTCATACGGGCTCAAGAGTTGCATGAGAGCTCATGTATGAGGGGTCGTTAGGGGACATCATGTTCTTGCATGAGAAAGAGAACATGCGTCTCAAAGTTGGTCAGTACACAAACCCACCCTTTTACATATACAGACTAATGATTGATCAGATAGAAAGGAAAAACCATTATGTGGCTGCGGATTTCTCAGTGTCTTATGCGTAAATGACACACCATTCTTGTGATAAGAAACTATCATGGGGTCAAAGATCATGTTGAGTCTATAACCACTGTGAAATTGCAGAATCTATAATATTTCTTCTTGTAATAACAAATACAAAACCCTGCAAAGACTAATGGAATTAGTTTTTAAGTAATTATACTAAAAATGAAACACCAAAGACAACAAAGGATAAGGAAAAAGGAAAGAACTACAGTAACTGCGGATTTCTGACTCTAAAACTCTTATTTACCAAAATCTTCTTATGGGGAAGCCAATGACCAGAAATTCATGAGAAAGGAGGGTGCCATCGCAAACCAGCTTATAAAAGCCATAGCCGTAGCAGTTTCAAACCTTGTACAATGGTTAACTGAGCACCTATTCAGATCATTTCCAATGAGGACAGTAATGCCCGCGGATGCACAGGCAGCAGCAAACGTAAGGGTGGATGTGATCTACATCAGGAAAACAAAGAAACCAATCTTTTAGTTGGTGAATGAATAATATTTGAATAAGTGCAGACATCGGCATCAACAAAAGTAGAGCATAAATCACACAATGAGCACACAATATCCTGGTTTTGAGGCCAGGATGTCCGCTCTGCTTATATTGAAAACAGAAACAGCATGATGAAGCCAAGAAGCCATGGCCTTATAAGTTCCAAATGCAGTAAGCTAGTGATTAAGCAGAAACTCGTAACTGAATCTTTTCGTTTATTCTAATTCATACCAAAGATTAAGTAAGATAACAATTAACAAAGGGCAGAATATCCAAAATTAAGTGAGATCAGAATAGTTCTTGGAAAATAACAAAGATGTTCAGACACTGTCAAGTAGCCCATTGACTCTCGCTGCTCCAAGAATCCGTCAACAAGAAAAGTTTAAAAACCAGATAAGATACGAAGTAGCGTATCCAAAACCATGTAACCAGGACCTTCTTTCTGAAATGCTCAAAACAAATTAAAAGCAGATTCAATTGCTATATATCTGGTGATCCACATGCTTTTCGACTAACAGGGAAACAACCAGAGAGCTATAACTCAATCTTTCAAAAGAAGAGGCTAATGATGAGAAGCTAGAATTAATATCAAATATGAAAACATATCCAGTCTCCTTTCTTCTTCGATCTCCATTTTCAAAATGACTAACAAACATGTAGTACAAACCATGCGGAGCTAGAATTGCTATGCGATATGACATACCAACTCCTTTTTCCTCTTTCACTATCAAAAGGATTAAGACCATGAAGGGAAACCAAAGACTTGATGAAATGACTAAATAATGAAGCAAGCAATAGCAATATTGGCCGAGTCTTGAGGTATGATGACAGCAGATATTCTAGCTATATTTCCAGTATTTAGCATTGAAAATCACTTTCAACTGGGGAGTAAAAGTCTAGAACCAAGATTTATTACATCATCAACAAGCTGTAGCTCTGTTGGTACATAGGTTGCCTTCGGCTATGTCTGGCTTAGATTCAAACCCCGATACAACCAAAAGAAAAAGGTAAAGTGCATCAATTAGTATAAAAGGATAACCAAGAGAACGCATCCAGAAAATTAGATACGCCCCAAAACTTCATGTAAATCAAAACGTAATTTGTAAAACTTTGCAACCTTAACCTTTATGTGACTTAAGTCATCGATATTTAGGCCACTGTAAATTTGTAAAAAGAAAAAACTTGACAAATAGCTGATAGACATAAACCGCTGCCAAAACAATTTCCGCTAGAAATGAACATAAAAATATCTAAATCTCGTATTAACAAAATCTCATAACAATCATACCGATCCTACAACATGTACAGTACCCATCCATAGTTTGCAATCCAATACAAAGCATAGAGTTTAAACAATTCAACGTAGAATTCAATGGAAGACAGCTCCGTCACACACCTTGTAAATAAATTTTTGCATGCTTACTTCCTAAAGAAGCAAGAAACAAGGACGGAGAGTCAAGAAAAGAAGATTTTACCCCATCACCGATAGCAAACAGACGAACGATCACTGGCTTTCGCAGGCTTCGTCTCACCAAAAGGGCATAAACATCAACAAGTGCCAGCGACAGGCTCCATAAAACTTGTAAGCCCACAGCAATAACAAGATAACTGGTAAAAGTAAAAACAAACAAACATTCACGTCAGATTCGCCCTTCGTACTAGATACAGACAACACGGCACATCTAATCATAATGTTGTATCGAACTACGAGAACCTACAAAGAAAAGAAATCATTTTTGTCAAGCAACGTGGATAAACTCCAGTACCCAAATCATTAAATGCTGGAAATGGAAGCATAACTTCAAAGTTCAAAACTTCATATACAAAAGAAGCAACAATACAAACACGTGAGTGTCAATCCATTTCCACAGATCATTCATGTCGGCCCAAATGCAATCAGAGGGTGGGGAGATCATTGATACGTAAACCCTCTAAAGCATTTAATTTGATGTTACAATTCCGCCCGCAACCAACAGGAATACGAAACCAACAAGTCAAAAAGAAACAAAAGCATACCAAAACGCCGTTACGGTTCGAAAGTCTCTAGTGGTGGCCATAACACATACGGAGACGACACCGAACGCGCACTGGATGAGGCGAAGTGTGAGGCCGCCACGTGTCCCGGGCATACCCTGAACGTCCTTCATCCTCGTTCTGGGACCATTGGGGAGGCCGCCGTCGATCAAGGGCGGCGCTTCCACCGGGTGCACCGTAGGTCTGCTAACGTTCATCTATCACCAAAACAGCTCAAGAATTGGAGGGATATGAATAGAGAAACACGAAGGTTGTGGCTTTTTGGGTAATGGGGGTTGCTATAAAAAGGGGAATTTTCAGGAAAGGTAAAGTGGAGCTAAGGAGCACAATGAGTTTACCGACCTGATTGTGCTTGGCATCACAATTTTTTGTGTATGTTTTATACTTTTATGGGAGCTTGTGTGTGTTCTGACTGGTGATTTGTCGTTCTTTAAGTTACTGTAAACCCAAGTCAACGTCCACCTGTCAATTGTGGCTTCCTTTTCACCTCAACCGTTCACTTCGACGATTAGACTGCTTGAGCACTAACTGCTGAAATTTTTATTATTCCTTATATTTTATACGAAAGTAATCTATATAATAAGCATGCGATTTTAAATGAGGTTAAATTATATTCAATTTTTTGAAAAATGAATAAAATACTAATTACATCGTCACTTTCATTTTCATTATTAGATATTACTATTTATGATATATATATATATATATGAATTTAATTATGTTGAATTATTATTTTTAAAAATTTTAATAATTAAAATATT
>JAOQML010000005.1:39839580-39851699 GCA_027568935.1 Erythroxylum urbanii | reverse complement strand
ATTTATAATGAACTAATAATAAATTAAATTTATTAATTCAAATTAAATATAAATTTTATATAATAATAAAAATCAAATTTGTATATTTGAAAAAGGTTGTCTCTTTATTGTCTAAAGTTCTAAATTCTCCAATACTATCTAAAAATTCTTAAACTACGCTTTCATTTAAAGTTTTTATATCAACTTTTTCTATTATATTTGTAATAAATTATAAATTAGTAATGTATGAAATTATTCTCTCTTGCAAATTTATAATAAATTGTACTTTAAATGTTAAATATGATCAAAATAAGATATCAACTAACCATCATTATATGTTCTTGATTTATTCATTGTGACAAATGCATTTTTTCATAAATTGTCTTTTCAAGTTCGTCATAATCAAAATCAGGTGATGGCTCCTCTTCTTCGATCCAAAAATTAGATGGCTAAAAAAATCAACACTCAGTAAAAATCCTGCTAACACACGAAGCTGAGGGATCCAATAGTACGCAGTCTCACCTCTAACTAGTAAAGAGGTTGTTTCGAAAAAAATTCAATATGGCTAATTGATATTGATTGCATTAAGCATAAGTTTTCTGCTTACTAAACGCTATGAATACGTAACAGAAAAAGTATAAAATCAACAATAAAAATAAATTTAATGAAAAATAAAAAGAAGTAAATAAAATGCATGTTCTTTATTCTTAGATTATAACTAACATAAACAAGGTCATTGAATCTTTAATAGTCCAAATGATTTCTTTTCTGTGTATGAATTGTTCAAAAATGCTTTAATTACGTTCACATTCTGATGTAGAAATTGTTTGATTGAATAATCTAATAGCGAGTTTTATCCATATTGGAGCATTTTCACCGAACAATCCCCACCACTCATCTATATTTTAAATTAATAGTTACAAGAAATACGATGAACTAAACATATGAAAACTTACAAATTCTCTCTTTATAGATGATCTAGCAAAACTTTCTAAACCTTCATGATACAATTAAAGTTCATTTGTAGCCTTTGATTGCTCGTCAATAGACAAAATGCCTTCGTATTCAATCACATCAAAGAGACCACCCATAATATCGTTTGTATATACGTCTCCACTATATAAGTAATATGGATTGAAAAAATAGGTTATTAAATGGATCATTTGAGCAAGATATTTATCTTATTGTTGGTCAAGAATATTTATAGATATTTATCTCATTATCGGTTAAGAATATCTACACAACGCTAATACAATTTCTCCTTCTTTTCAGAAAAACTCATGATATAACATCTCATTTTCATACTAAGAGTTGGAATAAAGGAGCCTACACCAAAATACATGAGAAATAGCATAAAGAATATGTGAGGTGCATTGCATTTACATGCATATCACTAGTACAAGCATCCACACACGTGATTATTGATATTTGCACACATTACAATGACTGTTTATACACTCATTTAACGTATTCCGGGATATAAATAATTTTGATGTGAATAAGATGTGAATAGTGAAAGAAATGTCTTGAAAATTGTTTTGGGTAGTATAAATATTGATTTAGAATTTTTGGTGAAATATGGGAAATTTCTGATAATTATGTGTAGCACTCCACTCTCGTAAGACACGTACCCAACATCCTGAGTGATATTCGAAAACATACCCCGCAAGGGTGGCATGCTAGCACAGTCAGTCAGTAAAATCTCGTTACAATTTGTTTTTTTTACAACACACATATGCGAAAATCAATAATCAAATTGGGCCCATTCTTTTCTTTAATAACATCAAAATTAAATTTAATTTATTAATATTACACTCAAGATCAATCTCATTTACAAACCTTTCCACTATGGAAAGTTACTACAAAATCGAAATATTCAAATATACGTGTTACAATAATTGTGTAAGACTCAATTCGATACAAAAATAAAAAATATTAATGCAGACGCAAACTGAACCCGACCTCTTTCTCTTACTTGAATGCAGTGGCTATACTCCAATTTGTCTAACTAGAGTGACTCTTCTGAGCCTGAAAAATATTGCAAATTTTGGGTAAGTTTTGCAAATTCAATGAGTGACCATTCTCAATGACTCACTCGATCATATAACACATACAATTCATATAATCATATAATTCACATCATTTCATTGATAATCATATATCATCGTATATCACTTGGTCATTCATTTCATATTTCACATTCAGAAATCAGTCAACTATTTAAACTATGCCTATCATTTGCATATGCAGTGCTCATGAGACTCACTTTCTTTTATTATTGTTGTGACCGAGTGTAACGCCCCCTTACTATAGGGTACACACCGGGACGCCCTGAGGTTATTTCGGTACATATCCTACGATAAGAGTGGGCTACTATTGATCATTACATTCACTTCACATGGCATCATATCATTATTCACTTATAAAGCATCATAAGAAAATCACAATATTTTAGAACCAACTTTTTTCCTCATTTGATTTCACAAAAATCGAAAGTCTACATTGTACCTTTAAACACTTACTACATGTACATCATCAAAACCTAGTACAAAAGTACTACATGAAAGAGGAAAATATACAAAGTCTATCTAATCTATCCAAAAATCCTAACTGACCGACATTTGAGTCATGACTTCTTTTGCCAAATCACAATCTACATGGCTGGTAGAGCCTCTCAGTAGCTAGAGTCATCTCTCGGTCCTGAAAAGAGAACGTTGTAATTTTAGTGAGTTTTGCGAACGCAGTGAGGTAACTATCATTGATGGTTCACTCAATTCATGTAACCCATCATTTCACATAACAAATATTTCACAAAATTGCACTTTACATCAGTATCGCATTTTCACTTAAGCATAGGCAAATTTTTGCATTTTAATCAATCAAACATACTTATCAAAATGCATATGGAATGCTTATGAGACACTTTTCCAATTGTTACATTGTTGTGACTGAGTGCCTGAACTATCCTGTATCTATTTTAGATACCGGGCTCATTACTAACTGTCTTTTATTGATTAGGATATAGGGCTCATTATACACAGTGAGCCTTAGGCTTTTAATCACTGTTTGAGCTCGAGGCTCTTTACACACGTTGAGCTTTAAGCTCTGCTCGGTGGCTACTCTGGTCACAATTGCCATTATCTGATCATGCAGTCATGTATGGAATGCATCTCACATTTTCAATCAATCATGTCATAACACATTTAGTTCTTCACATTAACATTCAAGCGGCACTTCAATATACATTCCACATTTCACAGTCATCGGACCTTCTGTCTGGAATCAACAATCAAGCCGCATTCAATCAATCATTTTAAAATAGAAATTAATCTCACAAGTAATTAAATGAGACCGTCTAGGGTACTCACAAGTTACTCCCGAAGCTAATGCCTGGAAGTTTCGGCAATGTCTGGAGGTTGAAGTTCCAGTTGCTCCTCTATATCAAACACCATACACATATATCACAATTTGTACAATCATAAGTGTTTAGTAATGCACATGTATGAAATGAAATATATATAATGCATGTTTATGACAATTCCAAGTATTTATCCAAAAATTTCATCACAAGGTCATTCTCATATCAAAACTCACCTAAGTACAATTTATACTTAGGTTATGCCTCACTAAAACCATTGAAATCTCTATTCCATTCTCATTGACTCACTTCAGATTTTTCCAAGTCACACTTTCAAGTTTACTGTTTACATTCAATTAGAAAGTGAAACTGATGTAATTTGGTCATATCTTCTTTAAAAAAAGTGTTCCTCTATGTCTTATGTTTCTATTGACACCAAAATCACTCAATTTGGTTTAGTAATTTGGAAGATATGCCTCAAACATTTTCAGGCTGTTCATATTCAAAAACAGTGTACTATATATAACTTCCATTCAAAAATTAACCACCTTAGAGACTGAATCACAATTTTTACTTCTCATGTGATTTGTAGCCTTATGTCTCTAGTTTATTCCAAATCAAAGATAATCTCATTTGGAGGTCGGACTAAAAACATTTTCCAAAAAAACCATCGGTTGTTCATCACCCCTGAAAACTTCAAAGTCGCGATCGTGCAATTCTTCTTCTTCTTTACCAACATCTCTACTTCAAACCTCCATAACTTTTGATCCAGAACTCCAAAAATTCCAAATTTTTTATTAAAGGAAAGCTGAAAGAAAGATATAAAACTTTTCTGAAGATCATTTTGTCAAAATTCTTCTATATCAGTACAGTAAATTCATGGAAGTTTCAAATCAAAATTTTAACTCTCTTACTATTCATTCCCAGAAATTCTCAGACTTCATGTCAATTTTTGAGACTCTTAAAGATAAAATTAAAATTTTGTGTCTTCATAAAAAATATATCCATATATCTCTAGTTTAATCCAGATCAAGAATAAGTCCATTTGGATAACTATAGGAAAAGATATTTCTAAAATACTAAACCATGTTTAGTGTAGAGAAAAATTCGTCATCCACATCACACACATTCAACTCACAAAATCAAGTCATTAATCCACATTTTTCGCCATTATAGTTTCAATTTAAAAATACCCATAACATTTAAAACATAACTTACTTGGTTTAGCTTCAAATCTTCAAAATTTTCACTTAGCCTTAGCTCTACATACAACCCACGTCCATCATCCTTCAAGGTGGTAGGCTTAGGTTTTTGTGAAGAATGAGAGAACAAGATAAGAGTAGCAATTGAAAGATAAGAGTAAGGTGTTGATAGTTGGGTGAGAAAAATCGTGGGAATGAAGATAAAAGAGAAGAAGAAAAGCCACGAAAATGGGAAGAAGAGAAGCAAGAATGAAAACAAATTAAATGGTCTTGCAAGATTAAAAACAGCGTGGGGTAAGGCATTGTTTGGCAAGTGACACATGTCACTTGCCACATGTCCTATCCCTACTGGCTCAAAATTGATTCTCTTATTAAACTAGTCCATTCAAAACCAATTTCTACTCCAATTGTCTCCAAATTTTAATGACATAAGTCATTAAATCCCAATATCATATATAAAAAATTTTCACTATCATTTGAAATTTATTTCTACTGCCATTCATTAATTGTTCTTCCACTTGACATTTTTCCTAGTCCAAAAATACCCTTAATTCCAGAAAATTCTTAAATTTTCCCAAAATTTCTAAATCAACAAATACATTCTCCAAATCAATTTTCAATACAAATAAACCACAATTCCTAACAAAATCATATTCCACATATCAATAATACGCGGAATGTCAATGAATGCATATACAGTCATTTTAAATGTGCAACATTTCACTATTCACTTGTATGCGTATTTCATATTATGCATGAGCATGAAAAATGCATTTCTAAGCTCTCATTAATCACTCATATTTACTATTCTAACCTCCCAAAGGTAATGGGATGTTACACCGAGTGCCTATAATTGTCCCATATCTATTGTGGATACCAGGCTCATTGATAACTGTCCCGTATCTGTTGGGGATACTGGGCTCATTTTACATGGAGAGGCTTTGACTCTTAATCATTTTCTGAGCTTTATGCTCTTTTTCACATTTTGAGCTTTAAGCTCTTTTTCACATTCTGAGCTTTACGCTCTTTTTCGGTGGCTACTTCGGTCACAACAACCTGTATGTTTCATGCATTCATGTAATGAAATGCATCACATATTTTCAGTCAATTAAAAGTGCTCAAAATCCCACAATCATATTCGCCTTCCCATGTCATCGAACCTTAGTCCGGCATTCAACCTTTATGTTGAGAATACACGTTTTTCATTCATATACACATTCACATTTTTCTTCGGAACTTAGCCCGGCATTCAACATTTAAGTTGAAAAAACACATATTTCATCAAATTCACATACAAAGAGAACTTCCAATGTTCTCACATTTATCAAACTCCTCGGACTAATAATGTCTGGAATTATCTCAATCACATTCACATCAATAATAATTCAATGCAGAAATTGAAAATAGAACAAACAATGAAATGAGACGATCTAGGTAGACTCACATTACGCTCCAGATTAGCATTTGCTTCCAAGATCTGGAAACATTTGGATAGGACATTTTATCCTGCACATCAATATTATGCAATACACAAGTTGCACACACATTAATAATTGCACAATTCTTAAGTATTCATTTATGCACAAATGTGTATATGAACTATGTACAATGCATGCTCAATGACAATCCCGAGTATATTATCAAATTTCACATTTTATCCACATTCTCATTTTATAACTCAATTACTTGCCATTCCATTTTTAGTATTATTAGTTCTCTCAGTATCCAACCCTCATTCACTTCTATCTAATACCCATTACTCATTTCCTTTGAACCACAACTACGATCACATGAACCTCTACATTTCCATTATACACATGTCTTTGGTGCTTTAATACCAACAATTCATTCACTAATGTTATTCTAACATTATATAATCATACAATATCAAAACTCTCATTCTTTCTTAGAAATTCTCCAAAATTCCAAACCTTTGGGTCTATTTTTCTTGTTCATTCTAACAAAGAAAATGAAGTAATTTAGCAATACTTTCTTCTAAAAAAATGTTCTAATGACACTAAGATCGTTCAATTTTGTTCAGTATCAAAAGTTATGCTAAAAATACTACAAACTGAGCACATTTGAAACTTTGGCTTGTACATGATCATGTCGTCAAATTGTACAACTCATATCTCTCAATTACCATATTCAAAAATTATGAACTTTATATCAATTGAAAGATAAGAGAATAAACTACAACTTTTGTTAAGAAACATTTGTCTAATTCGGCATCTATCAATATAGTTTATCCAATATAAACTAGACATGATTCTGTCTTGGGTAATGCTACAGCCTCAGTCAAAACTTAATTTCAAGCCAAGTTTTGAAATTCTTAGAGATAGAATAAAATTTCAATTTCTTTAGACAAATTGTATCCCTATGTCTCTAGTTTACTCCAAATCAAAAATCATCCCAATTGGATAACTACAGATCTAGATATTATCAAAATACCGAAGCATGTTTAAGCTATCCAAGAAAGTTGGCTGCGGCAAAGCCAGGAGTTGGTCGTGGCAAACTTTCACAAAAGCACGATCACTGAACAAGTTACTGCTATATCTTCCAGATTTTACAACATCCAACCTCTTGCACCTAACACAACTTGTACAAAGATTACCCTTTCTATTTCATTTACTCTTCATTCTCACTCCATTTTAACTCAATATCATTCATAAACAAATTATAGTCCGTGATTGATCATGAACACTAATAACAGAACATACACGTATATACACATTCATCATCAACTTCCTACACATATTCAACTTCATTTCCACTTTCATTTCACTTCTAACTATCATCAAACATGCTTCATTTATCAAAGCCATAAAGAGTAATAAGTTACTTACTTTATTTACCCAAGGCTTCTTCAAGAGTCTCCAAGAACCCTAGCTCCTTCAACATCCACGAAAATCAACTTTCAAGGTCAAATGGGTTGGGTCTTTTAGCAACAAGAAGAAGATAGCTAGATAGTTAAGTGGCTAGCAATGGAAGAAAGCAAGGTTCCATTTGATGCTTAGAGAAGAGAGTTTCGTGAGGGAAGAAGAGAGAAAGATGAAAAAAATGAAAAAGATGGAGAAATGAAGCATATGTCGTGAATGGTCAAGTGAAAGACCATGACATGGTCTTTAATTTAGTAAAAAAAATAGTAAGTGGTAAGTGGTAGTGAAACTTGTCACTTTCCTATGTTCCCACTTTTGGTCCTTTAATCTACTAGTCCATTTATCTCCAATTTTCAACCTAAATTTCTCCCAAATTTTCAATGACACTTGTTATTAAATCCTATTGTCATTTATTAAAATTTCTACTGCCATTCATCAATTGTTCTTCCAATTGACATTTTTCCAAGTCCAAAAAAACCCTTAAATTTTATAATTTTCCCAAATTTTTTAACTAAAAATTTTGAGTCAATAAATATACTCTCCAAATAAATACTTAACACATACAATTCACAATTCCAAATATAATCACATTTATAGATCAATTATACCCAGATATGTCAATGAATTCATATACAGTCATTTTAATGTGTGCAAAAATTCAAATTCAAATTCACATGCGTGTATGCTAACATTATGCATGAGCATGAAATGCAATTTTTTTAACAACTTATTGTTATTTCTCAATTGCAGAAATCTACAGTTCTAACCTTTAGTATGAAAACAAGATGTTACATTATGAGTATTTTTGGACTAAGAAAAATATCAAGTGACAAGACAAGTGATGAATGGTAGTAAAATTTAATGTTAAATGGCAGAAGAAATTATTGATAAATGACATTAAGATTTATTAACATGTGACATTGAAAATCGGGAGACAATTGGAATAGAAATTGGAGACAAATAGACTGGTTATTAAAAAAGACCCATGGGAAACCACAAAGTTGTGACATTGTCACTTGCCTAGCCATACACCCATCTATGATATTTTTCATTTGAAAGACTATCTTTTGTCTTTCATTTTCATTTGATGCTTTCTTTTTCTCTCTTCATTTTCGATCTTCACCTTCTCCATTTCTTCTTCTTTATTTCCACGATACCTTCAACTCTCACCATTGTGAACTTTGCCATTATCTTTCACTTGTTTCTCTAAGACCTTATTGTCTTCATCATTTGTTACAAAGAAAACCTAACCTTGCCTTCTGAAATGATGATGATTGTATGAGGCTTGGAAGTTAGGGCTATGTGATTATTAAGAAGAGTTGAGTTAAACAAGAAGTGTATCATTATTAATCTTCATGCTTTGTTAAATGAAGCATATATGATGATAGTTTAGTGGTAAATGATCACGATAAAGGAGTTGAGTATATGCTAGAATGTTGATGAATGTATGACATATTAATGTTCTGTTTTATAGTTATGCTCAACAATAGATTATGGGTTGTGTTAAAGAGAACTATATTGATGATGGATTAGAGCCAGCATGATCATAAAATGGTGATGAAGGATATGCTATAACGTGGATGAGAAAGTAAGTAGATTTAAGTTATATTTTCATACAATGAAAGTGAAAATTTTACTTAAGAAGGATTTTATGTGATGTTCTTGAAAAGAGATGAACTAGGATAAAAATGATGATGAAGTTTGCTTAAATATGTTAGATGGAGTGTTTTCACTGAACAGGCATCTGTATTTTGGCCATATCTTGATCTATAGATATCCAAATGGGATGGTTTTTGATTTAGATTAAACTAGAGACGTATGGATACAATTTTTATAAAGGAATTAAATTTGAATTTTGTCCCTAAAAGTTTTGAAATTTGGATTGAAATTGAAAACTGGGTGCTGTTGCGGTTTTGGAATAGTCTTTAGTACTTTGGGTACAACTCGCAGAATACTGAACCAAACTGCATTAACTATATGTTGTTAGAAACTTAAGACATATCAAAACATTTTTTAGAAGAATGTGTCCCTAAATACCTCATTTTTTATGTCATAATGGTCATACAATATAGACCTGAAAACTTATCCTGAAAACAGAGTTGGAAAAGTTGGAAAATGGGAAGATCGCTACTGGGAATTTTGGACATAAGCAACCCAAAATTATGGGAATATGTTCACGATCATGAGAATCCCTAAAGAGGGCTGAAAGTTTCTGTTTCATAACCCATAATCATGGGAAGTTGTCTACGATCGTGAGAATGGTTGAAACATGAAATATGCTTCTTTTATAAGTGATTTGAAACAACAATCAGTTAGGTACTTTCCTTTAATGCTTTTAAGCTTGAATGAGACTTGAAATGAATCTAATTGATGAGGGATTAAGTGATTAGATGTGTGAAATGTTTAGAGTGATAAATAAGAATATAACATAGTGAATGAAATGTTGATATCAAAGTACCAAAATCTGGGAAATGTATGAGTATAATGGGAATGAAGGTGTTCATATGATAGTAGTTATGATTCAAAGGACATGAGTAATATGTATTAAGTAAAGGTTAATGAGAATTGAATGTTATGTGATCATATAATGTTAGAAAACAAATCACGAATGATTGATTTATGATATTAGAATAACCAAGTGTTCTTGAGATGTAAACTTAAGAATAAGCTAAACACATACAAATGATGATGTTTGAATGATCAAAAGATGTGATTAAGGAAACATACCCAGAATAATCAAATTTGATCATGCATTATACATTTCACATATATATATGTGTGTACGATTGAATGTTTATGTGATTGTGCAATTAGTATTGTGTGTACAATGTGTATTGCATAAAGTTGATACATAGGATTCAATATCAACATCCAAATGTTTTTGGATCATGGAAGCAAACGCTAATCTGGAGCGTGTTGTGAATTGAACTAGATGGTCTCATGTTAAATGATAGTTCTGTTTAAATTTTTGTATTGATTTATTTCTAATGTGAATGTGATTGTGATAATTCCCAACTTTGATAGTCCAAGGAATTTGATAAATGTGAACATATTGAAAGTGCTTCCTTGAATGTGAATGAGAAAGAAATAAGTGTTCTCAACTTAATTGTTGAATGCAAGACATCAATCTAACAAAAAATGTGAATGTGAAAATTGAACACAAGTGATTGATTGAATATTTGTGAATGTGATGCATTCCACTACATAAATGCATAAAAAGATAAAGGCAGTTGTGACTGGAGTAGCCACCAAAAAAGAGCTTAAAGCTCACAATGTGATTAAGAGCCAAAGGCTTACTATGTATAATGAGCCCGGTATCCACAATAGATACGGGACAGTTATAGGCACTCAGACACAACAAATAATAACTAAAAGTGAGTCTTATGAGCATTGTATATATATTTGTCATATGTGTTATAAATGATTGCAGTGAATTGATTAAATTGATCTAAATGAGCAATATTCAACATGATGATTAGAGAAGTGATGCGTATTATGTGATTATATGAATTGTCTGAGAACTATTTCTGTTATGTGATTTGAGTGAGTCATCAAGGATAGTCTACTCCCTGAGTTCGCAAAACTTACCAAAATTACAAGGTTGTCTTTCAAGTTTAGGGGATACCCAATTAGACCAACTGGAGTGTAACCACTGCATACAGATAAGAGATAGAGGTCAGGATCAGATTGCAACGCATATGGCTACAGTCTTTTTTTTTGTATTTTGAAATTATATTCCGTAAGTATTGTATAGTGTTTATGCAAATTGTAAAGTGTAATGACTTTATGGCTGGAAGTGTTTTGTAATTGCAATAGGCCCAAATGATTACTGAAATTCTAATCATATATTTATTATTTGTAATACTTATGATTGAGAATTTTTATGAATAAAATGGGTCATGAATGATTATTGGTTTTTCTAAAATGTGAGTAATGCGTGAAAAAAATTGCAATGAGTATGATTGTTTGATTGTTCTAGCATACCACCCTCATAGAGTATGTTTTCGAAACATCGTCGATGTGTTTGGAAATATGCCCTATGAGAGTGGGTGCTACAGAGTTTGTATCATAGCCCAGGCTTAGTGTCTTACATGGGCATTTTTCAAAATATATGTCAAGGTATATGCATTTTAGACATATCATAGCATGCAGTGGCAACTGATCACCGGTCTGAGTCGCATTTACATAAGTCACACGTATCATCATTCATTAAGAGTTTGAGCTGATAGAAATAGTGAGAAGAATGATGATCTATCAGAATATGAGAAAATGAAAGTTTGTGGATGTCTAAAAATGAGAAATAGTATATAGTTCGATATGACAAACAAAGATTCAATGCATTTGTATTGGTAGATGTATTATTGAATATGACATCAATATTGTATTGTGGTGGTACATCTTTGATTGTGATATAGAGGTGAATACCTTGTCGTGGATTGATTGAGGAAAATAGAGACATAAGAATAAATGACAAGATTTAATGTTACAAGTAAAGCTAAAAGAAAACAAAAATTTACTATGACATTGAGAGGTTAAACTTGGAATTGAAATGGTCCTTTGATTAATGTGATCAGAGTTATGATTTGATATAAGAATATGTTAGTGTATTTGAGATCATAAGTTCATGATGGCTATGCATCTATAATTCTAAATTGACTGAGAACTTACATAAGTATGAAGAAATAAACGATAGTTGGAAGA
>JAOQML010000005.1:39783593-39811136 GCA_027568935.1 Erythroxylum urbanii | reverse complement strand
TGTAGATAACATTAAAGCTATCGAACCAAGTAAAAACCTTTGTGTTCTTTACTTTTCTGCAATTTCAATTCCTGCAAGATTAACAAGCTTTTTTAGTTTTGTGTCAAGAAATCAGCAGTACAGCACAAATAACCCAACAGAGATACTCTAACACTTGCAAACGTCAGTTTTCAATACAGAAAATTGTGTTGCGAAGTATATACAGGAGCGAATAAGTCAAATCGATTGGAGAAAAAGAATTATGATAAGGAGATTACGTTAGATTGAATTAGATACATAGGAAAAAGTAGCACCATAAACTTTGTATCGTAAAAAATTGAAAGTTTGAATGGTGGTATGGAACAATTAATTTTTTAAAAAATGGTTGGTTAGAAGTCCTTGAATAGAATTTATTAATTAGTTTTAAGTAAAATGGGTTGGTTAGAAGTCCATTTGTGAATTTTCAGTAAAAGAGATGACCCATTTGGAAAAGAGTTGGAGCTCAACTGGAACAGGCTGTGCTCTTTCGACTTCCTTATATACCAATATACATATATGTGTATGTATGTATATATCCTTTATGACATATACGGTGTTATGCTCCTTCACCATTTCATGTCAATCAACCAAGGATCTTCCTTGTATAGTGGAAGAAAGGCAATTTATTGATTGGGACTGGTACACTAAAACGGTGGCAAGTATAGTAGTCTAGTAGATGGATTTCTTGATGAGATTTTGCAACAGATAAATGTGAAGCTATTGCTGCTACCATTCCTGACTATGTCAGGCCACTGATGATGAATCTGTCAAGCCATTTGATGCTTATCTGAACTCTTAATTTCAGTTCAATCTTGTATCCTTGATGACCGTCTTATACATTATAATTCCTGCTCTGATATGCTTGTTATGATCAACCGGTCAGAAGGTGTTTCGTATGTGATCTTTGGATCGAACTAGGTGCAGTCCCCAAACAACAGCTAGCAGAAAGTGTTCAAATGTATCCATTTGAGTTTCACTCTTTAGATTAGTTAGAATTCTTAGTAAAATTGAACTAGAATACAATTATTAGCTAATAATTCTTTCTGTTTATCTTTAGTCATCAACACCTTCTAGTCACCTATGTTGGACCAACCAGAACAAAACTTGCCACTTCGGTGATAAATCATGTTTCAAAGTGCGAAGTCACCATTGACATTGTATTTGCATTTTACAGTCACAGGCACATAGCATTCGAAAGTAACCTTCCTATTAATTAGGAGTAAAACTGTACATACTGCAATTCCTTAAATCTCACGTTTAGCAAGATTTATATTATGTCGTTTGCAAAAACAATTACAAGCACATCGCAACTTTGCAGAATCATCGACTTGTCGGAAGCTTTCACTTGAGGCCACTACCCCATGCAGCCCAAATTGAGAGTCTGCCACTCCGAGTCCAAGTCCGCTTCTTTGAGCGGCTTCAAATACGCAAATCACTGTCTGGGCTGTTCTTTGCTTATGAAAATATTGACAACTCCCAAAATCCTAGTAGAAACCTCTGACTCCCCAAAACTGACGCTTCGCAGGATCGAACAGTGAGTATAGATGACATGTCTCCGAGCTTGAAAAATAGTAGAAATGCCAAAACGATGAAATCAAATTTGAATTGATTAGATTTTATGTAGTTTGGCTCGAGTGGAATCGGTTTGGTTTCAAGTATATTCACTTCTAAAAGAAAATCACATCTTTGCAATGCCAAAGAATCATGTGAAAGAAAGAATCATGGTGATTTGGGTCAGTGAAATTGGTGTGGGCATCCATTGTTGAATGCATAAGAAATCAAATTCATGTGTGTGGAATTTTCTACACTTATTAATTACCAATTTTTAAATTAAGATAAAGAAAATTAAAATTTAATATGGTATAAAAATAATAAATAACTTAATAAATAATTTAATTAATTGAGATAAAAGTCTAGTGAAAAATAATATTTTATTAGTATGGATCTAGTACTTAATAACTATAACGAGAAGGTTCAATAAAATTACCCTAAGTAACTACTATAAACCTATAAATATTTAAGTAATTTTCATATATATTCAATTTTCTCTTATTATTAAGAGATTTGTGCACTAAAAAAGGTATTAAAGATTTTGTTGACATCATTTCAAGCAACTATTGCAAAGGACAGTCAAAGTTTTAACGATTTTTCAATTTTAAATTGCTTACTCAGACAAAAATATATAGCAAAATATGTATATTTTCATTTATACAAGTTCATAGTTAATTTTTGGGGGATTATTATAGTTTTTGTTATATCTAATAGGTATTATCAGAAAAGTTCCATACTTATATAAATTAAATAGAGATTTTCTAAAATCACTATTAAAAAAATTTGGACAAATTAATTTACTTTTGCTTGAATACATTGTGCATTGTTACTTAATTAGTTTCTGTTTGAAAATTTATAGAAAAATGAGCAAAAATATAATTTGTAATGATTTTTAGTGAAAATTGTAGGAATTCATTAAAAATCACTTATAATAGTCATCAAAAATCCCTTAATGGCTTGCATCAAATAATTTAACCATGTTGTATGAGATTAAGCACATGTTATCTAAGCATTTTGATACGAAAGATCTTAATGAAGTATTTTTTCTTCCTTAGTATTTAAAACTTATTAGGTCTTTCTCATATAACATACATCGGGTGTGTTACAAATGTTTAATATGAGAAATTGTAAATGTGTTGATTTCTTATGGAAAGAAATTATCTTTGACACAATGTCTAAATAATAGAGTTGAAAAAGCAATTCTGAATAATGTTCCATATTCTAATACAGTTGGTAGCTTAATATATGTTTAGACTTGTACTAGATCAGATATCATATTCATTATTAAATTGTTGGAGATATTTATCTAACTCAAAGAAAGACCATTGAAGTATACTTAAACGAGTTTGAGTTACCTTTAAAGAATGAAGGATTATATGTTGACATATATGATATTTTAGAATTAGATCAGATTAGGTATATAGATTATAGACTTTACTCTATATTCAGATGGCAAAAAGTTCACATCGATTTACATTTTTATGTTAGCAGATATAGTTGTTTCATGAAAAAGTGTGAAATAGACACTTGTTATTTCTTTTACGATTGAGTATGTTATATGTTATGAGCCTGCATCATAAGCAATATCCTTGAGAAACTATTAGGTATCTATAGTTGATTCATTTATTAGACCTACCATTTGAATTTTGATAATCTTTTTACAGTGTTTTGCAATAATAATGATAAAAATTTCGCATATTTTTAAGTATTTAGAGGTCAAATATTTAATCATAAATAACTTGTATAAAAAGATGACATTACAAATTTAAAGACCATACTTTGATTGATTATATATTTGTTGATCACCTGACTAAAGAACTTTGCCTAATATTTTTGACAGATATATTTACAATATGGATGTTTTGAAATTTTCTATCACTATAAGTTAAAGGTGTTTGTATATTTTCTCCCAATATAGTTTTTTTTTCTTGCGTATCATGTTGGTATTGTTTTTCATTGATGACCATAATTTTGATCTTAGTTATACATATTATTTTGTATTGTCATAATATAAGTAAAGTTCTTAAGATTTGTGTCAATCTTATGCATATAACAGGTCATTGGTATGTTTATAGCTTGAACTTGATCTTATGTCTCTTGACACATTCAAATATCTTGAAATACTTGTATGTTTATAAGACATAGTAGGATATAAGTTTTAATCCCATGTTTTAAATGCAGTTTAGAGTACAATGAAAGAAAATAAATTCCTTTATTGCAATTTAGCATAAGGTTTTGAAAAATCGAGATTGACAAAAGAAGTATGGTACATTAGACACCATTAGGGAGCTATTGTTGCTTGTCACACTATTTTTTCATTCATGTTAGTAAGGTTATATTAGATTTGTGTCATATATGATACATGTCTATAATATCTTTCGATATCAAGAGTCTTATAGATTGAATGATGGACTTTGATTATTTTTAGATATAATGTTTTACAAATATCGACTAATACAATACATTATTTTTATTCTCTTAGTCTTTTTTGTTTTTATTTATTATAGTCATGACAATTAATATTTGTCCCAAGGAAAGAGTGCTAATTTTTTTTCTTATTAGATATTTATTAATTACTATACATTACAATAGATGCAACTATTTCTTATATATAGCACAACATTCATTGCAACTATTTCTTAGAACTTAGGTGGCCATTCAATTATTCAGTTGTTCCTTGTATTATGCACCACAGAAGGAGAATCGATTTGCTTTGATTGATTATTTTTCTTTCATATTTAGATCGCCAACAAGCAACAACAATCCCTGAAGTTAAGTCACATGTGAAGTTTCAAAGAATGTATAGTAACAACTCGATGTTTGGCAATATTCATGTCTCTGAACACCACGAAACTTCCCTTCTTTACGACATGAGTTGATGGATTCTGTCCCTTGTTTGTCCTTCTGCCCTATAATTAGTCCTTCTGCCAATAATATTAGTGGTAACATTGAAATTCAATAATTTTCAGTTCTGAGGAGGAGTATGACACCAAGGCACAGGGTGAGCAAATAAATTTCTCCTTTTGTGAATGCATACGGTCCCAAAGCATATGGAATCTGTAAAGTGAAATGAGTGCCATTGGAAGAATGATCAAGAACGGTTTGACTGAGTTTTACAGATGGAAGTCGAGTCATCTGTATCAGCTTCATATTGGTACCAACCACTCCACATTTGGACTTACAACCACCGAATACTTATGGCGTTGATCTTTAAAGCCCATATGTACAAATCAGTCCCATCAACCACAAACAGTTGTTCAAGCAAAAATGGGGTCAAATTCACTAGGTATCATCACCCTACGATTGTATTTCTTTCGCTCCTAACTTGTGGCCCCTGTGACACATGTAATTGTCCCATTTGGTTGATGACATTGGGCCCCTTTCCTAAACTAGGGTAAGAAGCTCCTTAGCCAACTTCAGTATCAGTAAGCGTAACCTTGCCCTTTGCTTCTGTTACTGGTCGTTGGTTGAGTTAGGCCTGCCTATTGTCTTTGTCTCGACTCCTACTAGACCTTAACAGCAAAGCAAGTACTTGAAAAGCTTGGACTAATAACATGTTTGTTGGAAAAACAAGACGGTCCCCCTTCATGTTCAATTCATTGTTGACACTTAGCTTCTCTTCACTGGTTTCCTTTCCTCGGTTGTATTGGATTTGTGGCTCTGCTTCGGTTGACTGATTCTATTGTTCTGGCTTCCTTTTGTCATTTTCTCTATGGTCAAAAACGTGAACTATGCTCAATTCATAGCCAAATTTAAGGGGACAAAGACAACAACTTAGTTTATCAACTATTTGGGTTATATTCTTAACCATCTGCATGCAAAGTGGAGTTTCATCAAGGTTTGTGCGGTAAAAGGAAAAGAATGGCTAGAAGTTCATACTCAGATAAGTATAAATTCTTTAATTTGGCATATATACTTGCACCATTTTCCTCTTGGTATTATAATCTTCTGTTTTTTCATTGACACTGCCAAGTACTTGAGAAATCTGGAAAGAAAAAGATAAATATAGTGATGAAGAATCAAAATGATATGCAGAAAAGGGAAAAGGACTGAAGGAATATGAAGAACATCGATGGAAAAGGTATAGTAGGAAGGGAAAAACAGTTAACATTCTAATTAGTCAACATCTAACATGGCAATGTTCATAAGCCTGTGATACTTACAAAGTAATAACAGACAAATCATATTTAGAAAGAAAACTGACTAATAGGAAGCTTAGCATATTCTGGTTAATTGCATTAATTTACAGAAAGAATTCCCCATTGACAGAAACATGAAGATCATCAAAAATTTGTTCTTTCCACTTCCAACATCTACTTCTTTAGTTCAGCAGTAATCCCCTTTATCGTCGAGAAATATCAAAGTCTTGAGAGTAGCTGAGCTGTTCCATCTCCCAACTCGATCTTGAAGCAACTCCTTCATGAGAAGGTACATACTCCTATATATCGTGTACAAGTAAGAAAACCCGTAAGAATACCAGCCAACACTTGAACACGGTGAAAGTAAACATTGACATATCAAAAAAGACATTAAAATTTATTTTAACCTCTAATTTCTTCACCAATTCCTTTGCTGTTGGAGCAGATACAATAATAGTACGTGCACTAGCATTTATGAATCCTTCCTCCACAGCTTTGTCAATGAACGAGAGTAGAGAATTGTAGTATCCATCGACGTTTAACAAGCCAACCTTCAATATAAGACCCCATTAATCTCTAGAAAGTAATGCAATTAATATGTCATGCAGAGGAAAAAATGGTGTCTTTTCTTTTGAGAAAATATTAATGTAATGATGTTTCACAAAAAAGATAACAGTACAAGCACGAGTCTTTACCGGTTTGTCATGTATCCCAAGTTGAGCCCATGTTATGACTTCAAGTAACTCTTCAAGCGTCCCATAGCCACCTGCAAGGGATGCGTTTCTTGTACACAATTAATCACTAATTTCTGACCAAAAGGAGGCCATATAACAGAAGATCAAATACAAAAATTAAGAAACTTGAGATTAAAATTAATTGCTTATTTCCAAAACTAAGCTGCAAGCTTGGTCTATTTATCTGTTCCCTTTGTCAATACATAAGATGATCAGAGTTGATAACTCATGGAGATTTTAAGCCTCTGATTATTTCTGAAAAGTTATCCGAACCAATTTCCTAGTTTTAATTGGGTTGGGAAGGGGAGGGCGGTCAAGAATTCTTCCCTTGTCCTTAACAAGATCTTTAATGCAACCATTGTGAAACAAAGGCAAAAGCATCCGCCACCCATGCAGGTCATGATTGCTCTTATTCATACGGAGAGTATGATTCTATTTCTAATTCTATGGGCGTGGCTCGTGGGGATTCTATGGCATGATAAGGAGACCACATGAAGATTAAAGTGACTGTTATATTCACTATGTCTTCTATGTTCCAAATATTTTGAAGTTTGATAAAAGTGGCTTAAAGGAATGAAATCATTGCTTGGTAGGTGCAGCTTCTAGTTGACCAGTACTGTGTGGTAGAAATCTGTCTGTAACGTCCTTTACTATTTGCTGTTAATATGCTAGAAAATAAATGCAGTAGCATTACAGGCTATAGAACTAACGAGGAAACGTTAGGAATTGAGAACATGAATCAGGGAAGCAGGATGCCTTTGCAGCTCTAGTTTTCAGTGTGGGATGTTGACGGGTCAGGTATGGGGTTTTAAACGTTGCTCTGTAATCATGGTTATAGCTAGCTATATAGAGGTTTAGCCATTAAAGTGCTGTCTTCCCAGGATTGGCAGAAACCATTTTCGGTATCAAAAGCAACTGCTGCCTCTTGAAAGTTTCGTCTCATACTAGTATGGCATAGCCCCTTTCTTCCCAAATTTGCGAAAAATGGAAAGACGCTTCATTCTTGTGGAAGGATTAACAAGAAAAATTTAAAAGTGAAAAGCACAACCAGTTAGTCGTCTAAAATTGATTTATGTACTACTATTTAGTATGGATTATTGTCTATGGAGCTTTATATTTCCTTAAGGAGCACGACCCAGTAACTTTTCTGATAAGTCTTTAAGGCCTATAAAGATGGGTGTTTGTTGTTCGGCTTAACATTTTCTTATCTGTTAAAAAATTTCTGGTTTTTTTTTATTCTTTAGTTTTTAGGTGCGGAAGAATCCTAAAAAGACTAGACAGCAAGGATTCAAAGAAAGTCTGCTGGATCAAAGCATGGATATGACGAATGATGCATGTTTAAATTAGTGAAAAAAGGGACTTCTCATTTCCAACTGAAAGTTCGGAGGGCTTATACTAACCTGGCAACGCAATGAATGCATCTGAATGTTTAGCCATCTCCGCTTTTCTTTGATGCATGCCGGCAACAGCCTTCACTTCCCCTACTGTTTCACCAGTTAACTGCAATTAAAAGTCACAAAAGAAATCAATCAATAAAAGGGCTCAATGGAGACAGCGATAAAGATAAGAATTTGGAGTTTTCTGCAGCCAAGCAATGATGATTGCTGCAGGAACAGTGGAGTGCTTCAGCAACATCTTGGACTAGTTAATGAAACAGCAAAAGAAAAAGTAAAAGATGAAAAGATCCGAAGAAAGTAATACTCAGAATAAACATACAAGTAGCCAAGTAAACCAACAGAAGAAAACTCCATATGAGAAAAAATGAGTATACCAAGTCAAAAATACCCGAGGAAGATCATGAATAAGGCTGTGAAGTACTCAGAAACACAAATTTTTGTTAATGGAAGAAAAACAAAAGTTATGGGTTGAGAGAAAACGGAATACGTAATACGCCGAGAAAAGCATAAGTAGGAAACAACAAAGGAAAAAAACCAATAACAAGGTCGTTAAATAAGCGAAGTGTTCAAAAAGAGTAGCCAAAAACAAAACACGAAAACTATAGACTTGAGAAGAAATAAAGCTAGGAAAGTAGAAGGCCAAATATCTGTACCTGCATAGCTTTTATATATAAAAAGTAATAAAAAGTTTCTGGCTTTTTAAGAAACATAACAAGAAAAGGTAGAAGACTTTTTCTAGCTCTAGCAGACATACCTCTCGAGGCATGAGCGTCTTGGGAATAACCCTGCGGGTAGACAATAACATGACAAAAATTAGTTGAAGAGAAAGAAAAACAGTAACCAGAACATAGCTAACCTCATTGTTTTTGTTTATTAATCTATTTTATCCATTACAAACTACGTTACAAGAAAAACTTGAATATAAAGTCTAATTACCCGATAACATGACCACCACCATCATGAACAGCTTGGGAGACCAAACCCATCAAACCTATGCTGCCCCCTCCATAGACCAAATCAATGTTCCTAGAGACCTGCAAACAAGGTGATGATTATATTCTGTTCATGGAAACAAAAATGAAAGAATTTTTGGGTACAAGGTCATTGTTTTTAACGTAAGAATATACTCGGATAGGCATTCTTTATCCCCTTTGAAAAGGGTTTTGTTGCTTAGGCCTGCATTCAACTTGCTTGTATGACAAGGACACTGCCACTAAATACATTAATGGATTTTACTTTCTTCTGAGAGGGAGAAAAAAGGATAGAGGATTACACAAAAAAACTCCAGAACGGAAAAACCCAGGTTGAAAATTTGTCTCAGTGCCAAGGAACAGTTACAGATACGTAATGTCAGTAAATAGGACAAGTTACAAGCAAGTTGTAAACAGAATAAGCACACAACAACCCTCCGGAGTGGAATAAAACTCCAAGAAACTTCCTTTTACATGTCTAGCAAATTGGTTTTATGTCTAAGCAAGGAATAACAATAACTTATGAAGTTTATAAACACAACACGGATTTGCAAGGAAATAACAGGTATAAGTAGAACACAGGCCAAAATCTCCATTGAAATAGTTTAAAGTTGTAACTAATACCAGTTCATTTCCAAGCTCAATAGCAGCGTCTTGGTAACTCGTCTTCTTCCCTTGACTACTCCCACAAAACACACAAATTCTCCTAAACTTTGATGATGATGATGATTGATCCACTGGCTCACTACCCATCTCAGTTTCACTCTCTTTAACACTCACACTCTGCCCCAATATACCCTGTTTCTACTTTTGCCTAAAGTGCAAGAAACAAGAATCTCCTACACGTTACTCTTTGTCTCTACTATTGTTCGCTAAGCTATTACACCAAATATGTCAAAGAACATTGCAAGTATGAACTTGACTACCCTTTTGTTGCTTGTCCACTACTCATATTGAGTGCGTTTGCTTCTCTTCGTATGCTATATATAAACCTTAACACACGTGAGTGCTCCTCTCTATAGCACGCTCGCTATTACGCTATACACTGCGCACATACACCAGCTAATATTGGCACGCGTGGAACTTCTCTTTCCTTTCTTTTTCTTTTCCCCCTATCTCTTTCTATTTGTTCCCAACTTAGCAAATGCTAATATAAATTTTCTTAAATAAATAAAATTACTTTCTATTATTATTTTAGGTTTGATTATCATACTAGCATTGAAAAAGAGATTGTTAAATAAAAATAATTAATTTGTGTTTATTTATAAAAATTTATTAGTTAATAAAAATTGACTGACTAATTAATAAATCGATCAATTTTTAACAACAAGTGCTATTAAAATAAATCAAAATCGAAAATCTAAAAATCAAACCGAAAAATTAAATTGTTCAAAATTTTTACCGTTGAATCGGCTAAAATTTTTAATCATTGAATATGCTTTACTAGTTTATCAGGAATTATTTATGGGACTATTTGATATTACAAATTTATGATTTGTAAAAGATTGATTTCTCGGAGAGTTTCAATTCTTTTTCTAATCAATCAGTAAATGAAAAACAATTCTCATAAAAAGATTAATTTTGTTTTGAAACAAATGCCTAGGTCATATGAATACAGCCAACTAACATAGAGTTCCTTGGTAAACTTTCTAGGTATCATTAAACAAAGCCAAATTTCAATATAAGGACAGACATCCCTTTACATTAAGCCATCAAGAAAATGCAAATAATGACAAAATGGGATGGGTACCATTTCTTTTTTTAATCCTACTGAAATGGGCACTTCCAATAAGAAAAGGGTAAATTATAAACAGAAACAGAGATCTATCAGAGCCAAAGTATGGGTGACATTCAGAAGAATCAGAAGAAGAAATGGGTCTTGGAGCATTGTGCATTTTGGATATGATTGAAGTAAGAAGACACAAGTGGGTTAACCCCCATCACTTTGTACCCCTCAGTCGACACAATTGTTTCTTATTTAGGAAACATCTCAATTTAATTACATTCATCCCTTCTCTTCCCTCTTCCCCCAATTATCCCATATCGCCTCTCTTCCACCACCACCTTCAACCTCACCATCTCCGACCATCCTGCCCTCTACCATGTACTTCCCTTGTCTGTTGTTTTCCTACTTCTCACCTATCAAATTTTACTGACTTTATAAAACATTGTTTGCTGTCTGCAATATAGTGATGTCTCATCATGTCATTATATTGTTTTGTTGAGACAAATTAATTAGAGAAAAACATGTAATACAAGTATATATTATAATTATGTTTAAAAGTTGTCTTCCTTTTGTATATGTAATTGACTTATTAGATAGGTCCATCGAATAATTACTCCTCTACTAAGCTACACTGTTAAAAAACATATTCTATAACCCATTATCCATTAGCCCACTTGCTCATTTTCTCTTATTAATAGGTGCTTGCTTAATGTGGTGATTGCCTGGATTGCAGGAACTGAACTCATGCTATTAAACTAATGAGTATTATCTATGAGTCTATTACTTAAACATCTCCAATCCCAAGATTGGCCTTTCTGGCCTGATTCTTTGCCTTTACTCTTGCTCTTTTTGTTTAATGCTCTTCTGTCTACTTCCTCCAGGTATTGAGATTATAAACCCATAATTACTAATTCCTAATGGGGGATTGAGCGCTTTAATTATTACATATAGCTCCTGCATGCTTGCATGCGCATTTTGACTCATGTTTTTGTGTGTTAGCGATTGTCCATTGTCGTTTGTATATGAGTACCATTCACAGTTTTTCTTCTTCTTTATTTTTTTCTTCTTCTTCTTGGTGTGACAGAGATTGGATCACCAATCAGAAAACGTTAAAACCCTTTTCACTGCTCACTGTTTGTGTTAACTCTTCAATCGAATTGATCAAAACATAATAATTTTCCATCTACCTTTGAACAAGGTGAACAGAAGAAAACTTGAAACAAAAGGTACAGTACTAAAGAATATACTGATGCGCATTTCACGATAAGCCAACTCTTATACTTTACAAGTGAAGATGTGTGTACGCGTAATGTATATATTCTCTTGTTAAAGAAGTGACGAGCAGCACAGTAAAAAATGCAAATATTTGTTATATTTTCGATTAAAAATGCACGTGAAAAACTATTATCATAAGAATTATGAGGAAGGAACAGAAAAATTAATGTATAGCTACAAAAAAAAAAAAAAGATTCTGATCATGAGACTTTCACGCCTGTATGTTGCAGGAAGGTGCTGCTAAGCAAAAGACGGAACCTGCAAGCAAGCATCTGTCACCACCACCTTCTTAGTCCTACCAACACCCGACCTATCTTTTATTACCTCCTTCATTTCCCAATGACTTTGATTTCCGTTGCACAGTCCCCAAAACTTGCTGGATTTCTGATCTTATATAGTTGGCATTTTTTGTCAGTTCCATACAATACACGCCAGTACACTTGCGTTATGCTCTATCAAGATTCATGTATTCTTAGAGTCAAAATTGTAAAATTAACTGCAAATATTCCAAAGTTTCAAACTTTCAATGGGAAGGGACAGCTAGGCCATCTGAAATTGAAGCAATTCCTATCCGGCATGCACCAGTTGCATGCCAGACTAGTGTTATAGTGTGTGTCTGTGTACTGATGGATAATGAATCATTCAGGAACTGAAGCAGTCATGCCTGAGCCAAAAGCAAAGCCAAAGCCATCTCTTTCTCATTCATCCATTAATAGTATTTTGTAATTGTCTGCAGCCACTGATTTGTCCAGTGAAGTTTCAATTCGCTATTCTATCTCCCTCTTATGACACGTGGCCCCAGGTCCAGTGAAACATTCATGTAACTATATATCCCACAGTTTGCTTTTCTGTTGACAAGCTTTCTTGGCTCCGTCCAGCCAACAGGAGTTGAAATGTGTCAAGCCTTCTCGATTGTCTTCTTCTACAGTTCTCAGAACTCCTTTTAAGCTTTTCCTATGGTGGTCTTAGAAAAGTTAGTGCAGTCAAGTAGGACCCTTATGAGTCTCCTAAAGCAAAACAGAGATATTATTCATTCTCTATAGAACGGACCGTATTACATTATAATATTAGGGAAATACAAGAAAATTTGAGTAAAAAAGTATATCCATAAGAGAGGATATATATATATATATATAGATGAAACATTCAGTTTGTCTTTGGCTCACTTTTGTTTTTGAGAACATATGAATCTCCCTTTATTTTAAAAAAAAGTTTATTTAGTGCTTATGTAAATATTGTGCTTTATGGTATTAAAAATATGATTAATTGTTAAAAATTTGAAAAACATAAACATCTTGTTTTATTATAAATTTATTTATGCATTATAGTGCAAACATAACCTGATCTTCTCGAAGGATATGCAATTTTGGGGTTAACAAAAATAGAAAATAGGCAAAATGAATGACAAATTCCAGTTGTGAAAAGGTAACGATTACTAAAAGGGCAAAGAAACAGGCATGCCCCATTAGCATAGTCTCCGATGTCTCTGTTGCCTACCATAACACATTGTTTAAATGTCAACTACGTGATATGTTATTGTCGCGTATGGAACATTGATCGTTAGGACATTGAACTAATAATCAATGGCTTACTTAACCCTTTCTCACACGCTACCCAAAGCTCCTTCTGCTTTGGCTATAATCAGATGTCGACAGCTATCAATTCTGTTCGGTTTCTGAAACACTTGACTACTCCAAAAAGGTTGAGAAATCACCTGAAAACAGCTCCTCCTCAAGTTTACTTCAACTAGAAAATGGACACCTTAGACGCGTCCATGTGGTGCTCATTAGGGCGTTGAAGATGAGATATAGTACCGGAGCTAATGGCTGTTTCCAATTCTACGTTATATGGACTTCCCAACAGCAAACTGATAACTTGTAGTGGGTTTTATATATATGAATGTGAAAGAAACCTGCATATTACTCAGACTAATTGTGCTGTGGTGAATCATTCTTTACATGAATTTGGTATAGCTAAGTTTGAAAATTTTTTGGTCTCAAATTATAAAATTTGATGTGGACCCTTATCTTTAACTATTTCAAAGAGGCAATATAATTGAAGTGTTTATATGTTAGCCTAACATCTTTTTACCTCCCAAAAAGCTGCACAACTTTTTAATTTTACAAGTTAATTTGCAAGAATCCTGAAGAACTTCAGATGAAAAATAGGTTTAGTAATTTTGAAGCCAAGCTTCTAGGGAAGGTACTTTTTGTCAAAAATCTAAGGAAATGTTTTATTCCAATTTCTCCTGGTATTTCATGCTTGTTTGTAATGCCTTTGTGGACATTAAGATGTAAAATATAGGAGTAGCCATGTTTTGTCCCATAAGGTTATGTAAATATATCCGCACAGGCCTGGTTGTACCTTGCAGTTGCGGTATGACATAGTCTGAAGAATTCGTGAATCCCATTATAGCATTTCTGTCTTCTTCTCCAGGAATGTTTTGATTTCAACCTAAAAGTTCCTAGTCTCTAATGAGATTCAGGATCGATTCCAATAAATTTTAACTTCAAGTTCACCAAAAGCAATAGGGTGATGCCAATATATATGCCATAATATACAAAGGTGTGACTTTTCATGGTAGGCATAGGTATAGAGTGGAATTGGAATATAAGTTCAGATACATACGAAAAAAGAAAAGATAAGGATCTTAGGAGTTGATTGGCCAAGAGTAGTTGGCATCTTATACAAGCAAATGGACGCTTTTTGGCAAGGCAGAAGATGACACAGCATCACTGTAGAAAAATTTCAGATCCACATTCACTTTCCTATGGTAATACACCTTCAATGAGCGATCCCACGTACACTTACTCAGGACGATAGCTTACATGTTTATCCTGAACAAAATACCAATTGGAAAGTTACCTTCTTTCTTTCAACAACAGGATTTGGTTTTCTGTTCATGATATGTCTAACAAGCATGCATGATGTCTAATTTTTTGAAAAAAGCATGCATGATGTCCCGACTCATTCTTTTCTAGTACAATGTTTGCTTCTAATAAAGGTTTTATAATAGATTATGATAATTATGACTGGTTCAGATGCAAATGTGATAATTAGTTACCATTTTGAATACTAATTAGAGCAATAATTGCGTTGGCAAGTAGTTAATTGCTATTTGAAAGTTTGATTTTGGGATTTCATTCAAGAGGACTATGTCCTCAAGGTAGTCAAAATTTCAAATCGTTTGAAGTCACTTTTTATCTAATAGAACCAAGTGAAGTTCCCTTTTTTTCCCCTTACCTAATTTATTCAACAAGCAGACACCATCAAGTATACCTTTTGAACCATTAATCGATTCACCTGACCCTTAAAAAATCATGAATGAGGGTAATAACCCTTCATTGTTTTTCTGTTTTACATAAAGGAAGAATAATGATAATTCATCAGAAACCGAAGACTTTAGAGGCTTCTGTTAGACTGCTTTTTCAGTTGTTTCTGGTTTGACTTGAGTTACTTGAACAGACAAAGAAAAGCCTAACTTGAAGGGACTTTGACCCATTGAATGTATATAAAATGTAAACAGAACATGGGAAAAGCGGGAAGATCACATGATTTTAACACACTGTGGTCTAGTTGAAACGACCTTTGGCTCGCCAAAATTGGAAAGCAACATGAATTAGAAAGTTGGTGATCTTTAGCTGTTCCTCGTTCGCCAACTTTAATTTTTGCATCTAACAGAAAAAAACAATAATTACACTATTGTAAGGGCCTCTTAGATTCATGGATTCAAATCCCAACCAGATTGATTTTGATATTAAAAAGTTAGGCATCTTCCTGAAGTTTTCTTTTGACTTGCATGTACTCAATTTCCATGGGACAAGATAAAGCATGCAAATTTCACTTTATGACTAAAGAGTAGTAAAGACGCACCGACTATAATTTAAAAGTTAGAACCATTTGAACGAAAAGTTTGGCTGCCAGCACGGTTCATTTCCTCTGTTAGCAGTTGCAACAGTGCAAGAGACCTTTAATTTAGGATTATGAAGCTAGTTTTCAACTCGAATTAAGGCTTTTGAGTAGATCAGGATTAAATGTTTTCGATTATCCTACTTCAACATGTATGATTCATTTGATAGTTAATTTCTACTTGTCAAATAAACTTATCATATAATTACTTGCTTATTTTAAGTTACTTGTAAGGCTATGCAGGCAGCCAATGTTTAAGAATTAAAATTCTCTATAACGTAATAGAAAAAGTTAAGATGAGTCCTCCTAAGTGATAGTATTATTTGAAGTTTTAGATTCAAGTCTAAATATATTAATTACTATTAATTATATGGGTTAAACTTATTATTCAATTTTAATTCATTAATTAATAATTTATTTAAAATATGTAATTTGCGAATTTAGTTATCATTCCTAGATTTTCGTGTAATCTGAAACATAACTTTGAGCTTTAGCTTCAAATGGATCACTTGTCCAATTCAAAGTAAACAACTATTCTTAATTGTTAGTTAGCGGTAGTAATGCCATGTTGTCATAACATGAAAGGATTAAGTTTTTGAAAGTTTCAAAAGCAGAAATAGACCTCTCTGCATGCTCATGCTGTCTTTTTAGAGTTTGCTGGGACTGTAATTGATTTGGTGGACCTCACTAAACCCTTACTATGTAGAAGAAGAATACTTAATCGTGATTATGCAATTAACGGTTTCAATTGGTCCAGATATGATATTAGGTGTTACTGTGATCAACCAATGGAATTAGTAACACATTTTGTCAGCATACATTACAAAAGAAAAGGTTCAATAGATTTCTATGTCCCACAGTCCACTTGACGCAGAAGATTTCTAAATAGAATCTATACCGTTGTTTCAGTTAATTTCAAGTCAAACTTAAACGCCCCTTGAATTGTTGGGCATAAACAAGCCACTAACTTATCTGTGATCATATTTTGTTGTTTAATTAAAGTTTCAAGTAATAATAAGGGCAGTAATCACATTGACAAAGATGATCACTACAATTATACAACGATAAATACATGTTAATTAAGTAGTCTAAATCTTAACTAATAACTTAATCATGAATAGGGTATGGTTTTACCATAAACTTTGCGAACTAAACACAAATCCCGCGAACTTTCAGGTGAAGCTTCGATTTATAAGTCTGGCCAGCTCTTCCTTCCCCTCTCAAAACATCTAACCAAGACTACATTTTCACCGAAAGTTTTGCAGAAACATTAAAACAGCCAAAGTCGTCAATAATTTAATAGGGACAAACATTTAGGAGAGACAGGTTGCGATCATTTCGGCAAACAAAGAAAGATGGGGGCAGCGCAGACATGTAGAGCAGATTGGTATGGTTTGGTTGAAGATCTGTGTCTTCTGTTCTTAGGACACGGTTATATCCCAATTTACTACTTCCCATCATATGTGGTTCCTCTGGTATTCCAAGGATTTATGTTGTTTTCTATAGCTACCTATGCTAGATGCTAGTTTAGTAACACGGTAAGGTTTTCTCATTTCTCGTTTTCATGTTTATTCTCAAAGTCCCCGGAGGTGACATTTTTGAAAGTGATAATTCTGTTAGGGATCAAGTAGTTGTGAACTCATGACGTCCGTTTGCTTGCACTTCAAATTAATTAAGAACATTTTAAGATGATAAGGTGAAGCCCTAAGTTTGGTTTATCTAAGTTACGTTCTATTAATTATTTCTACACAACGGATACTCCACGTATTATGTAACAAGGATATGCATATCTTTTACTAAATATTTTTGCCAATCACATATTTAGAGGAGTAATTGCTACCACAAACAAATACTCAAATGACATGTTTTATTTCCTTGTTTTAATAAGACAAAAATAAGTTTGACATATATATACAAACCATTTCTTATAGATTTACTCATTTTTAAATATTTTTTACATTTAAAATTTTTGAAAAATATCTTATGTTATTTGTTACTTCTTAGATAATATACAAGGGGATTGAATTGCATATATTTATTTCTTAACTTAATGAATGATTTATCTATACTAATGAATAGTTATAATAAATTTATATAAGATAAAATAAACAGTGCAAAAATAAAAGAAAGCAAAGAAAGAAAGAGAAAATAAGTTATAATTATTCCATCAAACAACTTTTGACTTACCTTTTTTCCCTAATTCGCCTGAGAATTTAGTGTAGTGTTATTCAATGGGCTTAGAGAAACATTTTGTACATATATCTTCTTTTTGAGTGAAGAAGAATCTTTTGCATATCTCTTTTGTCAAGGATGAAGAGGAACGCTAACAATTCAATCGTTCTATCAATTAATATCTCAATTACTTAAATGCAATACAAGAATTTATTTTATGACCACTGATTGCAATAACGTTTCCCATCATGCTTATACACACATAAATGTAATGAAATTTTTTCAAAAGCTTCTAAAAATGTCTCAATACCACCAAAGATCTTTTTCACAATGCATGTATGGTCTGTTTATTCTTAAAACAACTAAATTTGTCTGTCACATATATAAATCAAAAAATCAATCTTGACAATGACTAGCAACAATGACATTTGTTAGCCAATGTATGACATTTCTTGATCAATGTATCAACCGACATTCAAGTATAAACTTATGGTACACAAAAGATCTATAAGGATACTAGTTAACTAATATGTCATACTGATCGACTTAGTAGGTACAAAGTGAACAAACTACTTCAAAACTCTAACATTTTTTTGAGGAAATAGTATGGTACTTTATTCCATAGCTAACAAAGACAATACAAAGCTAGGAGGTGTTATAAACCACTCCTCACCATTCGAAATTGAACGAGTTGTTTGTGCAAATGCATGAGCAACCGAATTCGCTGAATGATAAACATGAGCAAATAATAACTCAGTCCTAATCTCCTGAACCTGAGATTTACAATCAAATGTTAAACCATCAAAAGCAGTAAAATCCATAGTATAAGTTGAATTGAGAGCTTGAACCACTTGTAGATTATCTGATTCAATCATTGCCCTTTGCCAAGCATTAGTCTTGATCCAACTTAAAGCTTCAAGTATCCCCATAACTTCTACAATTGATGGAGCCAAGGAGCTAGTTAATCTTAAGTTTTTTGTTGCAACAAAATCTGCATTCTCATCACGAATTACCATGCCTACACTTGTCTACCCTTCATTAACAGTTGTAGCTATGTCAACATTTAACTTCAACCAATTCCTCTCAGGTCTTGACCATCTTCTTCCCTGTGAACCAGACTCAGATCGATCAACTTTAACCTAAGCATCGGACCACAAAGAACACATGTGTACACTATGCAAGGAGCAACATGATGCATTTGGATATTTATTCTTCCAAATGATAGCATTCCTTTCCTCCCAAATAGACTAACAAAAATAGGCCAAAGTTGCAGCATCCTTTGGATTGAAGAGAGCTAATGCCCGCATAAGCTACTCTTTGAAGTTCTGAACTATCGGAGAGAACCACCCTAATAGTGAAGACTGCGACACCTGCTTGGCAAAACGACAATCGACTAATAAGTGCTTGATAGATTCCACCCAAATACTACACATCGGACAGCACTCAGAAACATTAACTTTCCTTAAGCGAGGCAACTCTCTGCAAGGCAACGAATTAGATGCAGCTCGCCACAAAAATTTTTTGACTTTTGGAGCAGCTGGAATAGACCAAAACTTTTTCCCAAATGACTTCTGTTCTACATTAATGACAACACCCAACTCCCGCTCCTGAGCCTTATAAGCACTCCGGACAGAATATTCACCCTTGTTCTCGAACCTCCAAAATTGCGAATCAGCTTGGAAGCCTATTCTTAAAGGAATAGAAAGAATCAAATGTCTGTCCCTTTCATTAAAAATAGAATTAATTAATTCCACATTCCACCTTCTATTTTCAATCAGATCCGAAACCATAAACACTCTATAAGCTACATCAAACTCTGTAGTAACCATAGGCATTTCATGATCCGGAAGCCAGCAATCAAGCCAAATAGAAATATCAGTACCTGTACCAACTCGCCACATCAAACCTGATTTTAAAAGCTTCTGTGACTCTCTAATACTTCTCTAAACTTAACTCGGGTTCAATCTTAAGGGAGCTTCCAAAAAAGGACACTGTGGGAAGTATCTTGCCTTTAAAAGCCTGCTAGCAAGAGAATCAGAATGTTTTAACATATTCCAACCCAATTTACCCAACATAGCAACATTGAATTGGCGAAGCTTTTTGAAACTCAAGCCCCCCATATGTTTATGCTGCGACAATCTTTCCCAACTGATCCAGTGGATACTTTTGTTTCCATGCTGACCTTTACCCCACCAAAATCATGCCATCATCTGCTGTATATCCTCGCACACCCCTTTCAGTAAAAGAAATAAGTTCATCACATAGTTTGGCAATGATTGCAGCACCGTCTTGACTAGCACCTCTTTACCCGCTCTGGACAACACATTTTGCTTCCACGAATTTAACCGATACCACACTCTATCCTTGACAAAGTTAAAAACTTCTTGTTTGTTGCGTCCAATATCCATTGGGAGTCTAAGATACTGCCCTAAATTTTCATGCTCTTGAACTCCGAATTCTGCATAAATAGAATGTCGAAGAGAGTCTGCAATATTAGCACTAAAACAAATCAAGGACTTTTCAAAATTAATAAGCTGCCCAATAGCCTCAGCATAAACATTTAACACCTCTTTCAAAGTGGTTGCCTGAGATTGTGAAACCTTAAAAAAAAAGATGCTATCATCCGCGAAAAATAAGTGGGAAATCTTTGGTGCATTTTTGCAAATTGACACCCCTTCTAACCGTCTTTCTACCACCCTTGACTGAAGCAAGCAAGATAAACCTTCCATACACAAAATGAACAAATAGGGGGACAATGGATCACCTTGCCGCAAACCTCTCCGAGGGGTAATAGCCTCCAATAATTTGCCTTGATGAAGTACTTTAAAAGATACAGTAGAGACACATTCCAAAAGAAATTGCACAAAAGCTTCCGCAAAACCCATCTTCCGCAACATCTCTGATAGAAAACACCATTCGAGCCTATCATAGGCCATACTTACATCTATTTTTAAAGCTGCAAAACCTTCTTTACCTCTTCTTTTACCTCTCATAAAATGCAACGTCTTATAAGCAACAACAGAGTTATCCTGGATGTTACGACCAGGAACAAACGCACTTTGAGACATTAAAATGACCGATGGCAAAACCTTCTTCAACCTGTTGGCTACCATTTTAGAGATGATTTTATACAAAACTTTACACAACGCAATAAGTCAGAGATCAGTCATCCGCTCCGCTTGCTTCTTCTTTTGGATAAGAACAATTGCTGTTTCATTTAACTCAGTAGGAAAAGATCTTTCATGAATGTAGGAGATACAGAAATTAGCTACCTGTTCACCAATAATTCCCCAATATTTTTTATAAAATCCTGGATTGAAACCATCTAATCATGGGGATTTATTCACTTGCATGCTAAACACTGCTACTTTTGCTTCCTCCCTTGTATAATCCATTAAAAGCTCTTGATTCTGAAAATCAGTGATTGAAGAAGGAACTAGGTCAATTATCGATTGAGAGGACCTCGCACTTGAAGTGAATATGTTCCTAAAGTAATCGAGAATAATCCCTTCCAACCCAGTCTCCCAATCCTGCCAATTCCCAGAATCATCTCGTAGTCTATCAATCCGATTCTTTTGCTGTCTAATAGTAGCTTTCTGATGGAAGAATCTAGTATTTTGATCTCCTTCCCTCAACCAAAACTCTTTAGCTCTCTGCTTCTAAAATATTTCTCTCTGTTATAGAAGCTAAAATTTTTTTTGTTTAGCCTCTAAAAAACTCCTCCTGCTAAAAGCATCTTGTCTTCCTCGCAAGATCCCCATGCTGCGCTTACAAGCATCTATCTCTTCTTGCTTTAGCCTTCTCAAACCCCTACCCCATGCCTGCAACTCTACACTGCAAAATTTCAGTTTTTCCAAAATAGAAATCGGACCTGACTCACTCCATATCTTCACAACTATCTGTCGACATTCTTGCTCCTGACACCAAAAATGCTCAAAACGAAATAATCGAGGAGAATTTTATGGCAAATATAAGCAGACTTGAAGGAAAATTGGTAGATGATCTGAAGAACTATAGTCAACTACCGATCCTTTGAAAGTGCAAAATGACTTCTCCAGGAATCGTTTGTAAGAAAATGATCCAATTTAGCCTCCACCCAGTTGTAATCTGTTCTACCAATATCCCAAGTATACTCGTATCCATCCATAGGAAAATCATGTAAACCAGCCTCTAAAATTGCCTCTCGAAAATCTTGAATAAGATTGTTTGGTTGTGGGTTACCCCCTCCCTTCTCTCTATGGGCTAGAATTGAATTAAAATCTCCACAACAAACCCAAGGCATGGAATTTTGAGATGAGAGCTCTTTCAATAACGCCCAAGAAAAATGTCTTTTTGATCTATTAGGCCTCCCATAACAACCCGTTACACGCCAATTGCTCAAAGAGGCCAATTCAACACTAACATCAATATGCCAAAAAGAAGAACTAAGAAGAGAGACTTTGTCAACCGACTTCCGTAAAAAAGCAATCCCACCAATACGACCAATATTATCAACCGCAAACATACCATCATAACCAAAAGTAGTTTTTATTTCATCAACTCTTAAAAAAGAACAAATAGTTTTAACAAGAAAAATAAAGTTTGGCTTTTTTTCCCTAACAATTTCTTGCAAGGTTTCAATTGCACATGGGTTGCCAAGCTCATGACAATTCCAACTTAGGCAACTCATGGTTGTTCCTTTTTTGAACTTGAACTATTTTTGCCATCCACTTTGTCTTGTTTTTCATGGCCCTCCTCCTTTTCTTGGCCCATCCTCCTCTTTTTAGTTTCCCCTATAATAATGCCTTCAACCGTATCATGAGAATTTGAATTAGGATTGACTTCCATTTTTATGTCTCCCTTATCCTTTGCGTGATTAACGGCAAAATCTGTTGCTAAAGGATTTGCATTTTTCTCGCCATAATTTTTGGGATTCCCTAAATCAGTTTATTGACAACCTCCACCGTTCACCCATCATCCTCTGTTACTCCCACCGGAAAACACATCATCCTCCTCCCTAAGCCACCTTGCCCCAAAATTACTCTGCCTTCTACAAGGAACAGCTCTCAACTCCGGACCATACTTACGAACAACAGGCTTCCCTGCTAGTTCAATGAGACATGAGCAGAAGTTTTCACCATGCCCCAATAAACCCTCTATATAGCAAAAATTCGGAAGCTTTTCATATGTGAACTTCACAGCATACCATGCACGCCCTTCCTTCTTGAGATACTTCTCCTTCCTTAGAGGTTGACGAACGTCAAGTTTAACCCTCATCCGCATATAGGAATTCCATGAACTAGAAAACTTCTTTACACTTGCAAAATTATTCTCATCACATTCCAAACAAATCCCCATCGCATTTCCTAATCGTTCAACCACATTTTCCGAGTTAAAGCCAGGCTTCAACCCATGGATTTGAATCCACATATGAATTGAGAACAATGGGACATCCGTAGGATCATTGAATCCTTCAACTTTCTCTAACAACAAAATATGGTTATTAAAAGTCCAAGGACTCATACTCATAACACGATCTCGATCAACAACATGATAAAACTTAAACAAATACAACCCTTCTGATAATTCTCTCATTGCCATTCCCATCGTTGGTCGCCAAAGAGAAGCCATCGTATGTTTCATAGATTGGAAATGGATCTGAAGCTCCGTCAAGAATCGTCCAACCAAGCATAAAGACAAGTCCTCATATTCTTCAGTAACCTCATCCTCCTTGAACACAAAACCATCGACCTCCTCTCAATCAACTGACAAAGACGCCATCTCCACAGAAATATTATCTGTGTTATCCGCCATAATCACAAGTCACAAAGACTGACGAAACTTGTTAAAGAATAAGACGAGAAAACTTAACCCTCAAAATAGAGAGACATGTCTGCCTTTTTCCTAAGATTAACTAATACGTGATATAATCTATATCACTGCCATGAAGAAATTGAAGATGATCCTTTAAAACTCTAACATAAGTTAACCAAACATTCTAAAACAAGCCTTTTTTTTTCAAAAATTCTTAAGTTTTTCAAATATTAAAACATATTTATTTGATAAAAAAATGATCCAAAACTATTTCAAAGGTTTTATTATAATTATTTTAATCTCTTTAAACTAAACTAAATTTACTCCTGATTATGAAAGATTTATGAATTTCAGTAAGAGAAAAAGGAAAGGTTTAAGAAAAACTGGGGGAGATGATAAATAATGATATGACTCTACTGAAAATTACCAAGGGCGTAACTCTTAATAGAAAACTTTGGTATACTAGAATACGGAAAAAAGAATTTCACATAAAGAGGTCCTTCTTATTCTTATAAGTCTTTTAAACATTTTCTTTTGAGTCTTATATCTTATATTTAGCCTAATTAAACATTTAATATGTATAACGTCCCTCTTATCTATTTAGCCTAGATATTTTCTCACTTAGCCTGAATATTTTCTTGTAATGACTTGTTTAATTAATTGATTTACTTGTCTTCTTTCTTATTTGTGTAGTTATTTACTTACTTTATCTTTTATTTTTATTCTTATATCGTATTCTAAATTTATTGCATTATTTATGATATTACCTATTTAACATTGTTATCTAGTTTTATATTATATTATATGTTTAATTAGTATTTTTCATATGAATCTATCAAAAATAGCCTATTTACCAGTTAGAGGTAAATTTGTGTACTACTGAACTTCCCCAGACTCCGTGTATTAGCATGACTTTCACTGGGTTATTGTTATTATTGTTGTTGTTGTTGTTCCATATAATGAAATGACTATGTAATTTTTGAGCTACTAAACCATCAAAATGACTAAGATAAGAATATATAAAAGATTACAATATTTGTTTCACATGGAAGACTTTAATCTTTCTTGTTCTTGGTCTACTTGACTTGAATTACATTGAAGCTCTCTTAGATTGTATATATACACTTCACTTTAAAATCAAACCAACATTCTCTTGATTATGAAAACGTTCATATGTTATGCACATATTGAAATAATTATGTAATATTTAAGTCCCTAAACAAATGAAATGATGAAGAAAAAGTTATAATAAAAGAATAAATGATTTGTTACACGTAAATAATATGATTATAATGGGTAACTATCCGGACTTAGACTAGAGTCTCCAACAGGGGGTCTAAATTCAAGCCTGACCTAAGGTCTAATTGAACCTAAATTATACAACCTGAGCTTAATACCGTATCAGGCCTAAATAATTCGACCTGAGTTTGAGCCTAATCAAGCTTTCTCAGGACCAAAGCCTAATTGGGTCAAATGCGCAAACTCAAACTTCAAAAACTTATATTTTTAACCAACAATCAAATGTAGCGCTTAATTAACAGTTAGCTGCAATAATTTTTAAAAAGAAAAAGACAATCAGAAGATATACATAAAATTCCTGTAAAATACCTTACTATCTCCACAATTAGATGCAATTTCCTGATCAAAAACTAGTAAAATGAATTGCTTTACTAAAATCGAGGAAGGAAAAACTAGGCAACACATAGCACCGACACACAAATAGGGACAATTAAGGTAATCAATAGGCAAATTGTATAAGTATTAATCAATAAATGATGTTTTTTGTTACATTAAAAATCAATGTTATTTTATATAGGAAATATATTCATGCTTCGGGTCAAGTCAAGTCGTAAAACCTTATCCCAACCAGAAGTCTAAACTAAAAAACGTTCGAGCCTAATTGAAGTCGAGTCAACTTAGCCGAACTTGTTGACTTCAAGTTTGGATCAAACTTAGGTCCTTTTGTCACCCTTAATAAAGAGGATCAAAATTTTCTATTTTTTGGTTCACTTGACTTTAATTGTGTTGAAGATATCTTAAACTATACAAGTGCCACACTATGTTCATTTTTTAATCCTTATATTGCTCAATTCATGTAATTAGCTCCGTTACTCATTTTACCCTTTAATAATTTTTTTTAACTTGATATGTCATATATTATTTAATTTTATTATGTAGAACTACTAACATCGCAAAAAATAAATTAATTAATAGAGATATATTTTATTATCATTGTAAATAAAAATTAGAATCTTACTTATTCTAACAATAACAATAGTAAAAACTCAAAAAAAGAGTTTTTTTAATTAAATTTCAATCATAATTATTGTTAATATAAATTATTATTAAAATCAAGTCAAATTAGTCACTCTATCACATTTATAATAGTCCGTTACATGACAATTTCTATTAAAATTAACAAGATTTTTTAAATTTTCAAATAATAAAAATGTTTTTAGAATGAACGTGAACGACAAAACGGTACCCGTCTTTTATCATACAAACAAGTCTTTCATAAATTTAGGAAACATTATGTTTTCAACAGAATTAAGAACATAATGTCTAATCTGAAATGGTACGTGGGGAAGAAGGAACATGTAGGAATACGTGATGAGAATTTACCCATCATCACTCACATGGCAACACCAATTATTAGGTGGATTAACATCTTCTCAAGAGTTTGCCTTGGAAGGAAGTGTTAAGTAATGGTGCGAGTGATCACATTGTCTCTTCGATGCACACACAGAAAGAGAGAGAGAGAGAGAGTCTAGTCATCATCAGCATCGCATCGCATTTCCAAAAACGATGGCTCTGGGCGTACGTGGTCCACTGGTCCCAGCTTCCTCCGCCATGCACGCTCGCTGCCTACAATATATTTCCTGTCCTCTAGCTCTCGGATCAATACCTCTCTACTATGAAATCTGAGGCAACTCTACTGGCGATAGCATTTTACGTTTTTGGTATTGAATTTGCTGTTGGATCCGACCAACGTGTGATAATACATGTATACTTTTGTAGAACCCAACCCGACCCTTCTCTCCCATTGAACTTGCTGCTTCACTTTACGTTAGTCTGTGGGGATTACATAATTTCTGACCACATGAATATGATGTAGGCCATGTTACATATATGATGTTTTGCTGCGTTTCTTTGTTTCATCAAAAACGCAACAGTTTTGTCGACTAAATTGTTGTCTGGAAGAATTGGATCACAAAAATGAATGGAGGTAAAACTGCTGGGGTTCATATTGACTTCAAGTCAAGGAGCATGGCTTGGAAAAAGTTCATTTCAGAATCATTAAGCTCATATTACCTTTTATATTTGGTTTTATTAATTAAACCATCCACTTCCGAAAAGCACGATAGCGTACAGAAACACATTACGTATTAAGGAAGGGATTAGGGATCTGCATCAACTTTAATGTCATCATTTACAGTATACAAAGGCTTCTCTTTTCTCTTTTCTTGTCACATTAAGAAGAAACATGTACGTGTAACCTGCTAGATCACTAAGACCCGTTGATAGGTTCCAAGGTCCAAGAACTGCAGGGCATTTGGGCTTTTAGATCCATTCACAAGATATCTTGAGAAAATTCGATCTGTTAGTTTAGGATCTGTAATTTTTAATTTTATTTTTAAATAAAATAAATATATTTAATTATTAATATTAATATAATTATATTTTATCAAAAATAATAATTACACATGAGATAAAATTTAAAAATAAATTGTTTTTAATTAAATAAAATTATTTAATCTCTTATACAATATTTATTAATTAAATTATTTTATTTTATTAAATAAATAATTTAAAAATTGACTTTTTTAGCTATAAATTAATATTTATTTTAAATATATT
>JAOQML010000005.1:39752428-39767165 GCA_027568935.1 Erythroxylum urbanii | reverse complement strand
AGAGAGAGAGAGAGAGAGATAGAGAGAGAGAGCAAATATACAGTTATCTCTAACTAATAATTTAAAGAACTTCAAAACTTCCATCATATAGATATGTTTATCAAAAATGGCAAGGTAAAGTCCTTTAGTCATATGATCAATTAACATATATCAATTAAACTATGTTTCACTATAACGTCACATTTTTTTATACAAGTTCTTTGTGATCAACATATTTGATCTCTAAATGCTTAGACCAGATAAGATTCTTATTGTTATTACTGAACAACACTATAGAAAGATTGTTACAGTATAAATCAGATATAATTAGTTACTAAATTAATCACAAACAGTTCAAAAATCAAATTTCTTAACCAAACTGAAAGTGAAATAGCATTGTAACATGTGAAAAACTCTACATACATAGTCAAAGAGTTCACTAACTTGACACTTTTCTATAAGATAACATCATCTGCTGGCATAAAGATATAACTTAATGTGGACTTTTCTTTTACAGATATGTAGCAAAGTAAGAATTTATGTACCCAATCAAATATAATTTCTTGGCACTCCTTTATGTCAGTATATAATCCTTTATTCCTTTGAGAAATTTCATAACTCATTTAACTACATTCCAATAATGTATATAATATTCCAACCATTAATGCAATATTTGGTCTATTATAAACCTAATCATACATCAAGTTTTTACCGATTATACTAGAATAAGGAACATTCTTCATAGTCTCTCTTTTTATTTCATTCTTTGGACATTATATCAAATATAATATCGCTCTCTATGAGAGATTAATATTGCCTAAGGTTTATAATTTTTTATGTTAAACCATTGCAACACACATTCAATGTATGCTCTTTGAGAGAGGCCTAAAAGGACTTAAGATTTATCTTGGTGAATTTGAATACTAAGGACGAAAGATGTTTCACGAAGATCCTTCATGTCAAAATTTGGCCAACATATACTTTACCTCATGTAACATAGTCAAGTCACTTGGTACAAGGTAATGTTCTCCACTTTTAAAATTAGAAAAAAGATCTTACTCCCCCTAAATTTATAGAATAAGAATCATTCAACTTTATTTACTACAAGGCCAAATAAGGTGACTACTCATCAAATTTCAAGTACCACTGACAAAAAGCTTGTTTTAATTTGTATAATTATTTTCTCAATTTACATACCATATGACGCTTGTCATTTTCTTGAAATTCTTCAAGTTGTACTATATAGACCTCCTCATAAAGATCTCTACCAAGAATGCAGTTTTAACATTCATATAATGTAACTTCATATCTTAATAAGCTATTATTGCCTTAATCACTTTAAATGCATCTTTGGAAAATATAAGAGAGAAAATGATATTAAAGTTTGTCCCTTCTCTCTAAGTCAAACCTTTGGCAACTAATTTATCTTTAAGCTACTCAATCTTATCTTAGAGTCCTATTTACAACCAATAGGTTTACAATATTAAGGTAAATTAACAAGTTCTCATACCTAATTATGCTTTATAAATTGCATTTCATCATTTATTATATCCTACTATAAATTTGTACGAGGACCAAAAACCACATATGAAAAGTAAATAAATTAACAACATCTCCAATTTTATAATCATTCTCACTAAGATAAACAATATAATAAGATGATATGATACGTCTCCTCACCTTAGTGGATCTTTTCAATTGAACCTGATAAATATGATCTTGTTTTACAAAATCTACATTCAGTGTATGTATTAGTTCCTAGTCATATACTATAGTGACACTAGGTACAAAATCCATTAATTCTAACTAAATGGATGAAGAATAAGAAACTGTAGTATTAACTTTGTTATCATCCAAAACGTGAGAAAGACCAACCTCATCACAAATATCATATTATAAAAACAAAGTTATTTGTGATTCCATAATTTTGGATCCACCATCTTTATAGTAAAATATGTAGCCTTTAAAATATTTAGAATAATCTACAAAATAGCAACAAGTAGAACAATAATGAAATTTATTTTCATAACGATTATAAAGACATATCTCAATAGGACAACCCCAAACACAAAAATGAGTAAGACTATGTTTTCATCCTTTTCATAACTCAAAAGGTGTTTTAGGTATGAAATTGCTTGGGAATCTGTTTATAATGTATGAACCAATCTTAATAGCCTTATCCCAGAGGTAATATGGAAGGTTAGTCATTATCTGTACGCTCCTTATCATATCCTTCAAAGAACAATTTTGCTTTTTGTTCATGACTACTTAGTATAGGAAACACCTCTTAAATTGTAAAAAGGATGAAAACATAGTCTTACTATTGTAATTTCTAAACATTTGGCAAACAAGCCATTTTCTTGTGTAAAAATGGGATATTTATTATAATATTCATTATTAGACCTAACAATTTTAATAAATCTTTTTCATTGATTCTCAACTTTAATATTAAATAACTTAAATTTATTAATAAATTCAAATTTTTCTTTAGTCAATAACATATTAATAATAAGAATAATCATCAATAAAGTCATAAAATATCTAAAATTACAAATGGTGAGTGAATAAGGACCAAAGGTGTTAGTATGAATTATCTTTAAAAATTTGTACTGCAAGTCGACCTCTTTTTCTTTATTTAGGTCAACTTACCTCTACAATAATCAATACATGTCTCTAGATCATCAAAATCAAGATTTTGAATGATGTTGTTCTTAATCAACCTTTTAACTCTTTCTCTAAAGATGAGACATGATCCTTTATGCTACAAAATGAACGACTTTTGTCTTTATCAAAGGTCTTTTCTTAATAACCTTTTCAAAAATAAATGAAGTATAGATTTTTTCATAAGTTACTCATTTTATATAAATTATAAGATAAGAAAGTTGTGCTAAAATGTTCAATATAAAATTATAATTGTACACTTGAGTTTTCAATTACAAAACTATAGTCTTCTTTATTCAAAGTAGATACATAGATCAATTTACATCAAAAAGACAAATATAAAACATTTATATAAAATAAATATAAAACTAAGCTTCAAGATTTAAACAAATAAATCTTATAAATTTACATCAACTTATTCATTATTGCCAACTATTAGATTTAACTTATATTTAGTTATTCATCTCCTTGATATGAATTCTTGCATTATGAAAGCAATATAATTAGAAGTTCTTGGCCACCAAGAACTTGATGTAGCTATAACAGTATTAGATTCATAGATGATATAAGCCAGAGAGTTACTTGATAGTTCCTATGAAAGGCTTTATACTTAATGAGGTCGTCAAAGTCCTTAAAATTAATTCCGATCCTCTAACTTCTTGTAGTAGTCGTAGAACCAATTCAAATCTCAAGAGAACTAAACATCAGTTTCTTAATTTCAAATAATAAAATAAAGTGGGGATTTTCGATTAATTAATTAATTAACTAAAATTAACAAGGAACCAAAATAAATTAACTGAATATAAAAGGAAGAAATTTAAGATTACTAAACTCTGATTCAAGGAAAATATCTCATCTAATTGTAACATCGATCATTAACCTAAAAAGAATATTTGTCACAATTTAAGTATTTAGTCCGAAATATATTAGCATAGCCATAATAAGACTCAAACTTTCTTAAATTAATTAGTTTAAATCCAGCATCCAGACCAAAACTTATCATCCATTGACTGGATGTAATAGCATTCCATATCAAATAAATGATAGCAATAAACTTAGTGAAAAATACTAAAACCTAAATTAAATAATCGAGATAGTTGTAGCTATTCAATTTATTTTTCTTGTTTATCATAAGTTAAACATGCAAATTCATAAATAATATATTTGCTACTTGTACCAATCCTTCATGAAAACTATGAATAATTGAATTCATAGATAGCTACATAATAATCAACATTAAATTAATTTGATAGATTAATCAATATTAATTATTGATGAAATATAAGAACACAAAACAAGAAATACTTGAATTAAAACATGAATAAAAGTTTAGAACAAAACCTCACAAAGTTAGAACTAGAGTTTCGAATCCCCTTAAATCATAATAATTGAGTTTAGCCACACATGACTTTTGCTCCAACACCAAAGATAGAAGAAAGATGAAGAATTCAGAGAAAAGTAAGAAGAGAATGATTCATTCTTTAGGAAGGTAACATCCCTTTTATAAAATTTTTTAATCTAAACATAATCTTATCATATCTTGCAAAAATGCTTATCTAAAACAAATCTCAATCTCTTCATGATAGGGATAGAAAGAAGTCTCCTACTTAAACTTCAACTCTTCAAGTAAATCTGGCATTAGGCTTTATCATCCCTTATCCATCGCAATCATCTTTTCACTTTATCCAAAATTCGTGATTATCACTAACAATGTCCCAATTTGATGTAATCTCCACTTTTCATCTCCTAAAACAAAACAACCTTTATCCATTGTAGTCATCTTTTCACTTTATCTAAAATTCGGGGCTATCACCAATAACGTCCCAATTTGATGATATCTCCACTTTTCATCTCCTAAAACAAAACAAACATTAATTTTCCTTTTTAAGCAATAAAATATTTCCAAAACAAAAGAGATAATTCCAAATAATTTAACAAGATATCATCTTATCAATACTTCATGCCATCCTATTTTTTATGACCCTTCTTCTTAAATAAGTAGCTCATACTCCTTATAATATTTGTAAAGTCCCCTTATAACACTAGTCTAAACTTGTTCTTTAAGTGGAGGATATTCTAGAAGCCTTACCTTTGAGTTTTCTAAGTTTAGCTTTAGGTTCTGATTTAGTGGCTATCAAGGTTATTAGTGTGGTTTTATTTAGTTTTTTAGTTAAACTTACTGGACCCTCCTATGGTTTGATAAACTATCAAAATGCTCCTTGATTTTTAAGAACCATCGTATAATCCCCTTTATAGTTTTGTTTTTCTAACACTCATCCCTCCTACCGTCAATGTCCACTAAAAATCCTAAATTCAAATGCAAACTTGGCATTGTATTAGGAACATGGCACTACTATGCCACCTAACCAATGATGTTTTATGGATTATTCCACACAACTTATAACTTTACGTGATGTTATTTTTTATATCCCACTGACTGGCGCATCGTAACGTTAGTCAAAATAAAATAACTAGACTACTACTGTAGCAGTGGTGAGTCTAGGTCAATCCCACAGGGAGTGTTTGGTTAGCCTATGAAATGAAATTAATCAGTGTTTAGGAAAAATGGGGGTTTGGATTTTTGGAATAAGAAAATAAAATGAAACTAACTAATAAAAACAAATTAAAGAAAATATACGAAAAATGGTAAAATTGGAGAATTCGGTAGGGATCTGATTTTTTGATTTAATCTCAGCCTACATCCTAATTAAACATAATTTATTGATTTGTTGTTCTCAAACCTCTCCTAGAAACTATTAATCGTGAGTTAATAATTAACCCGAGTTTTTCCTTAGGTTTTGTTTAATCAAGATACGATCGTTGATTAAACCTAACCACCAAATAACCTAGGATACGATCTCTAGATTTAATTAGGCAGTAGCATTAAGAATTAGGAAAACTGATTAATCAAGACAATAATCACATACGATGTGTCATTTAACCTAGGTCATGTCATCCCTAATGATTACGAATCATTAGTCGCTACATATGAATTTCAACATAACAATTACGGATTATATCGAAATTTTAGCAATGGGTATGCAATCAAATGATTCAATAAACACATTAAAATCATCCTTTCACAATCCCAATGGGTTCATACACAAATAACCGAACAATAATGAAAATCCGATTAACTATACACAAAACTCAAATCAATTAACATAGGATAACACAATCAATTTCTAATGAGAGAAAGAAACAACAAAAATAATAAAAAATACTTAACCCGGGTCATCGGTGTCGATATTACCTCCGAACTGATGTCGAGACGTTACTCCTCCATAGGTCTCCCAAAAAAATAGAGCTTAGCCCCTATTTCTATCCCTAACCGAAAACCCCTAAATTCTACTTCACTACGCAAACGTTTCTTCTTCATTGTTCATGATGGGATAAATAAACATTTGTCCCACCCATTATTCACGCAACTCTTCTTTTCTTCTCTGCCGCTTCCACTCTTCATTTTAGCCACTCTTCACTCTCCTCTCCTCTCTACTGTCATGCCCCTGTAGCTGATGGGACGAATTATTAGTAATTCCACCCTACTATTCACGCCTTCTCTTAACCTTTTTGCCTTGTTAAAACGTTAGAGTTCACGCTTATTAAAATGCTAGCGTTCACGTTAGCGTTTAACGCTAGCTTTCAACGTTAACGTTAATGCTAACGCAACGCTTTAACGTTAGCATTTTATGCTAGCTTTCGACTGCTTTGTCCTCTGCATTTTATTCATTTTGCAGTGTCGTTTTGCTTCTCTTTTCTTTCAGCTGTCCATCTTCATTAACTTGTTAAACATTTGTGCTCCAATTTGCTTTAGAATCTTGCCTTTTTGGTCTCAAATATACATATCAAGATATTCAACCTAGAAGTCAACACAAATTAAGCATTTTACCTTGAAAATAAGATTGAAATCACATGGAAGTACATAAGAAAATGTAAGATAATTCAATCCTATACCCCAACACTTGAACTATTTCTTGTCCTTAAGCAATTTAAACATAACCAAAATATTATATCAATTCGTTTTCAAAGAAAATCAAGTATATGCAATCCTTCAGACATCGGCAACTCAAGTATTAAGCTACTATATATATAATAATTTTTTTCATCAATGCACATAAACAAAGTCAAATGAAGACACCATTGATCAAAGGTAAGCTTAAAATTAAGATGAACTTTTCTCACGGTGTTCACTCATATCACTCAAGTATGTGATGGGTTGGTGTTTTACTCAAGACTCCCTCTAAAAGACTACACTACCATAGGCTTACAAATACACCCATTTTCCTCTATATAGAATACATGTTAACATAGATCAAAAGGACTTTTACTTGGGTTGTAATGGAGTTTAGGTTAAGGTAAGGTAAAAAGGTCAAACGGTTACTCACAAGCGTTCACAAAGTACTAAGTAAAAGCGACAACTAACTACAAGTTCTAAGATAAACATATGAATACAATGGATTAAAACTACTCATCACTAACTAATGCTACTATGTTTTATTCCTTTTCTTTTTCTTTTTTTCTTCTTTTTTTGTCATCTTTCCTTTTTTTTCTTTTTTTACTTGAATAAACCTAAAAGCAGTAGGAAACAATAGTAGCATATATCAACAAAACATGAGTAAAAGTACCTCTAAAAATATCTCAAAATACAATACAAAATAAAAGTCCCTAAATTATAGACAATAAATGTTTACTTAGTACTTCATTAAACTTGTGACAGGGTAAGGCTAGCGGGTTTTTTTTTTTCAATGTAAGGTGATTAATACATAAACAAACAAGGTTAAAGGTTCAAAGGGGTCTGCAAGGGAAAAATGACTTGGTGGGTTATCTAAGCTAAGGGTTCAAAACAAAGAAGGCCTTAATCATTTTCATAAACCATGCAACTAGTAGTTTTAAACCGATTCAATGCAAGTTCTGAAGGTAATCTTCCTAGGGGAGCCTCACACACAACAAAGAAACAGAATGACTGTGAAATGCAATCATATAGGCTCAAAACCTCATATGTGCTTATATGAAAATCCATCAAAATTTCATACATTACCTAATCACTCAAGTATCAAATTATTGATTGAGTTTATGCAACCAACTACTTTAATCAATCCACATCATTCACCTTCCTCTCAAGTTGCCTAATCCAAATTCATGCATACAACTCAATTCTCAGTCCAACTATTATGACAGAATTTCATGATTCAACATTCATCATTCATCATAATTCAAGGGCAAAAATTTTAAAACTAGCCTCACCCCCACACTTAAATGATACATTGTCCTCAGTGTCTTCAACCAATAAAAACAGAAAGGGAATGGAAACAAGAATACTCCCCTCAAGAGGCCATGTGAATCCTGAAAACAAAGAAATAACAGCTTCCCTCTTGAAGAATAGCAACCCATCTTCCACCTATAACCAAAACAAACAAAAAGCAAATAAACACTCAAAGCAAACTAACCAACAAATATGCACAAAAGAGAAAACACAAACAAAAACAAAAGGATACGGATGGAGTGCCTCCTATCAAGCGCTTATTTTAGGTCATAAGCTTGACCCTTGGTATATGCACATCATCCATTGTCGAATGGATGCTTGAGCCCAACAAGAAGCGTGCTTAAACTCCGTGAGGAGCCTAGAGCACCTTCCATCGAAGTAAGCTTTTTATCAGCACGATACCTCGAGGCTTCTGAGGAGTGGAACTTCATCGTTTCGCCATCATACTCTAATGTCCACTCATCTTTTCAGGCATTGCCCTTCTCACACCAGGATGATCTTCATAAAAGTATCGCCAATGGGTGTGGAGACTCAACATCCTGCTTGCTATCTTCGGTCTTCAGCTCGCTCGCCCATAGCTCTCCTAAAAACTGCATTTCTTGTGGCTCTTCCTCTTTCTTTAGATTCTTGATCTCTACTGATTCCTCGCTCTTTTGAAATAATTCGAATGATTCTTCGCCTTTTTTTCGTTTAATTCTTCCAACCTACTAGGTAAAGGTGAAAGGTTAGTCTCGAACATAATTACGGACTCAGTATTTACCTCCGAGCTAAACGATATAGTTTTTTCTGCTCCAAGCTCCTCCTCTACTTCTTCTATATGAGTAATTCGTTGAGGATTGACCTCAAAATTCTCAAGCTCCTCATCACTTTGTAAAGTTTCTACACAAATGTCCATTAGGTACACCTCAGGTTGATACAACTGCTCCTTTTCACTTTGTGGCTCCAGATGATTGATATCTCCCCATCAAGGCCATGCATCTTGCTGGAATTGCAGAGCATCCTCTCAGATTTGTTGTACATTTTGCTGAAACAACTGTTGCATATTCTGTTGGAACTACTGTATGTCCTCACAAATTTGAAGATTGTTAGCAGCCATAATATTAAGCATTTCTTCTAGAGACGTACCTAAGTCGTGTTGGCTCTCCGAATATTGGGCGTTAGACCATGTATTTTTAAAAAATGCCCTCCATCATGCTGGAATTGTAGAGTATTCTGCTGCAATTGCAAAGTATTAGCATTCATTATATCAATCAAACCTTACAGAGATGGATCGGAGTTATGATAGGAAGCTTCTGGTCTGTATAAGAATTGTTATGCATCCTGCAAACTGTCATGGAAGTAATTCTAATGATTATCCAATCCATAACAAAAGTTAGGTTAATCAGTCCAAACATTGTTATAAGATTGAGAATATGAATTATAAAAAAAATTACTTCCATCCATAACAATTTTTTTTAATTTTTATAAAACACAATCATGAAATACAATAAAGAAAGGATCACAAAATAACTGAAAAGAAACTAATTATGAACAATTATATACAAAACACCAATTAAATGACAAAAAAACTAAAATATCGTACTCCCCGACAACGGCATCAAAATTGACCAGCATGTTGTAACGCTAGTCAAAATAAAATAATTAGACTACTACTGTAGCAGTGGCGAGTCTAGGTCAATCCCACAGGGAGTGTTCGGTTAGCTTATAAAATGAAATTAATAGGTATTTAGGAAAATTTGGGGGGTTTTGGATTTTAAAATTTCTAATAAAATGAATCTAACTAATAAAAAAATTTAAAGAAAATATACAAAAAATGGTAAAATTGGGGAATTCGGTAAGAATGTTGTTCTTTGGTTCAATCTCGACCTACACCCTAAGTAAGCATATTTTATTGATTTGTTGTTCTCAAACCTCTCCTAGAAACTCTTAATCGTGGGTTAATAATTGACCTGAGTTTTCCCTTAGATTTTGTTTAATCAAGATACAATCGTTGATTAAACCTAACCACCAAATAACCTAGGATAAGATCTCTAGATTTAAGTAGGCAGTAGCATTAAGAAATAGGAAAACTGATTAATCAAGGCAACAACAACATATGATGCATCATTTAACCTAGGTCATGTCATCCCTAATGATTACGAATCAATAGTCGCTACACATGAATTTCAACATAACAATTATGGATTATATCAAAATTCTAGCAATGGGTATGCAATCAAACGATTCAATGAACGCATTAAAATCATCCTTTCACAATCCCAATAGGTTTATACACAAATAACTGAACAATAACAAAAATTCGATTATCCATACACAAAACCCAAATCAATTAACATAGGATAACACAATCAATTTCTAATAAGAGAAAGAAACAATAAAAACAAAAAAATACTTAACTAGGTTCATCGGCGTCGATATTACCTCCGAACAGATGTCGAAATCTTAGCCTTTCATAGATCTATTCCAAGAAAAATGCTTTAGCCCCTTACTTATTTGCCCAACCAAAAACCCTCCTTAATCTTCTTCACTCTTATTGCCACAAACCTCCTTTACTCACTATTCCATGATGTGACAAATAAAGATGGTGTACACCCTCACTATTCAAGCCTCCAAGCTCTCTCTCTCGCAGCTTTTTCATGTCCCTCTCACCATTGTGCCACTCCATCTTTGTTTCTGCCTAGCCTAATATTCACTATAGCTGATTGGACGAATAAAAATTGGTGTGTTCTTTAGTTTCTTCACCCCTCCTTAGCAGCTATGTAATACGCTAGCGTTTTACACTGGCTGCAATGCTAGCGTATCATGCGTGCGCTAACACTTAAATGCTAGCTGCAACTCTAGCGTTTTACATATGCGTTAACCCATGAAAGCTAGCATTTTGCTCCTTTTCTTGTTGTCGTTCTGGGTTAGTTCACCAGCTGCTTGCATGTCATTTTAAGCTTGTGATAATGCCTTCATGCTACTGTTTTGTTCAACATTTATCCACCTATTGTATCCTTGCTCCTCAGCAAATCTATGCAGCTCACATTCTTTTTTCATGTCTCCATTTTTTGTTTTATGCTGCCACCAACAAGTTATAATCTCTTTTTATTTTGTGCCTTTTCCTTGTTAAACATTTTTGCTCCAATTTGCTTTAAAATATTGTCTTTTTGGTTTCAAATATATATCAACATATCCAACCTAGTAGTCAACACAAATTAAGCATTTTATCTTGAAAATAGGATTAAAATCACATGGAAATACATAAGAAAATATAAGATAATTCAATCCTATCACAGTCCAATACACAAATGTGAGTGAGACTAGGCTTCCACCCTTGATTTCAAAAGGCGTCTTTGAAATTGATTTGCTTGGGACTTTGTTAAGTATATACAACGTAGTCTTTATGATTTTACCCTAAAGGTAATCAGGTAAATTAATCTTACTTTGCATTGACCTCATTATATCCTTTAAGGTGCGATTAAACCTTTCAATCACACCATTTTGCTCAAGATTACCTGACATAGTGAACTGAGCCACTATTCCAAAAAAAATTTTGTTAGTGATTATATTATTCTAGCCCTCCATCTCTACAGTAAAATATGTATCCTTTAGAGTGATCGGGATATCCAACAAAATAACAATGATTAGAACGAGAATGCAACTTATCTTCATAAGGATTATACAAGCGTATCTCAACAGGGCAACCCAATATACACATGTGAGTGAGACTAGGCTTCCACCCCTGATTTCAAAAGGCGTCTTTGAAATTGATTTGCTTGGGACTCTGTTAAGTATATACAAGGTAGTCTTTATAGTTTTACCCTAAAGGTAATAAGGTAAATTAGTCTTGCTTTGCATTGACCTCATTATATCTTTTAAGGTGTGATTACGCCTTTCAACCACACCATTTTGCTCAGGATTACCTGATATACTGAACTGAGCCTCTATTCCACATGATTCTACATATTTGGCAAATATACTCTTTTCTTGTCCTCCATGTTTTCTATAATATTCACCTTCACTGTCAGATCTGACAATCTTAATGGACCTTCCCAAATGGTTCTCAACTTCAGCCTTAAAGATCTTAAATTTCGTAAGAACTTTAGACTTTTCTTTAAGTAAGAACACATATTTATAATTGGAATAGTCATCAATAAATGTCAAAAAACATCTTGAATTACACAAGGTAACTTTATAAGGTCCACATATGTCTGTATGTATGAGGTTTAATAAGCCAAAAGTACGAATTGATCCCTTTTTTTTATTTTAGTTAATTTACCCCTGCAACAATTGGTGTATGTTTCCAAATCATTAAAATATAAAGTTGGGGGAATGTGATCCTTAACCAATCTCTCAACTCTATCTCTGGAAATGTGACCTAACCTTTTATACCACAACATGTATGACTTATCCTTTATAAGGGTTCTGTTTCTAGTAACTTGTTCAGAAATATATGAAGAAACATATATCTCATTAGGGGCAAGACACATTCTATATAAACCATATGACAAGAAGGCATTACCAATATGTTTTACATGGAAAGATAATTTTACAATAGAAGTTTTAGTGACAAACTCATAACCTTCTTTATCCAAAACAGATATAGAGATCAAATTCTGTCTACAAAAACAGTATATAAAAAATGTTTCATTTAATACAAGAGTAAACCCTATATCAAGATTCAAACAAACATCCCTTACTGAGATTACATTAACTTCTTCGTTATTTCCCACCGTCAGTTTTTCCTCCTCCCTATTTAACTTTCTCTTATGTATGAATCACTGCATTATGGAAGCAATATGATTAGAGGCTCCACTATTAAGCCACTAAGAACTTGATGTGGCTATCACAAGATTAGACTCATTAATCATATAAGCCAAGGAATTACCTGATAGCTTTTGCTTTTCTTTCTAGGTTTTATACTTCTGGCAATCCAACTTTTTATATTCCTTCTTTCTATAGAAGAAATACCTTATATTCTTTACATCCCCAGGACTTCTAGCAACCAACATCCACATGTGGAGGAAATTTAGATTTCTTACCTTTAACTTTCTGGAGCTTTACCTTTGCCTTCCCCTTAGTTACTAGTAAAGTTGTATGAGCTATATTCTTCAACTTCTCTTCTTCAACAACACATCGGGTAATTAATGCATTTATGTCCTAAGCTTCATCTTGAGAGTTGTATGTTGTAACTAGAATATCAAACTCTAATGGAAGTGTATTTAGAGCTTGGTGAAGAGTACAGGCATCTAGTATATAACTACCTTCAGCTTAGTCTACAGGTAGACCGTCTTAACGATGTACTCCCTCAGTAAGGTACCTATTTTAGCATCAGAAGATACTTGATATCTTTGTGAGACATTATTGAGGAAGCCCCTTGCTATGGTAGTTTCTTGAACTCGACTAAGTAGATGGTCTGGATGGATCTTTTTATAGTTAAATAGCACATCCTATTTGACCTGTCCCAGGCTATTTTTTCAGCCTCTAAGTTGAGAAACTTAGGTGGAGATGGCCTATCCTTAACCATGGTCATATTGATATCTATCATCTCCAACACAAATTCCACATCTTACCTACATTTCTTAAAGTTGAAACCAGTTAAACTGTTGTTATTCACAAAAAAGGTGTCTACAAAATTGATAACATAAAGATCAACACAAATGTAAGATAACAACGATACTCAAAGACACAAAATAGTATCTATATCGAGAATCTTATCACATATATCATGGAACACATGTGGGTTGAATACATAATACATGCAAATCATTAACTTTTATGATTCTACCACCTCCATGTTATGCCTTTATGCAAATATCAAAATCTTATAATAGGTCAACACCTGTGGGTAGAATACCCAAATACAACACTAGAGAAATCCTTAAACATGCAAGCAGAACAATTCAAATACTAACTTGAAAGACCACTACAGTGACTACATTTTCATTAGTATCCAAGTGGATCCACAAACACAAGGGATATACATATGTATGTTATCCTCACAGTTTGTATGAGCATATGATATGTGATAATTTACAATCCACAACTGCAACATCCTCATACACATACTCATTATCATATATTAGTACTGAAAATATTATCAATTAACTTTGTTTGAGAATTCATCATAAGGAAAATCTTAATCAGAATAATAATCATGCAATATCGAACAATATATATACTAAATAAGATACCAAAACCATATGTACCATTTTTATTTCAAGTCTAAAGCATGAAAATTTCACTAAAAGATGGTTTTAATAACCTTTTTTTATTTTTTTGAGATAAACCTTATTTATTACTAATGCAATCAATCTAGAAAAATTAAAAAACTTACTTTGTAAATTCACAGGATCCTAAAATTGACCAAAAATAACTTGAGGGATCATATATGAATTCTAAAAATTTTGAGTTTGGTCCTATAGTGTGCTAATGTCTACGAGTGGGCTAGAAGCGCGTACAACACACACGCCATACCTGACGCGCCATTGGATGCATCAGGCTTATGCCAGACATGCACCACACACACACAAACGCACACTATGCTAAGCATACGCCAGACACGCAACACATGCTCACAAATGCATACCGTCTTACGGGGCATGCATCGCACGAGCTGCTATTGCATATGCCAGCTATCTCCTTTACGTGCTTTTTTTTATATACTTAGGGGACTTGTGTGAAAAGGTCAATTACAAAAATACCCCTGGGGGTCAAAATTTGGGGCTAAAAAGAAAGGGTCTGGCTCGTTGAAAGACTCTTGTCTTTCTTGAAGCCTCAGCTAGAATGTGTCAGTTTCGGAGGGGTGGTGCGGCGATGGAGAAGCGAATCGAGGAGTGAATTCAGTCGTTC
>JAOQML010000005.1:39694653-39707330 GCA_027568935.1 Erythroxylum urbanii | reverse complement strand
AATTATCATTCCGATATCCAAATATTTAATAAGTTATAAATATATAAAAAATAAAAAAATTTATGTTTAAATTATCACTCAAATTTTAAAAGCCAAAATCATAATATTCTTTTGTTGCCAATTTTTGATTTGAGTATTTTAGATTTATATGTTGATAAAAATAAAAAAATTTGAATAGAAAAAATACACGAACTTAAAAAAATTATATCTGTAGAGAAGAAGAGGTATATGACATTTTAAAGTATAATCGAAATTAAATTAAATTTAAGAGAAATTAAGACTTTTTGTTACTTCTCACCGTCTCTCCATCCATATCTGCCTGTTATCTGTTTCCAAATTCCGACCTTAGCATAACAAATATGGAGGAGACAATGGACTAGTAGTCTAATACTTTAACTCTCTCGCGATGTCTCTCCGTTGGGTTGGGTTGGGTAGGACAAAGTCACATGATTCCACTTACTCTCTTCACCAACCACACCCTTCTAATCGCACAATCACATGGCTAACCCCCCTCAGCTGCTAAATCACTAGTCGGTCTCTTCTACTCTCTTAACCTTGTGCCTGTTTTACTTTCCTACATCAGTCAGTCAGTCAGTCAGTCAGTCAGTCAGTCAGCCATTTTCAGCTGATTGGCTTAACCATAAAAACACCCAAACTTGGTTATCAAGTCAAATAACAAAAAAACAAAACATCCTCAGAAGACCTGGACACCCATGGTGTCCAAGAAATTTGGATTGCCTCTTGTAATTTATCTCTTTTCCATGGTTTCAGCGAGGAAGACACAAAATATGAGATTCTTTAGATCCTCAAACTCTTATCTTCTAGCGAAAAAAATCTAATAATACACGAACTTATTACTAACTAATAAAGACAGCTCATTATCATTATTACTATCATCATCCTCATCATGTAGATATACTTTTTGGTGGCAAGTGTGATGACATGTAGACATACTATGCGACATAAGTACAATACTACATCAAACCAACTGGACGAAATTTGTTAAGTAGAACAGAATTAGTATGAAGCAATTGGATTGCTTGATTGTGGCTGTGGGGGTTCTTGGTTGGGTGGAAATTGTGGCCTCTAATAACAATTTGAGCCTTGAGACACCTCACTTGTTTTCCTGCCATGGACCACCGCTTTATGACATTAATAATCAGAACCACGTTTTTCGTCTTCATCATTAATGTTTATAATTGCCTATTCTGTGTTTATGGGACCCATTACATCTAGAATTCCATTTAATTTTTTTTAATGTTTTAATGAATAAATCTTGTTGTCATTATTAAATATTAATAAATTAGTTTCTAATATAGTAAAATTTAGGAAAATTTTTTTAATGATATAAATAAGTTCCTATTATTATCACATGAAAAATTATTAATTTTGGTGTTTAAATTTTCAGATACTCGCCAAAGGATGGTTCCGTACACTACTTAATTTGTGTACTTGTAACTTGCTTCATGTGAATGAATGCATGTTATGTATGAAAATATATTTTATGAATTATTATTAAATAATAGATGATGACGATGTATTTAGTCACATACATATTGGGTTTGGATTGAAGACCACTGGATTTCAACGTTCTTTTTTTTTAGTTTATTTAACTGAATAAGGTTTCGGATTGATACAATGACCTGTAAATCACGTCAATTAGGTATTTTGCACTAAATAAATCCCGTACGACAGGTTCGATCGAGAGAGTGTAAATAGGGGGATTCAAATACAGGACCTTTTAATCTCATGCCTCCTCGTCAACTCGACCACCTCTTAGGGAGCCTCTCGCCGTATCTTCTAACACTCACCCACTAAAAGCAAAGAAAGTGGAGGAAGTTGTTGGGAGGGAACGTATAATAATAATTATTATAATCAATTATTAGAAAATTCAATTAATTTGATAGGTTTAATTGTAAATATTTTGAACCGGCTAATTTTTATTTTTTTAGTTTTATTTATTATAATAACTATTGTTAAAAATTGATGAGCTTATTAATTAATAGGTCAAGTTTTGTAAATTATAAAGTTATTATAAACTAAAATAAATCAATTAAATTCTATTTAACAAAATTTTAATTAAAATTTAAAGTTTTAGTAGATAATAACAATCCCTTTCAATTATATTTTAATTTCTACCTTAGTTTTATAACAAACTCTTCTTTGACCATTTCTTTGGCTTTCAGTATACGCGTGTATGTACAGTATCGAAGACCATTTACTGATTAGAATGAAAATATAATCAAACTAATGCTTATGAACAGAAGATTAGATCCTTATCGCAGGGGTTGGTGGGTGAAACGGATACGGAATAAACTATGCATTTCAATTATGCACATGATTTAACTTGAGCACTAGTTGCATATTGACCAGTTGAAAATGGCATAGATTAATCATTCTTTATTCGTTTAGTTTTGAATGGCATAACTCGAGCTAAATCAGGTTGGATCATACATAAGTCTTAAGTGAGAAAAGAATCATCGGATGTTATAGATTACATTTAAAACGTCATTAGAATTTAATTTTGACGGAGCACTTACAATTTCTCACTTTGTTAAATAGGTAAGTCACGAAGAATATGAGGTTAACAAGTTGAGGGCAGGTAATTAACAATATGGCAGACCAAAAATAGATAAATAAATTCACTGAAAGCGGAAATCTAAAAGAGACGGCTTCAACAACCAAGCCCACCAAAGTTGTAATCATTGGTAGGTCTGCACTGACTTTCTCGTCAAAAGATCACTTACCAAAGAAAAGTATTACATTTAACAACCAAAGAAGTATTTTAGCTTAATTTAAAAATACAAAAGAAAGGTTACGTAAATTATAACCCTCTTTAAATTTTCACAAATACAAAGAATTTTGTGTATCGAATATGTCAACCTTTTTATAAGCAAGTTATAACCACCAAGCATTGGACTCCAGTGATAAAGAGTTAGTCTTTGCTTAAATAAGGTTGAGGTTCGACTCCGAATTATATATACAATAGCGTTAAATACTCGATGATAGTGCTAAGTCGCCTCTTAGAATCCCACAAGGCACAGGCTAGAATTAATCTGAAAGTAACGAAGAGCATATCAAAACATCTCGTGGTTTTTAAAATCAGGATATATCGCTTTTCCCAATGGAATCCAATTAAATCAGGACGTTCTTGGATCCCTTCTCTCTGAAATTCACTCACGATACTTTGTTCTAATTGCTGTTCTATGGGACATGAGCTTTGAAGAAGTAAAAAGTGTTGTTGTATATATATACCTAAACAATTAGACATTTATACGAACAAATGCAAAAGGTTTCTTTATTAGTGGTCCAACAAAGTCAAATTACGTGAGGTTTATTTTCTATATTTCTCTTGCTTGCCTCATCCATTTGGAATATGTTCAAACCAAGCAATACAAACATTTCTGTGGACTGTTGTTGTATGGTAATGTCATTAGATTGTATCATCTAAGCATATATATTATGAAATGGTTATTTCCTTAAGTTTATTATAGATTTTTCGTTTTATTTTCATATTTAGGCGGTGTGATATTTAACTTAGTTAGCTAGGCATACTCGTTTTAATCAAACTTAACTAAGTTCAAATATTTATTATCCTAAATTAACTATATTGTAAAAATTTAATTAATTAATACACATTCTTCTTGTTTTTAGATTGCAAGTTGCATACATATAATTCACCAAAATTTATCTCCCATTGACTTAGATATCCACAATAGAGTTTCTTTCTTAAAGTTATGAATTTATAGTTGTAGAATAACAATATGAATTTCTTATTTTTTGTGAGTCGTTCTAAAGCAATCTTTCTATTAATTAAGAATAATTTTACATGGGATCTTTTCAAATTCTACATTAAGTGAGATTTTTACTTAATCGTTATTGTTTTTACAGTAGCGGATTATCAGTATAAATTTAAAATTTGTAGTAATCCGGCTCATAGATTAAGACCTGTAGAAAAATGATAGTAGTAGGTGATAATGGTGGCCATAACTAAACTTAGTTGCTGCCTAATTTCTCACAAAATAATTTCCACAAAAACGTCCACCAACCCCTTCCTCCCATGCACTACTACCACGAGTCATGTTTTACCCTTCTCCTTCCAATGAACCACAATGACTCCACGCAACTTGAATCTCCACCGATAGATCACCCCAGATCAACGGCCACCATTATCTTTCAACCAACCCACCTTGTCTACCCTTTCGCTTACCTACCAAAACTCATACTAGCTAGAGTCATAACTCCGAACCCATCATCTATTTAAACCCTTTGAACAACCCGATTTCTCTCAGGAAATCCACCCCTTTGTATTTAAAGATTTCCTCTTTAATATCTACCCGTTTCTATTGGCATCCCTCTCCTGTCCATAGCTAGTTCTTGTTGAGTTTAAGCTTCGCTTGTTGATAGGGTCTTTTGCGAACATGGAGAAGATTACACAGAATGGTCACCAGAATGGTTCCTTGGAGAGTCTATGCACGAGCCATCCTGATCCATTGAACTGGGGTGTTGCTGCAGAGTCGTTAAAAGGGAGCCATTTGGATGAAGTTAAACGCATGGTGGCAGAGTACAGGAAGCCTTTGGTCAAGCTTGGAGGAGAGACCTTGACAATTGCTCAAGTGGCTGCCGTCGCCGGAAATGACGCCGGAATCAAAGTGGAGCTAGCCGAGTCTGCCAGAGCTGGTGTTAAGGCAAGCAGTGACTGGGTTATGGACGGCATGATCAAAGGTACTGACAGCTATGGTGTGACAACTGGATTTGGAGCCACCTCTCACAGAAGAACCAAGCAAGGTGGTGCTCTGCAGAGGGAGCTCATAAGGTGAAATGACAAAATCCTCGTTATTACAGCACAACGTTCATTTTACTTTGTTCCATGTCTTTTGGTAACTTGTTCGAGTCGACTCAGTGCGTAGGTTGGCAGTTTGAACGACAACAGTGCCACTGCTAGTTTTAGTTCCTTTGGTTGTCGTGAGATCGGGAGTTTGCTCGGTTGAGTCGCGTGATGATCAATGTTTCCTATAGGTATGGGACTGCCATGTCAGGATCTGGCAGGCTGGCTCAAGAACCTTGGGAGGATGACAGTTGATCATGTGGTCGACAAAATTTGACCGTTAGAATATTTATTCTTGAAATAAGACAACGTGGAGGGACTGCCTAAACAATAATCTCATCAAGTGTCAGCTTTAGAGCAGCCTGTATCTCTAGTTTTTAATAAAAGGTTAAATCCCGAGAAGACAGAAAAATCTCGTTGTTAGTAGGAATTAGGGTGGTTTTAGGAATAAATGATGATCCAGTGTCTAGCAGTTTAATTGGTTGACAAGTGGTATTGGTCTCGAACCAGACAAGACAACCTCTTTCCTAGTTGAAGCACGGGGTGATTTTTGTTAATGATTACAAGTCGACTTGGTCAGGTCTCTGATTTGTTCTGACTGCTTTGAAAATTCATGGCTTTGCTTTACTGATAAACTAGTAAAATGATGAAGAGGTTAATTAGCTTCCCATTAGTCTAATCATTTTATTTTGTTTTTTTTCGTGGGTATATCCAAAGCAACCAGCTAATCTTGTACATGGTACTTTGTTATGTTTAGATTCTTGAACTCTGGAATCTTCGGCAATAGGACACAGTCGTGCCACACCCTGCCTCACTCTGCGACCAGAGCAGCTATGCTCGTGAGAATCAACACTCTTCTTCAGGGTTACTCTGGCATTAGATTTGAGATCCTGGAAGCTATTACCAAGCTTCTGAACCACAACATCACTCCATGTTTGCCACTGCGTGGTACAATTAGTGCCTCAGGGGATTTAGTCCCGCTGTCTTACATTGCTGGATTGTTGACGGGTCGGCCTAATTCCAAGGCAGTTGGTCCAAACGGTGAAGAACTTGATGCCCTCGAAGCCTTTCGTCTAGCTGGTATTGAATCTGGCCACTTTGAGCTACAACCTAAGGAAGGGCTTGCCCTTGTCAATGGCACAGCAGTTGGTTCTGGCTTAGCTTCTATGGTTCTTTTTGAGGCCAACGTTCTTGCAGTCTTGTCAGAAGTCCTGTCTGCCATTTTCGCTGAAGTCATGAATGGTAAACCTGAATTTACAGATTATTTGACACATAAATTGAAGCACCATCCAGGGCAAATCGAGGCTGCTGCTATTATGGAGCACATCTTAGATGGTAGCTCTTATATTAAGGAAGCCAAGAAGTTGCACGAGGTTGATCCTCTGCAAAAACCAAAGCAGGATCGCTATGCCCTGAGGACTTCTCCACAATGGCTAGGACCTCAAGTTGAAGTGATTCGATTCTCGACCAAATCAATTGAGAGGGAGATCAACTCAGTCAATGACAACCCGTTGATTGATGTTTCAAGGAACAAAGCTCTGCATGGCGGTAACTTCCAGGGAACCCCAATTGGTGTTTCGATGGACAATACACGTTTGGCTATTGCAGCGATAGGGAAGCTCATGTTTGCTCAATTCAGTGAGCTTGTGAATGATTTCTACAACAATGGGTTGCCATCTAATCTCACTGGTGGTAGGAATCCGAGCTTGGATTATGGGTTTAAGGGAGCTGAAATAGCAATGGCATCTTATTGCTCTGAACTGCAATACCTTGCCAACCCAGTAACAACCCATGTACAAAGTGCTGAACAGCATAATCAAGACGTGAACTCACTGGGATTAATCTCTTCTAGAAAGACAGAAGAGGCTATTGACATCTTGAAGCTCATGTCCTCAACTTACCTTGTTGCACTTTGCCAGGCTATTGACTTGAGGCATTTGGAAGAGAACTTGAAGCACGCAGTCAAGAACACTGTGAGCCAAGTAGCCAAGAGGGTCTTGACCACAGGAGCCACTGGAGAGCTACACCCATCAAGATTCTGCGAGAAGGACCTGCTCAATGTGGTTGATCGCGAACAAGTCTTCGCCTACGTTGATGACCCCTGCAGCGCTGTGTATCCGTTGATGCAAAAGCTAAGACAAGTTCTTGTAGACCATGCATTGGCAAATGGTGACAATGAGAAGAATTCCAACACTTCAGTCTTCCAAAAGATTGATCCGTTCGAGGAAGAGTTGAAGGCCTTTTTGCCAAAAGAAGTGGAGAGTGCGAGAGCAGCATATGAGAGTGGCAATGCAACAATTGCCAACAGGATTAAGGAATGCAGGTCTTATCCACTTTACAAGTTTGTGAGGGAGGAGCTGGGCACAGGATTGCTTACAGGCGAGAAGGTGAAGTCACCTGGCGAGGACTTTGACAAGGTGTTCACAGCCATGTGCCAGGGAATGATCATTGATCCAATGCTAGATTGCCTCAAGGAATGGAATGGAGCTCCTCTTCCTATCTGTTAATATGTTTCTTTTTATTTCCGCTTTCGATTTGTTTCCAAATCCCTTTACAATGTTTGATGGGATTGTCTATATCCATAAATCTGCGACATGTGACTGTGAGAACGCTTTTGTTTCCATTATCTTGTTTACTTTTCCATCTCCTTTTATCTCCATTTGAATACTTATTTAAGAATCAGTTCGTTATTATTAATTACGCTATAAAAGAGTTTCATATCTTTTATCCTTTAAAAAATTATGCTACTTTTTAATTAAAAAAACACAAGGATATGAATTATTAAATTAAATATTATATTTAAAAATAAAAAACTATAAAAACATTTATCTTTCACTTAGGTTAGATTTAACAAAAATTTTCGCAAAACATTTTTATTTTCTTGCGAGTTAACTATTTATATAATTTTATCAGTTAAATTTCAATTATTAAAATATAGTTTAATAATGTGAAATATATCTTTTTTATAAATAAAATGACATATAACTGAAAAGAAGAAATTAGGAATCTTTTGTATTATATTATTTTTTAAATAAATATTTTGTGCTTTTAAATTGTATTTGAAAAATTTTTAGAACCAAATTAGTAATCAACTACAAGGACTGAAGCCCAAACCAATCAGCCTATCTGTTAAACAAAAGCCCAATAAAACCTGACTAACTAGGCTTGGCAATTGGCTCAGGTTCAAACTCGATCAACTAGCTAGGTCTGGATTGATTGGGTCTTGAATAGCCTGAGTCATTGTCTTGAATAGCCTGAAATGACTTTCTTTCGACTTTTTTAAAGACAAAAATAAGTCTGTGGGGCTAGTCTAGCCCTCCTATGGCGAAATTAGGCCCAAGCACGTTTTAGAAATTTTAGAAATCTTCCGTACACACTACCTTATATTTATTCTATTCTATGGGATCTCAGTCGTACAAATGTATAGGTTTTATATAGGTCTCATATAGGTCTTACATATTTATACGACTAAGAACAAAGTTGATACATGATAGTAAGTACAGAGAAATTGATTCCTAATCTAAGGGCAAACCCGAACTTGAGAACGGAGGAGGAAGATTTAAAGGTCGTGCCAAGGTCTAGTACGTCCAATTGCCATCCTTAGACCCGACCTGATATGATTTTATTTGTATTTGCTTATATTAGTTATTATAATGATTTTGAATTCACATTTTTATAATTTATTATATTAAAAAAAGAAAAGTTGGGATAATATGGAAAATTAAAAGGGAGCCAAAGCCAAGAAAAAGTCAGCTGTAGGAATATGTTTGATGCTTACTTTTCTTTTCATCTCGTATTTGAATAATAATAATTAATAATAACGATACTAACAAAAGCACCAAAACGATAGCAGAGAAAAAGAAGAGAGCTTGGACAAAACAACAGCGATTGTCGGATCAGTCAGTGCAACGCCAATGGCTTCTCAGCTCTTGAGACGCGCTTTTCGGAGCAGCAATACACAGATCATCTCCTCAAAGACAAAGGACCAGAGCTCTGCCCGCTCGTTGCTCACCTCTGTTGTTGCTAGGGCTTTCTCTTCTTCCCCGGCTACGATCACGGCCACTCTCTTCCCCGGAGACGGCATCGGCCCCGAGATCGCGGACTCCGTCAAGCAGGTCGTTATCAGTTGACGATTTAGTATTTTTGTTGGTTGGATGGAGTTTTGGTCTCTTCTTTTGTATTTAGTTTTTTTTATTCGGAGAATCGAGCTCTGGTTAGTGAGAGTTTTTGTTTTGTTGATTCGAATTGTAGTGATCGTGTTGCTTTTTGATGGCTTCTATAGCAAGATTTAGCTTTTGGCGGAAAAAATGGTGCATTTAGTGAAATAAAATACTTGTGTTGCGGTGGGCTGAACAATTTTCAGGGAGCAGTTAGGAGTGAAATATTTTGCATTTTGGTGGTATTGCTGAGTGCGATGCAAATTAGAGTATGTTGAGAACGCGGTATTATAGATTTAGAGTGTTAAAGAGGACGCCTGATAATCGATTTGCAATGCAGGCCCAATGTGGCGTTTGTCCCATAAACTTGAAGTAGCGTCCATATCCAACTTTCGTGGTGCAAGGTCCTATAAACACACAAAGAGGTCTCCTGTTATAGACCTCACAAAGGTTACGTTAATATACTTCTTTTATGACGGTGTTGTCATCTTAATTGGGGAGATATCCTTCATGAATGGGTTTGGCAACTCAAATAGTTTCAGCTTTTGAAGTAGAGAAAGATATATGTACTCCTCAGCAATTATTTTGCAGTAGTACTTATGATTTCTGTGTATAACTAGGACTAAGGAATGGAAATTCTGTTGAAATGCCAGTGAAAACACACATTATGTGTCTTCTTGTTCATGTGGGAGATATCATTTAACTTATTATAAATGGAAAAAAATTGGTCTGAAGTTCTCATATCTAGTATTTTTTTTATTACTTATGAATTATGATTGTGGCTTAATTTATGTATTTCTTTTCTTGGTTTATTTATGTCTAAATGTCCTAGTTTCCAGCACTGCAGATATTTAAAGCTGCTGAGGTGCCAATTGAATGGGAAGAGCATTATGTTGGGGATCAAATAGATCCTAGAACCCAGAGTTTCCTAACATGGGAAAGTTTGGAATCTGTGCGACGGAATAAGGTAGGTTTGAAAGGACCGATGGCTACACCAATTGGGAAAGGCCATCGCTCTTTGAACCTCACTCTTAGAAAGGAACTTAATTTGTATGCCAATGTAAGACCTTGCTACAGCCTTCCTGGTTACAAAACACGGTATGACAATGTTAATCTTATCACCATTCGTGAGAATACTGAAGGGGAATACAGTGGACTTGAACACCAAGTAAGTTCCTTTTGTTGTTGAATTAACCTAAGCAAACACATACTCAATATATTGAATAAACACAGTATGTATCCTTTGGTTTTAGGTGGTCAGAGGTGTGGTTGAAAGTCTAAAAATCATTACTCGTCAGGCAAGTTTAAGGGTTGCTGAATATGCATTCCATTATGCAAAGGCCCATGGACGTGAGAGAGTGTCTGCCATACACAAGGCTAACATTATGCAGAAAACTGATGGCCTTTTTCTAAAGGTATGGTATTTGAAAATTTTAGTCCGTTGCAAATCTCATGATTTTAACCATTTATTTGCAAATTAATTTTGGTTTTTTTTTTCAGTGCTGTCGTGAGGTTGCTGAGAAGTATCCGGAGATTGTGTATGAGGAAGTTGTTATTGACAACTGCTGTATGATGGTACGGTAATTTTCCTTTTTGGATATCCTTAAACTTAGACTGGATGAGGAAATGATTTCTTCTGTCTTTTCTCCACTAAGAAAGAAAACCAATGAAGCTTTCCTTTTTGGATATTTTAAACCTAGACTGGATGAGGAATTGATTTCTTCTTTCTCTCCACTAAACGAAAACCAATGAAGTTTTCCTTCCTGTTTGTCAAACTACTTGCGTATTGATGACAAAGACAAGGAATTTTTTTGATTATTTTTTATTTATGTATGTACAGCTTGTGAAGAATCCAGCACTTTTCGATGTATTAGTGATGCCCAACCTCTATGGTGATATAATTAGTGACCTTTGTGCAGGATTGGTTGGTGGCCTGGGCTTAACACCAAGGTACTATGGATCCTTTTTTCCTTCTAGTTTTAGTCACGTCTAGTTTATCCAACAGCATTTGACTTCCTATGCAGCTGCAATATTGGTGAGGGAGGTATTGCTCTTGCTGAAGCGGTACATGGGTCAGCTCCTGATATTGCTGGGAAGGTTAGCCTGCACAGCTGATTTACTTATTTATTTTACTTACAGTTTCTGCACAAGTTGGCAATTGTCTATGTAACTCGTTCTGTAATTCTGCTGAATGGCATCTCAAGATGAAAAATTTCCATGACTTTTCTTGCATCTGATTTGACAAAACTATTAGTCTTGCTGTATTATAAGTTTATAAACTATTGGTATCCTGAACTTGGTGGGAGGTCGGAAAGACAGACTTTGCATGAGCACATAGTCATTGACTCATTGGGTTGTCTAAGGTGAAGGATGTTTATTTCCTTGAACTTTCCTAATTGGAGTGTCCTAAGTAATGTTGCAAACAATTGTGTTTCTTACTGAATATTTGCATCATCTGAGATGTTATGTCCGTTATTGGCTTGTGGTAGGTATCACGATGCGTTATTCTTGATTTGCTCTTTATGATGATATTTCATGCATAATTTTATTTGTATATGTTCAGTGTCATGTAGTATTCTTGGTGATTTTCTTGATTAGATATTTAGGACCAACTTCTTCGGAGCTTCTGTTCCTGTTGGAGGATAAAAATGCTTTCTCAAACTGTTTCCTTTTTCATTACGAAGTGTGGTTCTTTTTGGAATTCATCCCTGATCAAATTCTATGTTTCTTGTACTCTTCATTTACCAATAATTTAGTTGCGTCTCTAACTTATTAGGTTAAATGTATGCAGAATTTGGCGAATCCAACTGCTTTACTATTAAGTTCTGTGACAATGTTGCGACATTTAGAGCTCCACGAAAAAGCAGATCAGATTCAGAATGCTATACTCAAAACAATAGCTGAGGGAAAATACCGAACTGCTGACCTTGGCGGTTCTGCATCAACGACAGATTTTACAAAGGCGATCTGTGATCATCTTTGAATATTCCGGAGTTTAATTTTGCATTCAGTTCAATGAAAATAGTTTGTGTTGATGCGGATTCAGTGCCTTGCTTGGCTCTGTTTTAAGTTGACAGTCCCTTGTTATATAGAGTATGCCATTGAATTGCTCATCCACAAACAAGAGCATGTAGAGAGAAATTAACGAGCTTTCTGGGGATGAAATAATTGGCATTTCTTGAAAAGTTAATTTATTATTATTATTATTATTTTTCTACCAAGTGGTTGTTCAAACTGGAAATAAAGGTCTGTTGCCTTCATCGTTATTACCTTGCTTTCCTGGACTTTCCATATGACTTAATCCTCAAGGCCATTTTGACATGCAACAACAAACGTTTGTTATGTTTTTTCAGTTTTACTTTAGAAATTTTCATTAAGGGTACGTTTGATTGAGTGGTTATTAATAGAATGAAATGAAATATAATATTATTTTATCTCTTGGGAGGAGAGTCCATGATGAAAATAAGTTAAATTTAATTAGAGGAATTTAGGACGGAATGTAAAATAATAAATAGTATTTCAGTTTATATTATGAACTAATTTTTTAAATAATATTTTAGTATATTATTGTCGGATCGCGTATGGCCCAAGTATTCACAATACGCTGAAGAAAAGACCATAACACAACATAATGTATAACCGAAAACATACAAGATGCGTAAAATACCTTTTCTTTTGACACGGATTGGTAG
>JAOQML010000005.1:39645351-39660179 GCA_027568935.1 Erythroxylum urbanii | reverse complement strand
ATCTTGTGGAATTGTAATGAATTCTCGAATATGGCACAACAGATGTACAAGGAATATTGTGTTCTCCAAACACCTTATCTCCCCTGTTCTGAAATTAAACACAGAAGTTGGTGTTGGGAGCAACCAAGCTTAGAATCTTATACAAGCGGGACATGATTCGTCCCTTGGAGTTAGTCACAGGGCCAACCAAACAAGTTGTGGGTTTGTATTGTCCTTTTAGAGGATTTCTGGTTTTGGTTCAGGTTTATCCGATGAGCGTTCTTATGGTCCTGGTCGGTGGCAAATTGTACACATGTACAGGAACTTCTAAATCTCCAACCTTGTAAGTGTAAAAGTGAAACACATTAATGATTTAAATAAAACACATTAATGATTTAAATGACTTGAGGCTTATTATGTTATAGTAAAATATAACTTAACCTTTAATGATTCAAAGTGTTCAAATTGAATCATACATTTTTAAAACGCTCAAAATCAATCTTAAATAGATAAAAAATTTACGGATTAACTATTCGTTAGGTCTTTGAGCAACTAGTAAAGAGTTGTTCTTTTATCACTAGAAATTTCTTGGTAAAAATATGAGTAAAGTTTCGTACTTCGATAAATCAAGAAGTCTTGTGTACTAAATACGTTAACTTTTAAATAGTGAGTTTTACAATCACGTAATGATAACAAGTATTAGAGTTTTATTTATTAAAAATAGTCGGTCAATTAAATTAATCATTAATCATTTATAAATTATGAATTATAAATAAAACTAAGAAAGCAATCATCTTATATAATATTATAAGTTTTACTTTTTATTTATTATATACTGATTTTATAGCGGTTCACTACTAGTTGGCCCTCTAAACCTTAAACCTTTCCTTTAACTGGTTCGATGTCTGGTCTAGTTTTTAAAACATTGGTTAAATCTTTAAGTGCGAGCTTGTTAGGAGAATCAGTCAAAGGTTATATTGTGAATGATAAAATTTTTATGTACATTAAAGAACAAAATTTTAATAAAAAATAATTGCACAATAAAAGAAAGATTATTAACGAAAAATTGGATGAAGATGAGTAATGTTCGATGGTAATTCAAATATAAAAAATGTATGATAATTAAAACAAATTGAAATATAGAACTATAATTAATTTGATTTACCTACGAACACTCACCCATCTTCTTGTTTCAGATATAAAAAAACAAATTCAATCATTAGAAAGTAAGATTTTATAAGATCTGATCTTATAAATTTTAATTTACAAATTAATATTTGTTATTTATTGTTAGTTAATTAGTATATATTTATATTATAACTTTTATTTATGCTTATAATAATATTCTCTATATCTTATTTATTTCAATTTTAATTAAACTATAATTCTCTTATATCCTACTAATCATTCCAACATTTGTTAGAAACCTTGTCATTTTCAAGATATTGTTTCCTAAGCTTCTCCAAGTAAAGGAGGAATTTACATGGACAACCAATTGAAATAAATGATAGAATTCTTTTTCCGGAGGCAATTTAGTCAAATCATGAAGCATAGTATTAATTAATTGGAGTAACTCACATTCAGGATCAAGTGATTCAATACCGTGTTTCTCCTTTCCGATGGTGGGATCATTTATTGAAGTAATCTTTGCAAAGCTAGCACATTGGTTCATCCCCTTACGACGGGACTTGCTGTACCAGGTGGGGCTGAACGGATTGAAGACCCTCAATTGTACACTTCACGATATTAGTTACTGCTAACATTTTGAGGTGGACAGTCTTGAACATATTGGACCAGTCCATTTCAATGGTGTCGCAATTTCTTAGCTGCGAAATAAGAGTTCAATGTGGCTTTAGCCTGTAACTTGAATTTTATGCAGATGTGACCAAGACGGTGAGATTTACTTTGGAATTCATAACTTTGTGTGGACCTTGAATTTGCTCCGGGAGGAAACTCAGGGGTTGTCCTCTTCTGTCGCAGATTGGCGTAAGGTTTATGCCATTTTTCCTTGCATTGTTTTCATAACAATGTGTGATCGATTGCGTCAGTTTTATGATTAGGGGCCCCACGAAGGCATTTTTCTTGGGAAGACTATATTAAACGATATAAACAATGGTGAGTATATACATTAGTGAGTGCAGCAACTTTCTAGGCTAAACTATGTATCAAATCCACGATTTTGTTGTATATAGACAAGTTGTTGATTTTCATACAGGAGTATTGGACCTTAACTCCTAGTCCAACTCAAAATATTATTCTTTTCTTATTTTTTATAATTCTTAAACCTTTTAATTATATCGAAAATAAAACATATAATTCAATTTGTAATGTAGAAACAAACAATTGAAATTCTGTATTTGAATTATCTAGTCCAAGCAAAACCTAGGTTTTAGTAGGGGTGAGAAGACGGTCGAGTATTGATTACTGCTTAACTAGTAGTAGGTCTATAGCATGAGATTGAGAGGGAGTGGCTTCAATAAAGAGAAACACTGACTCTAAAAAGTAAAAACTTCATTCAACTCAGACTCTTCCATGCATGTGCTGTATATAATTCAGGCATTGCATGTGCATTTCTCAGTCGATATTAGCTGGTTCTGAGTATTAGTAAAATTATTGATTGAACAAAGCCAAGGAGCCAACCCACCACCATAACTTCCATTAACTTCATCCCATGCCTCCTGGGAAGCAATCACTCACTGATTTTTTTCATTCTCATTTATATCTAACATCAGATCAGGAGGCTATTGTTAATACTATTGCATGTTAGTCCAGTCCACCATCTTATTACATACTAAACTTTACCCTTTTTGACTTCACTTTCTGGTTCTCCCTCGACCTGCTTTCTGATAGTGGTCCACAAATATCTTCACCTCCTGCATTTTTTTCTTCACTCCAACCACACTAACGTGCTACTATTATACTTATTTTCCAAGTAGCCAATGATCGTGAATGAAATATAAAACTAAAGAAAAGAATTTAATAGCCAAAGTGGTAGGGAGATGACAGGACAACTAACACAGTACAGAAAAGACGTGGGAAGTTTTAAGTATATTTTAGCTGGAAGGAGAAAAGGTTGTCACTTGTCACGAAACCATTCAAAGAAAAGAAAAGTTATTTTCTTTGTACATATATATATATATATATATATCATATGTAGTTTTAACTATGAATTTAATGTGTTGAGATAATTAAATTCTTCATGTTCTTAATATATATATATATAGTTCACAATTTCATTATCTTCTTCCTATATAATTATAATTTACTAAGAAAATGTGGTTAATCATGATTATTTTAAAGCAATAAAGTAGTTGTAATTTTTAACCTTATTTTTGGCATAATTTAGATACTAAAATTGTGTTATTATTTTCTAAATTTGTTTATGTTTAAATAAAAATTTCATTTATAAAATTAAAAATAAATAGTTGTTTCAACCTAATTAGAAAATTGTTGTAATATGAGTTAGCAAAATATAAAGTTAAATGAACTTTGGTAATGATCAATAACATACTTGCAACTATATTTGGAAGAATACAAGTGAGCTCAACTTTTTTTCCTTATGGTTAAATGTTTTAAGAAATTGAAGTGTTGAATGTTTTAACATCATAATTCTAAATAGATTATTATAACTAAACCTTAGTTATATTAACAAAATTTGCTTTGTTTATAAGAGATAATAATTTCTAAATTATACATTTTAAAAAAAAATATTTTAAAAGTCCAATTTGGTCATTTAACTTTGATGTTAGGTAAATGTTGGTTTCCAAATTTTTATTTTTGCCAATTTAAACTTAAATTTATTAAGAGTTTTCTGTTAGACCCTTATTTCACAAATAAATAAAGTTTAAGGTGCATGCTTCATAGAAGTGACCACTTGTCAAGTTTCCATGACTTTTTAATGTAATAATTACCAATTTATACCCTAAAGCTAAACGGTTGCATTTTGATATAAATCTAATTATTTTGTTGTTTATCAAAATGCAATCGTGTTGAAATAATTGAGTGCGTTTTAGGCCTCATTTGGTAAATGACTTATTAGCCATTTTTTGGTTGATTCAAAGGTTTCAGTTGCTTAACCGTGTCAATCAGCTAATACGTATGTTTGGTCATAAGCTAAATAGGTTGAAAGATTGAACTCAACCAGTTGATTTTTAAAAAGCTCTTCAATAGGAGCATTTTGGTGTTCAGTTGATAAAAATTGTGCATTAATGATGATTGTACCCTAACTCTTTACTCTGTAATCTTTCGGTATCTCAATCAAATTTATCCATTTTAGGATTCTAGTTCTCCACTATCGGCTATGCTTTAATCTCCAGCTCCTCTAAGTCTTCGTTAGAATCTTCTTTCCTTGGCTCTTACATCTCCACCCAGATCGCCAGTCACTAGTCGTCAAGTCTACTAGTTTGTCGCACGCTACTGCTAGGTCATCGTTCCTCTCCTCAACCCTTAGCACTGCCATAAATTGCCCAATGACCCATTAGCTTTGTTTTCGTATAAGACTATTACTTAAGTTCTGTCGATTACTTAACCATCCACATAAATTGGGATAATCAATTAATACTTGTTGGTGACGTTGCCTATCGATTCCCTCCAGCTGGTCGTTTTGATGAGTTGTATGGTTTTTGTAGTTTGCATATGAGAAAATTGTTGAGAATAGGGAGATATAACTTAGTAATTGCTAATAATACATTTAGGAAGAATGTACTATCATTATTTTTGTCCATATCCGACTAAAGGAAGCTCCGTAGGCACTTACTTTCTGTTTCTTTTTATTGACATGAACTTAGTATCACTCTAAGATAAACATGATATGTTAATATTGCAAGCACTACATGAAAATCATAAATTATCGGTCGAAAATTACTGACGAAACAAATACTGTAGCTAATTAGAGAAGGAAAATCAATATTCGTCGCTAACACTGTCGTGAAAATTTTCATTTTGTGATGGAAAAAATTTTCGTCGGTAAAGGTGGAGGGAAAATATCTCGACAAATTTTCTGATGGAATATAACGACGAAAAAGTCATACCCGCCGGTAAATTAGGCGGGAATGCTTGCCGCAATAAACTAGCATCGGGAATTTATTGACGGATTTGTTTTTCCGTTGGCGAATTTCCAATGGTATAACCGCTCCGTCGATAAATTTACGTAGAAATGCTTGCTTTAATAATCAAGCGTCGGGGCTTAATGACAGTCATGTATTCTGTCGGTGATTTTCTGACGGTCTGGCCACTCCATCGTTAACTTCAGCTTAATCGTTTTAAATAAATCAAAAACGACATCGTTTGGTTTAATACGAAACAATATGGTTTTCGTTCGGGGTTCAACCTATCCCGAACCTTCCCTCCCTTATTTTCTCCCCTGTGTTTTTGCCATCTTTTCTCCTCGTCGTTGCTCACCCATCACATGTCATCGTCATTGTCTTCCTTTAATTATCGGTTGAGGTAACATTTTATTCTTTAATTGTTTTTTACGACGTCGTTGAGTTTTGTTTGTTACTGTGTTTTGATTGTCATTGTCTTCTTTTCTTTATTTTGGTTATCTTTTTTGGCCGTCGGACACTCTAGCTCCTTCATCTTCTTCCTTCACATGCTTCAGTGACTTCTTCTGCATTTCGGTTGAGGTAAGTAGGGTTTTGTTATTTACTGGGTTTTTGTGTACTTGGTTTAATTTGGGTATTTGTTTACAGTTTGAACCTCCCATTTGATCTTGCTGCATTTTTAATTTAAATGGCCTACACCAATTGAAACTTGTTTATGGTATGAACTTCAGTTTTTGGCTTTAAATTTTAAGTATTGTTAATCTAAATTTTTTGTATTGTTAATCTAAATTATTAGTTTTAAATTTTAAATATTGTTAATCTCTATCATTAATAAATTTTCTTATTGGTTGTGTTTGGCTGTTACATTCTTAAAGTTGGGTTTATCAATGAATTAATATGATGGGTTTGAATTATAGTTCCAAATATCTGACTTTTGTTAATGGGTTATTTCATTAATACTCTCTGAATTGATTAGATTCTCTTTACTTTTCATGTTCTCACCTCATTTTTGGTTAGATTTTTTTTCTATTTTTCTTTATGTAGATTTGTTTTGCGATGGGATTGATAAATGAATGATTTTAGGGGTTTTGAGGAACTTTAATTTAGGATATTAGTTGATTTGTCATGCAAATGGCATTATGGATTGAGGATTATGGTTTTGTTTATGTATCAATATAGGAGGGGTTTGAATGTTAAACAGATATATTATTATATTACTGCATTTTAAGAGGTTTATATGGTCAATTAGTAACTTCATATAGGAAGCATTTTAACATTTTGATAGTTGGTAAATTTCCATTTTACATATACTTAATATTAGGTGTTGCATCACTAATTTATGCTAATATAAGAATATATAGCATGATTATGAGTTAATTTGTTAAATTTTTAGGTCTTTAAATCATGATTATAAGTTAATTTGTTAAATTTTTACATTTTTAAAATTTTAGGTTTTCCATAATAAACCCCTAGGATGGTATATAGGCTGAAAATCCGTGATGTAGCTCTCGTAAGGCTTATCGGTAAAAATTCCACAAGCCTAAAAGTCACAGCGAGAACTTGTTTTCTCGATTCACAGGTGTAAACAATGTTACGTACCATAGTTTTGAAATCAGTTGTAGGTGATTAATTCAATTGGTTAATGCTTAGGAGATGTTGTGTAAAGTTTAGATGTTCTGTAAACTTTGGGAAACATGAAGGATACTAATTATGGAATCACTGTTTAAAATTAACATTTTTGCAGAAATGAGTAATGTTGATAGATCTTAGATGTATAGACGATTAACACTTGATGGTTTCATTAATCCTGCATTTGTCGAGGGAGTTGAAGCTTTTATTCATTATTCATGTTCTTAACCTGCATATATGGATGGCCTAAAGATCAGATGTCCATGTAAAAAGTGCAAACACATTCATTTTGTTCCTATTGATGAAGTGAATTGGCATTTTTTGAGAAAAGGGTTTGTCCCAAATTATTTTGAGTGGACACGACATAGGAAACCATTGATTTGTAGCACCTCAAGGGGTAATGAAGTACAATCATCAATGAACTTAAATAAGTTTGAAGGGGGGATTATATTTAGAATAAATAATGTGGATGCAAATGAAAATCCTTACATGCAAATGGTTTATGATACACCCGGTTATACCTTTAAAGAAAATATAGAAAATCTTGAAGAAGAACTAAACTCATATTCAAAACAATTTTTTGACTTACTACACTCAGTTGATTAAGAATTATGGCCAAATTGTGAGACAATGACTCAATTGTCTTCAATTGCTCAAATATTGAACATAAAGTCTGAACGGAATATTTCTGATCGTAATTTTGATAAAATTCTTGGATGGTATAATGAATCATTGCCTCCTGATCATACAATGGTTAATAGTTTTTACACTATGAAGAAACTTATTAGGGGACTTGGTTTGCTTGTTAAAAAGATTAATTATTACAAATTGGGATGTATGTTGTATTAGGAAGATTATGTGGAATTACAAGAGTGCAAATTTTGTGGTCAATCTAGGTTCAAGCCTAGAAAGTGTTCTATAAAGCATAAATTAGTACCCTGGAAGTAGATGTATTATTTCTTGCTAACTCTGAGACTTCAAAGACTATATGCTTCTGATGTTACTGCATCTCACATGAGATGACATAATGAACATGAATAGGAAGATGGAATAATGAGTCATCCATCAGATGCACTGGCATGGAAACATTTCAATGACACCCATTATGAGTTTGCAACTGAAAGTCAAAATGTTAGGTTGGGATTGTCGAAAGATGGATTCCAACCTTTTGGTCAATCTGGCCAGCAATATTCATTGTGTTCAATCATAATTACTCCATATAATTTGCCTCCATAGATGTGTATGAAAGAGGCATATATGTTCTTGACAGTGATTGTGCTAGGGCCTACAAATCCAAAGCATAAAATTGATGTATTCTTACAACCATTGATACATGAATTGTAGCATCTTTGGGAATATGGTGTTGAGAAATATGATGTGTCTCTGAAACAAAATTTTGTGTTGAGAGCAGCTTTGATGTGGACAATTAGTGATTTTTTGGCATATGCCATGTTGTCTGGATGGAGCATAGCAGGCAAATTGGCTTATCCTTATTGTGACAGTGATTCTGATGTATTTTATCTTCCAAACAAAGGCAAAATATATTAGTTTGACAACTACAGAAAATTTCTTCCTCCAGATCATTCATTTAGGCGCAATAAACAAAAGTTCATTAAGAATAAGATGATAAAAACACCTCCTCCTCCTCACAAAGCTGAGATTGAAGAATTAGGCTTGCTGAAAGTTACATAATTTGAAGCTGATGAAATTAATACAAGCATTAGTAGAAACTTTGGCTGGAGAAAAAGAAGCATCTTTTGGGATTTGCCATATTGGAAAACTAATTTGATATGTCATAATTTAGATGTGATGCATATTGAAAAAAATATTTTTGACAATTTGTTCAATACCATAATGAACATTAAAGGGAGAACAAAAAACACTGCAAAATTACGAGCTGATTTGAAACTTTTTTGTAAAAGGAATGAGTTACATAAAGATCGTCGCACCGGTAAATATCCAAAAGCATGTTACCCTTTGGACAAAACACAATTGTGTAATTAGTTGAAAAGTCTAAAGTTTTCCGATGGTTATGTTTCAAACTTGGCAAGGTATGTGAACATGAGGAAGTACATTTGGGATGAAAAATCATAATTGTCATGTGTTTATGCAAAGACTAATTCCAATTGTATTTCGGGAGTTGCTACCGAATAATATTTGAGAAGTAATAATAGAATTAAGTTTGTTTTTCAAAAGCTTAACATCATCTGAAATCAAGTTGGCTGAAATGGAAAAACTTGAAAAGGAAATTTCAATAATTTTGTGCAAGTTAGAAGGGATTTTTCCTCCAAACTTCTTTGACTGCATAGAGCATCTATCTGTGCATTTAACACACAAGGCTAAACTAGCCGGTCTAGTTCAATATCAATGGATGTATCCGTTTGAGAGGTAATTCAATAAAAATGAGTGTAATTGAAGTAATAATATGTTTTAATAACTAAATTGTAATAACCCTGTTCGCTAATATAGATATTTGCATCACTTGAAGAAAAATGTTAAAAACAAGGCTAGAGTTAAAGGTTTAATATATAATGTTTATTTAGTGGAGAAGCTAGTACATTTTTTTCACATTATTTTGAGTCATATGTTTACACAAAAGAAAGAAAAGTTCCTCGTAATGATGATGGGGAGGAACGAGTGATGTTGATGGTAACTTATCCATTTTCATATATCCTAGACGAACATATGAATGTTCAATAAGAAGAATGTTAACAGAGGAAGAAATTGAGGCTGTCCATGGTTACATTTTATTGAACTGTCAAGAGGTTCAACCTTTCATTCAATAAGTTGAAATTGATTATTTGAGTTTTGAAATTTAGTGTAATTCATAACTGAAATACAAGCTAATGCCCGACAAAACACAGGATAATACCAATAAAGAAGTTGAAACAAACTTTCCTCGATAGTTCGAGAAATATGTAAGTTTTCACTTACAAATATTGAAATGATTGAATTATTAGATTTAAGTGTTCAAATGACATTATACTGTTTAATATGATAATTTCTTTTATATAGGTCTTAGAAAATATAATAGATAACAAGTTCATATGTGATCTTGCCAAAGGACCTTTACGAACTGTTAAATCATATCCGGTATATTTCGTTAATGGATACAAATATCATACAGAATATCATGATCATAGTATGGCAACAATAAGTGGAGTTTGCATACAGGAAGAATTGATAGATTACTATGGTAAAATTATTGAGATACTTAAAATTGAGTACCCTGCATTATCAATAAAGTGAAGTGTGATATTTAAGTGTGACTGATTTGATCTAACTCCAAATGTTGGTACAAAAGTGCATAGCTGATACAATTTAGTTGAAATCAACAAGCAAAGAAGATTTAGACAATTTAAACATTTCATATTGGCAATGCAAGCGATCCAAGTGTATTATACCCCTTTGCCCAGCTTAAGATGAGATAAGTCAAATTGGTTGGCCATTTGCAAAGTTAAACTTAGAGGTGTTTTTGAATTACATGGAAAAGGAGAATAGATAATTAAAAGTGAAGCATTTCAGAAAGATGTGTATGAAATAAATGCATCTGCCATATATGACGATAATAAACCTTTGACCGATCCATATAATGAATATGTTAAAATTTTATCTGGAGATGATCAGGAGGGTCAGAGATCTGAAGAGAAGTCTGAGTTTGATTCTAATTCTTCAAAAAAAGAAGATGATTTTGATTTACAATTAAATGATGATAACGATTAATTTGTGTTTTTAATTGAATATTATATTCAACAAATCAATTATTTCCTTTTCAATATATTGTATAAAATATTGAATTCAAATTGTTATATTTCTAGAAAATTCAATCAAATATTAATTTCAGGTTGAAATATGCCACCAAAGAAAAAACATGATATAATGCGACCAAGGTTCAGACAAAGATTCGAATTTACTTACTGTCCAGGTGAAGCATCACATTCTGCAGCTAAAACTAAATCACCTCTTCCCCCTCTGGCTACTACATTTGCAGATGAGGCAACACCTTTCGTATCTATTGCTATACCATCCACCAACCCTACATCATTCACTACCCCTATACCGCCAGAGATATCAGGGGTAAATAATATGGATAAAGGAGGCAGCCGCCAGCCTGGAGCTGAGGCACTTGATGGAAGAACTTACATCACAATTGTCAATAATCTGTAAGTTAAAATACATGAAACACTATATGTTTGTAATTAAGTTATAAGTTTAAATTTTAAAAATGGTATAAAATTATTTGTTTTAATATTAAGTTGATTATATCTGGACGATGCTTAAGAAACATGACATCCAAATTTAAGGAGAAGATTGATCTTGAGGGTTATGTATGGAAGAATATCTCTCAGGCCACAAAAGAATTTTGCTATCAAGAGCTTGAGGTACAAAAAATATATAATTTTTAAATTGATTTTTCTACATTAATTAGATAAATATTATTACATTATAAGTATTTATCGAACGTTTTTCCTTTTGTTCAAGAAAGAATTTTTTTAGGATTCTGAATTTGACGCGGTCATTTACAAATTATGGGAGAGATAAGCACATACACGTTATAGGGACTTTGTTGGTGCAATACACAAGGCTGGTGTACGACCGCTTATATTTTTGAACAAATAAAGAGTCGTTGGCAGAAGTATTGGACATTACCTAAGACAATGTCCATTTCAGAATGTACTTCTACTAACAAACGAGGAGGACCGAGGGGAAAGAGTCTTCCCGTACATACAGGAGGATTTATTACCCACCACAAGCACGCAGAGAGATTTCTAAGTATCTACACTTTACATTTATATTCTGATTTTTTTACTTTGTTGTATTTCAATTTAATTTGATGTGTAAATTTTAGAATGAAAATATGTGTATTATGGGTAATGATAATGTTATAAATTTCTGCTGCCATATATGGTTGTATTGTTGAGTTATTTTCTTTGTTCAATAGGGGTAAATATCATAAAAATAGAGAAAAATTTGTCAAAATTTTTATAAATTCTAGTTCATTTATAACATTTTATTCTTATGCAGGAAATATCTATGGGCATGAGGCCTACATCCCGTCAGCTCTTTTTGCACACTCACATTAAGAAGCATGACGATGTGACATTCGTCAACACCTGATGTAGAGAACTAAATGTATGTGAAATTTATAGTTTAATATTAATGCTTAATGATTATCACTTACTAATATAAACATTACCTTTTGATAGGACTAAATACAAGAAATCATTCAACGACAGTCTCAGTAGTCTGAAGATGTTGATGAGACTCAAACCTATCTTCATGAAGTGGGTGGTAAGGACCATCATAGAAGGATATTCGATTTATGTTCATTTATGAATACATGTTATTCGCAATCCTCCACGTCCAGTACAACAGCATCTAGTAGGTGGTCCACAACCAATAAAGTCCATGAGCTTTAGAGCACAGTGTAGAGATTGGCAACTCAGTTGCAACAATCGATATAGAGCATAGCTCAGCTCTGTAATGAGATGGATGAGTTGAAGGAGAGGGCTAACACCTCATCGCAACAATCAAAGCATCCACAGTCACCAAATTAATAGTGTACTTGTAGTCATTTCATTTGAAATACAAATACTTATTATGTACAATTTAACGTTTTTATTATCAATTAAGATAATTTTAACTTTATATCATCAATCAACTTTCTGTTTAAACAAATTAAATGTATAAACAAATCAAAATAATATACACAGATAATTCATAACTGTCTAAATTATGCATCAACTATAAGATCATCAAATAAAATTTAATGACGAGATACTTTTAATTTTTTTTTGTTAATTTATTGACGACAAAACAAAGTGCATCAGTAAAATCAATTATATTTACTAATGGAAAACAACAAACCGTCAGTAATATTGACATAAAGTAACAGACAGAATAACCAATTCTGTCGCTAACTTTACCGACAAGATTTGCCACAGAATAGCCGTCATTATACTTACTGACGAAACAAACATAACCTTCGGTAATGTTGTAATAAACTTATCGACGGAAAAATTTTGACCGTCAGAAATTTACAAACAGTCGACCGCACAAACAACCGTCGGTATATTCACCAACGGTTACATAAATTGTTCGTCGGTACATTTACAGATGGACATTCTGTTATTCGTCAAAAATTATTATCTATGGCCGTTTTTACGACACCTTGGTCTGTCGGTAAATTTTGTCGTTAACCTGACTTGCCGAAGAAATGTTTAAGTTTTTCGTCGGTAATATCTGTCGCTAAATGACATTTTTCTTATAGTAAGGAATGAACACTGGTATACAAGATGCTCATAATCTTGCTTGGCAGATAGCTGCTGTTACAAAGGGGGTTTCACCATCTTTAATTCTTTGTACTTATGAATCAGAGATGAGGCCAGTACTAGTCTTTCTTTGTGCCTCTATCATATAATCTGATATTATATGATTGACTGTCATTTGTTCTCGTCCATCATATTGCAATTTTTAATACAGTTTTTAGTGTCTAAAATTTTAAAGCAAGTATGACAGTTCTTACTAAACTTGGCCTTGATCCAACCGTTGCAAATTCAGGTGGCCATTGTTAGTCTTTTATTTGTTCATACTTATCTAAATGGTAACTTCATTTAGTTTAAGAAACTACTTTACCAAATATTTGTTTGCTACATGATTATGGTGTTTCTTCTCCTTGTATAATTAACCTCTATAGCCAAAATATGGAACATCGAGTTCTTTTTATACATCTATCAATGAGTTTTGGGTTTCCAGTAAGCATGCTTCGTTTAAATTAAATGCTCAAGATATAAACATAACTGATAAATCTGAGCCAGATTTAGTTTCATTAAATGTTTTGACTGTAACACCCCCACTGCTATAAGGTACATACCGGAACACCCTTATGACATTCTAATATATACTCTATAATAATGGGGTGTTACAGTCTCACTTTTACTTTATTACATGGTAATTTATCCTGCTTAATCATGACATCTACTATTATACAAGAAAGTCACCAAATTTTTAAAACAAATTTCCTCTTTTCATTTCATGAATATCGAATGTACATACATTATAGCTTTCCAAAAGTTTGTACATGTACATCATCATATCCTAATACAAAATATACTACATGAAAGAAGAAATACAAAAGATCTAACTAAATCCTTTGGTCCAGCTGACCGACCTTTGAGCCATATCTTCTTCACAAAAGTACAAGAATTAAGCTTCTTGTACGGTCTCACAGTAGCTAGAATCCTCTTTGTATCCTAAAATATCAACGTGCAATTTTGGGTGAGTTTTGCAAACTCAGATGAGGTAATCATCATCAATGATTCACTCAATTCATGCAACATATCATTTCACATAACAGATAATTCACATCATGTCATTTTTCATATAATATCACATATCACATTTTCATTTAAGAGTAAGACAATTGCATTTCAATCAATCAAATATACTTAATACAATTTATATGGAATGCATATGTGACTCTTTTCAAATTATTACGTTGTTGTGACCGAGTGCCTAAACTGTCCCATATCTATTGTGGATATCGGGCTCATTTATACTGTCCTTTATCTATTAGGGATATAGGGCTCATTTTTACATAGTGAGCCTTAGGCTCTTAATCACTGTCTGAGCTCGAGGATCTTTTCACGCATTGAGCTTTAAGCTCTGATCGGTGGCTACTCTGGTCACAACTCCTATTATCTGATCATGCATTCATGTATGGAATGCATCTCACATTTTCAATCAGTCATATCATAACACATTTAGTTCTTCACATTCACATTCAAGCAGCACTTCAACATACATCCCACATTTCACAATCATCGGACTTTCTATTCGGAATTCAACACAATTCAATTCACGTTCATTTATCATTCATAACAACATTTAAGCAAACAACAATTGAGAGAAACCATCTAGGTTACTCACAGATTGCTTCCAAAGCTATTGCCTCGAAGTTCCGACAACGTCGGGATGTTGACGTTCCAATTGCTCCTCTATACAAACAATATGCATATATCACAATTTAGCACAATTATAAATATTCATTTATGCACATGAATGTATGTAAAATATGTAGAATGCATGTTCATGACAATCCCGGGTATCTTTCCATTATTCACATCACACTATCATACATATTTCCAACTCACATAAGTATCATTTATACTTATGGTT
>JAOQML010000005.1:39594395-39626122 GCA_027568935.1 Erythroxylum urbanii | reverse complement strand
TGAAGATAAAAAGTAGGACCATTTATATGAATTCGTCAACCATTATTCAAAAGTTTACCAATGCTCTAAATATTATTATTTTTAATTTAGAAATAAAGTGAAAATTGGATGGAAGCTTATAACCAATTAATTTTATCTCAAACAAGACCACACCTTTGTCTTTGATCTCTACTATATTACACTATTGCCAAAGTGTATAGTCCCTGTCACTTTAGTATCTAATTTCACAAATTTATCTTTATCACTTGTCATGTGATTGCTATTTAAATTATCAAGATAACTTACATTCTTTTCACCTTTTAACTCATAATTCATTAGAATTTGTGAAGTATTCTCTTTTGTATCTTAATTGGATTATAATAATCTTACCTCATCTTTATTCTTGGAAAAGCATTCCTAAGAATAATGGTTGTTCTTGTCATATGAATAACATTCAATATGGGCATTGTCATTTATCTTTCATTATTTATGCTAACATTGCCTTTTCCTTTTTCTCATTCTCTTCCTTAATAATATTGAGGATTTTGATGTAAATTTTCAATAAAAGAGCCTTGTTAACCTCTTCTTCTCTCTTGGCTCCATGCAATTTATGTCATAGTCCATCATCACGTCCTCTTCTACTTCCAGGTACAAATTAATTTTTTTCATTTCTCTCCTTGTAATCATTTTTGGACTTCAAAGATAGCTTTGCTATTACTACATCCTTCGTACTGCGAATTGTCCTTTCTTTATAAGCTAGTAAAGATCAACTTAGGTCATCACAATTAAGTTGCTTATTGGGATAATAAATCCCACATCGAAAAGGAAAAAATATCTAACAATAACATATAAGGTTGAGAATGACCAATCCTTTTTAAGGCTTATGTCTTTTGGATCGACCTCATTCTCAACTCAACTTAAATTTCAAGATGGTATCAGAGCCTATAAGGCCCAACGACCCAGTAAAGATCCTGGAGCCCAAAACCCCCAAATAATTCACTTTACAAACCCGAAAAGAGGTTGCAAGTGAGGAGGAGTATTGGGATAATAAATCTCACATCGAAAAGAAACAATATCTAACAATAACATATAAGGTTAAGAATGAGCAATCCTCCTTAAGGCTTAAGTCTTTTAGATCGACCTTATTCTCAACCCAACTTAAATTTCAAGACTATTAGGATGATAAATCCCACATCGAAAAGAAACATTATCTAACAATAACATATAAGATTGAGAATGAGCAATCCTCCTTAAGGCATAAGTCTTTTGGATCGACCTCATTCTCAATTTAACTTAAATTCTAAGATGGCATCAGAGCCTATAAGGCCCAATGGCCCAGTAAAGATCCTGGAGCCCAAAAATTCCAAATAATTCACTTGACAAATCCGAAAAGAGGTTGCAAGTGAGAGGGAGTATTGAGATAATAAATTCTACATCGAAAAGAAACAATATCTAACAATAACATATAAGTTTGAGAATAAGCAATTCTCTTTAAGACTTAAGTCTTTTAGATCGACCTCATTCTCAACCCAACTTAAATTTCAAGATTGCTCAAATCCTTGTTATCTTAATAGCCATTACTACATAATTAAATTTTGAATTAAAATATCACATGACTTTGTCCACAACTTAAAAATCTTGGATGGTTTCATTAAGCCTCTTCATTTGATTGGTCGCCCTAATAATCTTATGAATTAGTTCAAAATGGACTCTCCATCTTTTTGAGTGCCTCAACTCACATCATTGAATTTTGGAGAGGTTTATATACCTTTTTTAATGTAGTTTCATTGGGCATTTTCTTAAGTATTTCTTTATTTAGACCTTAATGAATGTGTTAGAAATAGGAAATAATTGTAATACGTTAAGAGGAAATATTTCCTTTCCATAGATAGTCCGATAATCACTCTGTAATTGGTAATGTAATTCTCTATAAAGGAGACTCAATGTATGTAATGAAAAACACACAGGTCAATGAAATATTTTCCAATACTCTTGATTCTCGATTCCTTCATGGTATCAGAGCTGATACGATCCTAAGGGCTTCGATCAGTTTGAACATCATCTACTATTGATACCTGTTCTCGGCCGTCACCATGAGTGAAGGAAATTCTGGAACTTCGGCTATGTCTAATGTGGCCACAATCCTGTCACAACAATTAGTGCAGTTACTGTCAAAGAATACCAACACAAACACAGATTCAGATATTGATACCAATATACAGCCAGTTACAATCAACATAAAGTTGAATAACCACAACTATTTTTTGTGGGAAAGATTAATGGAGGTTGCAATTAGAGGCCGTGGGCGGCTTAGCTATATTACAGGGGATCCGGCGGCGCCGCCACCGGCAGACCCAAGATATTCTCGGTAGAGGCAAAGTGACCTCTAAGTTTTTTCTTGGATCACTAAAGCAATTGAACCAGAACTTGTGCATCAATATATCTATTATCCCACATCAAGAGATTTGTGGGTAGCCTTGGCAACGACGTATCAAAGCGGGGAAGATGGCCTACAGATTTTTGAATTACTGACTAGGGCCAATCGACTGCAACAGGGTAATCAGACAGTGGAGCAATATTTTAGTGAAGCCTAGAGCATTTGGAAGGAGATTGACCGACGGCAACCCAATCCAATGGAGTTACCAGCCGACATAAAGCGATTCAACAGGATTGTGCAAGACAATCGACTGTTTCAATTTCTGGCTAGATTAAATGATGAATATGATGCAATAAAACGGGAGATTCTCATATCGCCGCCTTTCCCCTCAGTTGAAGGTGCATATGCAATAGTTCGCCGGGAAACTGTCAGGAAGAACATTCTTGGTTCTTCGGTAGATTCCAACAGTGGAAATACATCACTGGGGATTAGATCGGGGTTGGTGGCAAAGGGTCAGAACCAAAACCGAACAAAATCGACAGGGACAGTGAAGGGTCGTCGGTCAGATTCAACCGAAGATCCGTCCAACTCATCATCTCGGTGACGAACAGACAAGACTTGTAATCATTGTGGCATAAAGGGACATCTCAAGCGAGATTGTTTCCACTTGGTTGGTTATCCAGATTGGTGGAAATACAGAGACACCAAATCGGACAAAAATAATAATAGGAGCAAAGGGGGAAAGGCCGCAATAGCAGCCAGCGACAAAGATCCCACCGGAAAAGAACAAGACAGGCCAGAGAAGGAGATCGATGGCTTTGCTACAGTAGGAGTGGGTCGATCGAATATGGTGGCTGGAGAGACTAAGGAAAATCCGACTAAAGTATCAGGTAAAGGACTTGGGGGAATATATTCACCCCCAAGTCCCTCTATTTCTAACCCTAGATATTTCAAGGAAGGGAGTTTTGATAATTATGATGTTCCCCCATATTATATTGTTGACTTGTGTTCTAGTTCCTGTGCTTTGAAAAATTCTACAATTGACCCCAATAACGACGAGGGCAGCCAGATTAGTCCTCGGTTGTTTAAAAAATTCTCAGACAGCCCCCATGGAATTAATGATGCGCATAATGGGCTATGTAGTTTGCCTAAAATGCAAAGTGATGACTCAAATTTGTCTTTTGCATATATAAGTACAGGATCAAAGGAGGGTAAAATTGCACAATGGATCTTTGATTGCGGAGCGTCGGACACATTGACTTATGATAAGTCTGACCTTATGCATACTACTCGGCCTAGAAAATCGTAGATTCAGACGGCTGATGGGGGTCTCGCATCGGTCCAAGGAGCTCGGGTTTTGGAATTAACTCCCACAGTGAAATTGTCAATTTGTCTTTTTGTGCCTTCGTTGTCATATAAGCTTCTTTCTATTAGCCACGTGACTAAGGAGCTCAACTGCATTGTTCTGATGTACCCCTCCTTCTGTTTATTGCAGGATATCCGTACGAAGGAGATCATTGGGCGTGGAACTAAGCTGGTGGACTCTACTATGTTGACGAGGTGGCTTAGAAAGGATCAGCACTGCTAGCTCATGGATCGGTGGACCGGCAAAGTTGGTTGTGGCATCGACGACTTGGGCACCCATCCACTGGTTATCTTAAATTACTATTTCCTCAGTTTTCTGATAATAATATTAAGTGTGAAACCTATGTGTTGGCTAAAAGCCATAGACATCATTTTGCTTTAAATCATACTTTGGTTGACAATATGTTCTCATTAATTCATTCTGATGTTTGGGATCCAGCTCCAGTGTCTGGGCAGGAGGGTTTAAATATTTTCTTCTATTTATTGATGACTGTACCCTTATGACTTGGATTTATTTCTTAAAAAATAAGTCTGAAGTACCTCAAAAATTCATACAATTTTTTCAAATGATCCAAACCCAATTCAATAAAAAGATTTAGATCCTTCGCTCCGATAATGGAGGTGAATTTGTCAACAATACTCTGAAGAGTTTTTTTAAAACCAATGGGTTGATCCATCAGACCTCCTGTCCCAATACCCCTCAGCAAAATGGGGTCGCGGAAAGGAAAAATCGATTCTTGCTTGAGATCACTCGGGCTCTAATGCTTAAGTCCCATGTCCCTATTTCTTTTTGGCCTGAGGCTGTAGCAACTGCCACCTATCTTGCCAATGGTTTACCTAGCAAAATCCTAGGTCTTCGTACCCCTGTTCAAACTCTTTCTGATCATACCCAGGTGCCCCCAACCTCGGCACTTTCACCCCGTATCTTCGGTTGCACTGTCTTCGTTCATATACCTAAGACAGAGCGCTGCAAATTCGATCCATGTGCCCTTAAATGTGTCTTTGTTGGATAAGGGGTCCACCAAAGAGGCTACCGATGTTATCATCCTCAAACCCGTCACATGTATACTACATGGATTGCGAATTTCTTGAAACTGAATATTTCTTTAACCCAGATTCCACTCCCAACCAATCCAGTGTTCAGGGGGAGAGTATCACAGAACCATTACATTGGTTGTTTAGTCCGTCACACTTCACTTTGTCGACTTCCGTGTCCAACAACCAGCCTAGTAGGTCCGTTGAGCCTGCCTCTAAAGATATAGAACAGTCTCCACTGCAAAGTAATATGCCACCATCCTCTCCTTCAGCGGATATCCCGGAGAATCCGGAGGTAAGCCCAATACCTGATATTGCTTTCGCTACTAGTTCTAATCATTATCTTGATAATACAGAGAGTGAGTTAGGCACAGGTGAACAGTCGACTCGATATGTATTACCTCTGAGGAGCACAAGGGTGGTCCCGCCGAGGAGATATATTCCAGAACATGAACCAGGCTCATCCAGGTATCCGGTGGCTAATTTGGTGAGGGGGAGCCTCTCACAGACAGCTAGAGCATTTGCCACTACATTATAAGCAGAAGAAATTTCGAGAAATGTAGAGGAGGCAAAATAGAAAAATGAATGGTGTCAAGCTATGCAGGTGGAAATGAAGGCTTTAAGGAAAAATGGGACATGGGAGAAATGCATGCTTCCGGTTGGAAAAAGGACAGTGGGCTGTAGATGGGTCTTCACAATAAAACACAAGGCAAATAGAACAATGGAGAGACACAAAGCAAGATTAGTTGCGAAGGGATACACCCAAACATATGAGGTGGACTACTCAGAAATGTTCTCCCCAGTTGCGAAGATTGACACTATACGGGTTTTGTTTTCCTTGGCAGTAAATCTTGATTGGACACTACATCAGTTCGATGTAAAGAATGCATTTCTTCACGGTGATTTATACGAAGAAGTATACATGGAAGCCCTGCCTGGTTTTTGGGATGATTTCAAGGTGGGGGAGGTGTGCAAGTTGAAAAAGGCTCTATATGGGTTGAAGCAGTCTCCGCGAGCTTGGTTTGGTAGGTTCATGGTGGCGATGAAGCGATATGGGTATAGACAGAGCAATTCTGACCATACTTTGTTCCTAAAGAAGAAGGGGGAGCTGATTACATGCTTGATCATTTATGTAGATGATATGGTGATTACTGGCAATGATACAAAGGAGATGGCGGAGTTAAGGGCTAATCTATTTAAAGAATTCGAGATGAAAGACTTGGGAGGTCTTAGATACTTTCTTGGGATTGAAGTCTTGAGATCAAGACAAGGGATTTATATATCTCAAAGAAAGTATATACTGGATTTGCTAGCTGAGACGGGGATGATTGATTGTAAGTCAGCTGATACACCCATAATGGTGAATCATGATTTGAAGATAGTGGATGGAGCTGAAATGGTAGACCGACAGAAGTATCAACATCTAGTGGGAAAATTGATCTATTGGTTCCATACTAGGCCAGATGTGGCTTATGCTGTTGGAGTAGTGAGTCAATTCATGCACCAACCTCAGAGGAATCATATGGAAGCGGCAATTAGGATTCTTAGGTACTTTAAGGGGTCACCAAGAAGAGGTGTCTTGTTTAAAAAACATGGGCATTTGGAGGTCGAGGGGTATACTGATGCTGATTGGGTGGGAAGTCCAGAAGATAGGAGGTCCACTTCTGATACTTTACTCTAGTCGGAGGTAATCTGGTTACGTGGAAGAGTAAGAAGCAGAAGGTAGTGTCACTATCAAGTGCAGAAGCAGAGTTTAGAGGGATGGCAAAAGGTCTGGCAGAACTATTATGGCTCAGGAAGTTGATGACAAAATTGGGCTTTCCATCACGGAATGCGTATGGTTTGAAGTGCGATAATAAGGCTGCCATCAGTATATCCGAAAATCCAATACAACATGATCGTACAAAGCATATTGAAATAGATCGCCATTTCATCAAGGAGAAGTTGGAGGCTGGAATAATTACACTGTCGTTTGTTCGTTAAGAAGATCAGCTTGCTGATATTCTTACAAAGGCTATGACTGGATGAGTTTTTCATGATGTATTAAGCAAGTTGGATGTAGGAGATCCTACAATCCTACTTGAGGGGGAGTGTTAGAAATAAGAAATAATTGTAATACATTAAGAAGAAATATTTCCTTTCCATAGATAGTCCGATAATCACTCTGTAATTGGTAATGTAATTCTCTATAAAGGAGACTCAATGTATGCAATAAAAAACACACAGATCAATGAAATATTTTCCAATACTCTTGATTCTCGATTCCTTCGTAACGATGACAAGTGCATTTTAATCTTTCCTTCTTTTCTTCGATAAGGCTTCCTTCTTTTCTTCATCTGGAGATTTCATAGAGCCTTTATTAACTATATCTCATATATCTTATGAATTGAGAATTACCAACATTTTAAGTGCCCTTTTGTCATAGACGATTTCATTGAGTTGCAGATATCAGAATTTTTATCAATAATTTTTATCTTAATTTCTTTTAATTAGTTTATTCGTAATAATAATTTTTTTCTTAAACTTCTGATAAGATCTCGAATCTTTATTGTGATCCCGGATCATTCTTGTACTCGTCTTACGTTTCCGCATTTGTCTCTGTCCAGACAGATATGGAAATCTTTCAACACACAAATATTCCAATAATTCTTTAAACAATCAAAAACTGTCACGTGTACCTTTCTGGGTTATCTCCTCCGCAGCTCTTACTAAACTTGATCCGGTCCAACTTAGATGATCATGGCAAGTGACCCCGTCCAGTACGTTGAGCTGTCGAGGATCGGAAGAAAGTTTAAAGCTTTGCTATTCTTTTGCATAAAAAGAAAACAAAAATGCCATCTTTGATGCAGACAGGACTGCCAACCGGACAAAAACTGATGGCGAATCGTAACCTCAGTGGTGGGGTTTCAGTTTGGTGCAAGAATTTAATGAGTTAAAATGTAATGAAGGAAAAAAGATGAGTTTTTGTTTTGTACATTGGATACAAAGTGCCATTTTCAACTTGACTCGAATAAGCTCACCGAAGACTCCAAGAGTTTTTCTCGTTGCTTTTGCTTAACTTCAAATGCCCCATTCACACCTGTACATACTTGGATTCTGTATACAAGATTAGACGTATCTACAGCATTATAATTTTCGTTTTTCTGTTTTACGAAAATTATATTTTATGGGTTCATTATTCTCTATTGGTTAAGCTGACTTCTATTCTCCAATTGCCGTGTATGGACTTTCTGCTGGTCATCCTCGCCTAGTCGTCTTGCAAGAGTATTGGATGATGAATCTCTTTCGAGATACGGAAGCTGCAGATTTTCTTTCAGAAAATTAAGTTGCAGCAAATCCAACAAAGCATATTGAAGGTAAGCTCGCTAATCTAAACATGATTTTACCGTACTTTTCGTTACTTTAGATGGTTGGGGTAATATTAGTAATCGGAATTGCGATCAAGAGTTTGTAGAAAGAAAGAAGCTTTTATCGATCTGGAAAACTTTGCTTTTGTTTCTTGATTTTGAACCAAAGAAAAGAAAATTGGGGAAGTGGGTTTTGAGGAAGTAGACATTTTGAGAGAAATTACAGAAGAATTAAGCAGACGAGGTTGAACCTGCAATTTTGGATGCCTGCCTGTGTTTCTTTCTCTTTACAATATTGATTACTTTTGTATTGAGTCAAGTTGCATAATTGGGAACTTAAAGCTTGTCAAGTAACTGAATCTGGTAACCAAAGATTTCACATATTCATTTAACAATTTGTTTTGATTCATATGTTATTTTTCCTGCTTACTAATTCATATGCTAGTTACATGACGCCTGACAAATTCTTTCATGTAATTTATAGAGTTTATCAATAATGTCTTTAGGTAATTTGCACTGTTTTCTTGGCGGCAAATTGTTATTTCTGTTGTTTTGTTGATATCTTTGCTGGTTCCATGGAATGGTGCTCTGATTTTCAATCCCTGGATCTGCAGAGGTCATACTATATTAAGGAAAGTTTTTTGTTGCCATGAAGTGTTTCTCATTCTACGGTGGAGACAAGCCGGAACCAACAACCGTGTCAGTCTCGGCTCAACCCTTGACTTCTAAACACAGTGATCGTGAAGTGGGGCAATTTGGATCTGAATTGAATTCTCAAAACGTCTCGGGGGCTAGCTCAGAATCCATGGGGAGGCCGTTGTTTCCGATAACATCACCTAGACAGAGCAATCTCAGAGTTTTTACTGTTTCTGAGCTCAAGTCAGCCACCAAGAATTTTAACCGCTGTTTCATGCTTGGAGAGGGTGGATTTGGCTGTGTCTATAAGGGGTCCATAAAGAACAGGGAGGATTCAAGTAGAAAGATTGAAGTTGCTGTGAAACAGCTTGGGAAGAGAGGAATGCAGGCAAGTCTTTGTCCTTATGGCTGCTTTTCATAGTTCCTTTAATGCATCAGGAGCAAACCAATGTTTTGGGGGGCTTAGTAATTAAGATGGTGTAAAATAGTAAGATTTGAATGTTTGTTTATTGAAACTGTTTAGTGTTTTCTAATCCATTATGTAGAAAATGCTACTCAACTTTATGGATTCTCATAAACAACATTGTTGCTTTACCTACTGCTATCAGATTACTTTTCTCCCTCTGTTTTAGATGGTTTTACCTTAGATATGGTTGGCAGGGGCACAAAGAGTGGGTCACTGAAGTAAATCTTCTTGGAGTGGTTCAGCATCCTAACCTAGTTAAGTTGATTGGTTATTGTGCCGAGGATGATGAAAGAGGAATGCAGCGGCTCCTCATATATGAATTTATGCCTAATCAAAGTGTGGAGTTCCATTTATCCACTCGATCAGAGACAACTCTCTCATGGGCTATAAGATTGAAGATAGCTCAAGATGCTGCTCGTGGCTTAACGTACTTACATGAAGAAATGGATTTTCAGGTATGTAACTATTTATTCTCATCTTATATGGTACACGTGTCCTAGCAAAATGGTCTTACAGTTCCATGTGCGCAAGACTGATCACTGATTTCTCCTCTTTTCCTTTTCTCTCCTTACTATTTGACATAGATCATCTTTAGGGATTTCAAATCTTCAAATATCCTTATAGATGAGCAGTGGAATGCCAAGCTATCAGACTTTGGATTGGCTAGATTGGGTCCTCAAGCGGGTTTGACCCACGTCTCAACTGCGGTATGCCCGTTGAATACATCGGATAAATTCCCACATCAGACACCATTACATGAAATGATTGACATAGAAACATAACTGCATTCAAATGTATGTCTTATTCTATCCACAATGCATATGTGATGGATCATTTAGAAATTTTTTCCTAGACATGACTGCTACAACTCCTTTACTTTGTCCTATATCTGCATTTTGTCTTCACTCCAAGATATACGTGGTCTTGAATTTTCTTAGTTGGGGTAGTTTTATGTCATAAACATCGAAAGTAGAAAATGTTTCACTCAGCCATTTGTATGTCAACTTGTAGAATGATGTTTTATACCGGCCAAAAGGACGTACAATAAAATGGCATAGTCACTATCCATGTGTAATCAAAGTTCTTAATGTTCATCTAATTGACAAAATTTTTCCAGGTTGTTGGAACCTGGGGATATGCAGCTCCTGAATATATCCAAACTGGACGAGTAACATCAAAGATTGATGTATGGAGCTATGGGGTATTCCTGTATGAACTCATCACTGGTAGGCGCCCTCTAGATCGAAACCGACCAAAGGGTGAACAAAAGCTCTTGGAATGGGTAAGGCCATATTTATCAGATGTCAAGAAATTTCGTCAAATATTGGACCCCAGGCTTCAAGGGAATTATCACCTAAAATCAGCAAAAAAGCTAGCAACTGTAGCAAACAGATGCTTGGTCAGAAACCCCAAATCACGCCCAAAGATGAGTGAGGTGTTAGATATGGTAAACAAGATTGTAGATGCATCAACTGAGACAGAAAGTCTTGAACTCTCAGTCAATAGTTTGACATCAATGGAGACTTCAAAGAATTCCACAGCAGATAGTAAAACAAGGAATCTGGACCTGAAAACTTTGGATAGTGGTTGGTTTGCTTGGATGTGGATGCCAAAGCTCATCGGAACTTGCTGAGAGCAGACAACTTAAGCGAACTTAGCTTGGTGGGTCTTTTGGCATTATTAACTGCTTTGGATGGACTCGTTGAAGATATAATGGTCTGTAATCACCTAGTTCACATAGTAACTTATCTGATATGAATTCCACTGTAAAGCAAGGCGGAGGGGAGAAATTTGGAGAATCAGGAGGTGTTCACTTCAGTTCCATATTTGAAGCTTGACGGATTGGCTCGAATTGGAAGGCGTGGAGAAGATGTGTCCCTGAACCAGTGTAAACAGTTATAGACTTTACTTGCAAAATAGGCAAACTTCCATGTACTAATGTGAAGGCTTGAGCTCGGTGGAGCTCACGTAACTTCTTTATCTATTTCAGGAGAGTTTAAAGCAATGAAACTGATTGTGATGAAACTTAACGCTGAGTTGTGAACTTGTGATAACAGTATAGGCTAAAACATCACCTCTTCCAACTTATATAACTACATAAATCCATGGCTCCCAGCCTTTTAGGCAAGAGTGTTATCCAACCCAGAAACGAGAAAAGTTCAATAGTTTCGGTCATTTGGGATCTTTCCCACAAATTAATGAAAAAGCCACTTTACCTTCTCACTCGTTTTCCAAGTTTCAAACTTTGTTGGGAATAACACGTCTTGTGCCAACATTGACATAAACAGCTGAAAAGATCAGAATCTGAAACAGGCAAGCTGTATTGATGACCGTCACAAGAAACCAAAAAAAGGATCTTTAAGCCAAAAAGATGAGAAAGTTGGAAACGAAAGAGATGACGCCCCACCACCATCACCGCCCCGTTGCCGCCCTTAAAGTGCGGGCTCAAAAGGGAATATAGTCATTTCATGCAATGGTTTGGTCCGCTCCAATTGGAGCTTGTGATAGTTTTGTTGAACTCAAAAGAGACGTAATCAGAGGGAACAAGCAACGATAACCTATCATGCTGGAGATACTTGCGGTGACACCGTCCAAACTCCAATGAGAATAACCATATAAACGTTAATCAAAATTATAATATGGGTAAAAAAAAAGGTTTAATGATCGACGACGTAAGCACTAAGCAGTCAGTGAGAGGCAATCGGGACCGTCCATTCAAAACATGTTCGGCAGTACACTTACACGCCCAAATAACATATAAATGCTCGGAAATAGGATGGTGCTGAGCCTGTAACGCTTTGCTTGCTGCAGAGTTATTTTATTTTGATTTTCTTTTGTTACCAAAAAATAAAGAAAATTCATTACTCAAAAATATCTGTTCCTAATCTTTTGATGCTTAGAAGTCTACAAATCATTCATAGTTATGATATCCTTGGCAGTGCTCAAACACAAACTTTATTTAGTTTCTTCTTAGCTCTGTGTTTGTTTTGTTTTTTGTTTGGTTAATTAATCGAAGCCAATTTGGGTGAGTCCTTAATCCTGGTTGTTGTTATTGTTTCTTTGTTTATGTTTGATTTGATCTAATGTTTGTTGTTTGTTTCGGCCGTTTGATATGTTCGTGCTTTAGTTTGGTGGTTATTTTGCAGTTGATCATGGTCCAGTGGTTGTTTTGGGTTACAGACGTTTGAGGAAATGAATTAGAGAGATGACATTTATATTCTTGAACAACCAATAGTAATAGTATAAGCTTGTTCAATATTTGTTTGTTGGTAAAATAATATGCGAGGAGTAACTTTTTGTTTGCAACTTGAGCTTGATGCTTGTGCAATCAAAGAATTGAGCTGGAACATTTCTAAGTGATTGCTGAATGTTAACACTGTGTTTTGATCGTTAGGTGGAGAGAGAGTTGAAAAGTGATGGCCGCTTATGATCAAGATTCAGATGTAATCAGGTGGGGTCTTAGTCTTCTTGATGGGGATCCTCCGTTCTATTCTGGATATTATGGTGAGGCTATAGAAAGCGGTAACAACTACCATGAACAGTATATTGAAGACCGATATGATATTACAGATTCTAACCACGTAGAGAACGATGAAATAATTGCCCGTACGCTTCAAGAAGATTTCTCGCAGCTAGCAGTTTCAGAAGCCTCGGGATACTCGGTTGCTGCTGAAGAATATATGCAGCCTTCAGTTCAACCACATGATTGGCAGTGCCCTCCAACTTCTAATCACTACTCAAGTATGTAGAATGTTGATAAAAGTAAGGATAGGGAATTCCAGAAAATAGATGATAGTATTGATAGGATCACGTAAAGCAATGGCTCCCCCAGCCCAAGGTCGTACAATGTTCTGATGTAAAAAATATCCAGATGATTCCCTACATCATTTCTAACTAACTTATATATCTCACCTAGAGTACCCCGTATACCTTACGCAATCATTTCCTTATTCTCCTTAACGGTTAAGCATGCATGTCTAACTCTCCAGCTCATCATTCATTCTCTCTCCATCTTAGCGTTCTATTTTGTCCTCCTATGATAAACCAGTAATGGTTTCGGGCCAACCATTGGACCGGAACTTCCATGACTAACAGTACTCCCTCTCTGGAAACAGACCTTGTCCACAAGGTCTGATTCAGGAAATTGGCCCTGAAAATCAGAACAGCTAATCCAGGTAGCTTCATCAGGTCCTTTGGCAACCCATTCTGATGACAAGGAGTGGCTGGAGGGTCGAAGGATCTGGTTTGAAGAATTTGCTCTGGAATAAAACTTGGCTGTTTAGCAACCAAATTAGGAGGGAGCTCACCTGAAACTTGATGGTCTCCTGCTGCCTTCCTCAGTTGAGAAATATGAAAGATGGGATGAACCCTTGAACTTTGTGGCAAGGCTAATTTGTACACCACAGAACTTAGTTTTTACAGCACCTTGAATGGTCCGTAACAACGAGGAGTTAGATTGTGATACACTCGCTGTGCAAGTGAGGTCTGTCTATGTGGTCAAATCTTCAAGTATACCCAATCGTCCACACGGAACTCAACATGTCGACGGTGTTTATTGGCTTGCTTGGTCATCCTTTGCTGCGCTTTGAGCAGATTATAGCGTAGCTGTCGCAAGATTTCATTTCGGTCTTGATGTTCAGCTGCCACTGTAGCAATCTTAAACTCTCCAGGCAAATACTGAACAACGTTGGGTGGTTTTCGACCATAGACTAGTTCAAAAGGAGTTGTTTGAGTAGCGCTGTGAAAATTGGTGTTATACCAATACTCGGCCCAATGCAACCAACGACTCCAAACTCTAGGCTGTTCAGAAGAGAAACATCGTAAATATGTTGCCAAACATCTATTTAAGACTTCCGTTTGACCATCCGTTTCCGGATGGTAGGCAGTACTCATTTTCAACTGGGTACCCCATCATTTGAAGAATTCCAACCAGAAATTACTCATAAATAAAGGGTCCCTGTCACTAACGATAGAATGTGGTATTCCATGAAGCCTCACAATCTCCTTAGAAAACTCTTCAGCCACAGATCGTGCAATAAACGGATGTCAAAGACCAATGAAATGACCATACTTGCTTAAACGGTCCACAACTACCATCACACAATCAATTCCATGAGAACGAGGCATACTAGTGATGAAGTCCATGGACAAATCTTCCCATACTGGATTAGGTATGGGTAACGGCTGCAGTAACCCAGCTGGAGCTTGAGTGTCGTATTTGTTACATTGGCATGTTTAACAATCAGCCACAAACTTTTGGATTTGTTTCATCATCCCCACCCAATGAACATTGGCTGCCACTCTACGGTAAGTTCTATAAGCTCCTGAATGTCCTCCTTGAGGGGTGCAGTGAAACTCTTGAATTAGCTTAGGAATCCAAGAAGAAGTAACAGGTAAGAATAGTTTCCCATTAAAAAAGATTCTGCCATTCACAATCTTGTATTTCTTGAATTCAGTAGGGCAGTCAATAATTCACATTTTGAGTTTCTGATAAGTAGCATCTGTTGCCATCTCTTTGTCGAGGTCTGCCCATTGAGTCCAACAAGGTAAGGAAAGTGCGGACAGCTCTGCATCTTCCTGTTGTCTTGACAGCAAGTCTGCAGCCTTGTTCAATATTCCCGGCTTGTATTCTATGTCAAACTCATACCTAATAAGTTTCGCCACCCAATTTTGTTGGGCCGGAGTAGTAATTTGCTGTTGAAGCAAATGCTTCAAGCTACAATGGTTGGTGCGCACCTTAAATTTTCCCCCTATTAAGTATGGTTGCCAATGTCGAATGGCCATCACAAGAGCCATTAGCTCCTTCTCATAAGCTGGTTTAGCTAAATTTCATGGCGCCAAACTCTTGCTGTAAAAAGCAATTGGTCGTCCCCCTTGCATTAAAACTGCTCCTACTCCTCCCCTGGATGCGTCACATTCTACCATAAAAGGTTGGTGAAAATCTGGCATAGCTAGTGTAGGTGTGTAGTGGTCAAAGCTTGCTGAAGTGCAGTGAAAGTTGCTTGCTCCTCTACTATCCATAGAAATTTCTGTGAAGATTCCTTTTTCAATAACTCGATTAGTGGACGTGCTATGTATCCGTAATTTTGTATAAACCTTCTATAGTATCCTGTTAAGCCAAGGAAAGCTCTCACCCCTTTAATTGATCTAGGTTGCGGCCATGTTAATATACTCGCCACATTAGCCGGATCCATAGATACACCACCCCATGAGATTATGTGCCCCAAATACTCAATCTTGGTCTGCCCAAATTGACTTTTCTTTTCATTCACAGCAAACTGTTGTTCCTTCAATATCCCCAAAACAACCCACAAGTTACTCATATGTTCATGACAATCCTTACTATAAATAAGGATGTCGTCAAAGAACACCAGTACGTACCGCCGCAAATATGGTCGGAAAAGCTCGTTCATTGTCGCTTGAAACATTGCTAGGGCGTTTTTTAACCCACAGGGCATCACCTTGAATTCGTAATGACCGGAATGAGTCCTAAAGGCCGTCTTAGGAATATCTTCAGCCCGAACTCTGATCTGGTGGTATCCAGATCGTAAATCGACCTTAGAATAGAATCTAGCGTCATGTAATTCATCCAAGAGCTCCTGTATCACCGGAATCGGATACTTATCCGCCACAGTTACTTTGTTTAACTCCCGATAGTCAACACAAAATTGTCATCCTCCGTCTTTCTTCCTTACTAAAAGAACGGGACTAGAAAATGGCCCAAAACTTGGTTGAATTATTCCCATTGCCAGCATATCGGACACTTGCCGTTCTATTTCATCCTTTTGTGTATGGCCGTAGCGATAGGGCTTCACACTCACAGCAGTAACCCCTTGCTGTAAGGGTATACTGTGGTCAATGGCACGACTGGGAGGTAGCCCCGAAGGCTCTTTAAACAGATTTACAAACTTCTGTAGCAACTGTTGAAGGTCTATCTCCTGTGCTTCCAAACGCTCCCCTTTAGCCGAGTTTAACTCTATCAATGAAGCTTGCCACAGTACCATGCCGCAGCTAGTCTGACTTGCTTTCTGCAAAAATCGAGTTGATGCTGGGATATTAATAAGAGAAGGGTCGCCATCAACCTTAATTGTTCTCCCACCAAACTGAAACTCCATAAACATTCGACTCCAATTTGCCTTAACATCCCCCAACTGTTGTAGCCACAAAATTCCCAAAATGAGGTCGACACCACCTAAGGGAAACACAAAACAGTCGACCTTAAACTCAGCACCCCCAATCTCCACTGGAACATTTCGACAAACACCCTGGGTCTCTTCTCGTCGCCCATCTCCTAATCGCACTCCAGTCTGTAATGTTGGTTCAACACTGAGTTCCATCTTCTCTGCTGCCCCCTTTGGTAACAAAACAGTGGCTTACCCCACTGTCTACCGTGATAAAAACTTCTACCCCACAAACTATTCCTCGTAACTTCATTGTTTGGTTACCACCGCACCCTCCAAGAGCAAAATAAGGAAGTTCCAGATTCGTATACTGCTAGTCTCTCAGGAATTCCTTCTCGGGTGTTTCTTGCGGCTCCATTTCTGGCAACGCTCCCTCTGCCCCTTCCTCTGATGTATCTCTATCAGTCAAGATCACCGTATGCAGTGATGTTCCTTGACACTGGTGAAGAGGGTGATAGGGTTGAAGACAACGATAGCAAAGCCCTCTTGCCCTAAGATCTTGAAACTCCTTCTGGGTATATTTTCGGACTCCTCTGGACAACGCTAAACCTGCATGAGCACTTGACCCAGTGCTGCTTCCTCCAGACTGGGCAGGTCCGATTGTTCCCTTCAAGTTACTCTAAGATTGGGCCGGTCCAGAATTTGAGTGAGTAACTCCAACTCCAAACCACTCTTCTGTCCATCAGTAACCTGAAAAGTAGTCTGGGGCCCTTTGATCCCAATTACTGACCCAGCTTTAACACCTAATCCAAAGCCCTCTCTATGAGAATAAGACTGCGCCAACTTCTTTCTGCTCAAAACCTCCTGTTCATGCTCAATTTCTCTGGCTAAGTTCATTGTCCAATAGAGATCCACAACCTCATGAGAGCGAATCCGTGCCCTAATCTCCTCCTTTAACCCATTCAAAAACTGACCAATAAAGAATTCTTCCGAACATCCCCTAACTTGCACTGCCTTGGCAACGAAGTCCTGGACAAATTCATCCACTACCCCATTTTGTCGAACAGCTGCTAAAGCTTCAAAAGGGTTAGTTGCTAGTGCACTCCCGAACCTAGTGAGCACCTCCCTTTTTACATCTTCCCAGGTCATTAGGGGTTTCCGATCTTGTAGCCAACTTATCCAGTGCAGAGCATGACCTTCCATGCACACTAAGGCCAGCGTGACCTTCTTCTCTTCAGGGGTCTCTTGCACCTGAAAATACTGCTCTGCATTTCGGACCCAGCTCATGGGGTCTACACCAGTGAAGTTCGGCAGCTCTATACGTTTGGCTGCTATCTGCACATCATCCAGGGTCACTACCCGCGCCGACGTCCTCCCAGGCACAGGGGTTTTTTCTGAGCCTCCCTCTGTTATCGACGAATGCCCACCTAATGCTTCTTCCGTGGCCTTTCCTTTCAATGCCGCAACTAGCATTGATTTAATCTCACTTATTTCTCCATCAAGCCCTGTTAATCTTTGCTCCATCGCTCCCAAACTCCTCTCTACCACTTCCAACCTATTCTCCATTCTGGTGTTGGTCATGAGGTTCCACGCTCACCGCACCAATTGATAGAGTAAGGATAGGGAATTCCAGAAAATAGATGATAGTATTGATAGGATCACGTAGAGCAATTGCTCCCCCAGCCCAAGGCCGTACAATGTTCTGATGTAAAAAATATCCAGATGATTTCCTATATCATTCCTAACTAACTTATATATCCCACCTAGAGTACCCTATACACCCTACACAATCATTCCCTTATTCTCCCTAACGGTTAAACATGCATGCCTCATTCTCCAGCTCATCATTCATTCTCTCTCCACCTCAACATTCTGTTTCGTCCTCCTATGATAAACTAGTAATGGTTTCGGGCCAACCATTGGACCGGAACCTCCATGACTAACAAATGTAGTGAACTGGTGGCTGTATCTGATTCATTTCATAGTAGCAAGTGTCTTTATGGTTTTGGTGGTTTTAATGTGCAGACCACGAGTATAGACTTGAAGAGTCTGATGACACTGTCCCCTCCACTTCATGCTCTAGTCCTGGAAATGCTGAAGAGTATCTTTATTCTCCAGAATATTCTGATGACAATGAACTGGATGACGAAGTAGGCAAGACACTGAATCAAATGGTTCCTATTCCGGTAAGTTGAGCTGCTGTAAATCGTTATTCTGTTATGGCAGTAAATATCCTGGAGATGTTATGCATATATGCAGACTTGCATCATGTTTTTTCGGTTATTAAAGATCTTATTGTGTCAATATTTTATCTTTATTAAAGATGTTAATGCGTCGATAATTGATCTTACATCATTTAACTGCTGTTTGTCGAGTGCATGTTTATCTAACAAAGATTTGGATATTTAATATTACGTGATGTTTACTTATTTACCGTCTGTATTGTCCAGCATGTTCCCAGAATAAATGGTGAAATACCTTCCATAGATGAAGCAGCGTCAGATCATGATAGGCTTATAAACAGGTACTAAGTTTGATCCTCAAGTAAGATTATCCCCTTCCCAAAATATTTGGTTTCAGTTAAGCTTAATGTCTTCCTTAGTTTCATTTTATAGATCAAATCTGTCTGTACACCATGCTACATGTACCTTAACATCATGAAGAATATGACAGTATTTTAACTTTAGATTGCAGTTATTTGGCTTTGTGGAGCATAAGGTTGAAGGGGATGGTAACTGTCAGGTTAGAACAATTTCAGATCACCATAGTCCATTGTACAATCAGCTATTTTTAGGACAGTTAAACAAAGGTTCCTGATTTTATTGTCATTGTTGGCTAAGTTTTTGATTAAGAAGAGAATAACTTCTCGGTGTTTAATAATCAACACTCGTTTCTCAGTTCCGCGCTTTGGCTGATCAAATATATCATAGTCCTGAGCGTCACAAAACTGTGAGACGGCATGTTGTTAGTCAGGTTTCTTTCTTTCTTTCTTAACTTCTTCTGTTAATTTTGGTTAGTTGATTGTAGTTTTGTGAACCCTGATGTATTTTCCCATGGCATGTTGTATAATCAGCTTAAATCTCAGCCGGATAACTACAAGGGATATGTTCCCATGGAGTATGGTGACTATTTGAGGAAGATGTCCAAGTGCTAACAGATCTTTCCTTTTCCCTGTATTTTAAGCGTTTGCGTTTTGACAATATTATGTTGATTTTGTGCCCTTTTATTCATGGTCCAGGAGTGGTGAGTGGGGTGATCATGTTACATTGCAAGCAGCTGCCGACTCGGTATTATTTTAGAATTGACTGTTGGCCCCATGTTTTCCCTTGTTTAGATTAGATTGAATCCTTACATTTTTTATGCAAAAATGAAAGACTATTATCGTGTTCATGCTGATATGACTTGCATAAATTACTGCAGTTTGGCGTGAAAGTAGTTGTTATGACTTCCTTCAAGGACACATGTTACATAGAGATTCTTCCTGTAATCCAGAAGACTAAAGAAGGTAATAGCTACAATTATAGTTTGTCTTCCAGGTAGAATTAAGAAGCTGCTCTAAGAATTCTTCTTCTGATTTGCTTGCTGCTCATATTTTATGTCATTTTTTTAATTTCTGAAGGGCTTAAGTTTTAGATACTTTGTCATATCTGAAATCTTTGAATTTTCAATAATCACTTAACTGGAGATTTTGAGCTTGTAATTTATTATTGGTAGTTTTGGAGATAAAAAATTACCAATGTTATGTATTTTGCTTCCACCTCACTTCATTTCAGGTGTTTGGTAGCATGCCACTGGTTTCGTTAGTATTGTTTTGGATGCAAGAATCTGTGGACTTAGTTTGTCTTTTTGATGGATTTTCGTTTTCTGACGCAGTCATTTTCTTGAGTTTTTGGGCAGAAGTACACTACAATTCAATCTATTTTCAAGGAGGTAATGTTGTTTTCTTTGCTTTGCATTTGTTGTATGGTCAAAGGGGGAAGTTAGAGACTGTTTGCGCCAGTGAATTGCCTGGTCTCATAGTAATACTAATCCACCATAGATAGTCCAAGTCCAGAGATGCACCAAGCTCTCTAATTTACTTTACTTTGAGGTTTAACATTACCTCAGTGCCTGCTCCACCAGATTTTGGAGAGAAAAAAATTGTTGAAGAGAAACATCTAACAGAGGAAATTTTCTGAAAGGAAATTCATTTGTCTTGACTTTTGATTCAGATGCTTCATCTGAGGAGTTTAGAAGAAAGAAAAAGTGGTGGAATTTTGGGAACAAGCACTAGGGAAGATTGGTTATATTGCAATGGTTTCCTTCATATTCTTTTGTTGCTGAGTCTGCTGTATAACAGAACAAATGCGGCCTCTCTGGTGCCAGACATTCTTGTGTTCTATTTTCCTGTAAAATTGAGCCCAGCTCTTGGCTAGGCCACTTGTTTTATGTGCACATTGTATGCACCCATGTCTCAATTTTTGGCTCTTTCTGATAAATGAGATCTTATTCAACTAATACTGGAATTGCTGGGCTTCAAATGAGGAATGAGACGCTTTATGTCTGTTTCAAGTAATCTGAACCCAGGAAACTCATTACCTACCCAATTTGGAAACCATTTACTTGTCTATATGTCATTCCTTGTTCCATGAGAAGACAAAGAACAACATAACGTGCCATGTTCCTGTTAAGACATATCACAAGCATGTTTACCTGTGGAATTAACTTAAGCTCTCTTCATTGTCTAATGTGGGTTACAGGACCTGTGAAGCAGGTGATGTGATGCTTTGTTGGTCCCACTAAAACTTGTGCCTTTTTTTATATCAACAACCATTATGGTTGATTAAATTTAGGGACTTTGGAAACAAGAAGAGTGGAAATGAGGGAAAGACGATTGTGAAAACCAAAAATGATATGAGATGATCTTTCATTATAGTTTTCATACAGTTGAGAAGTTGTGTATTGTCTAAATTAAATAATACTCAATAAATTAATAATTTTTAGCATATAATAGTTCTCTATGATAAGTTAAATTAATTATAAATTAATCAATATCTCGTTTAATTAATAGATTTTACGTCCTCATAAGATTATTAATTTATTAAAGTTCTATTATATATATTTATATAGATAGAAAGAGTTATATGTAACAACCATTTTATGAGTAAGGAAGTCAACTTATAATTACATGGAAAAATCATAATTTTAAAAACCTCGGAAAATGACTTATAATAATCCCATAACACTGAGCTATAACTTTGTTTTAAGTACTATTAACAATATTTTAAAAATTGGACTGAGGTTAAAACTAATAAGACAAGAGATTTAAGGTTTAAATGTTCAGTCAGTATTAGACCGTTATAAAATTGACTAAAATTAAGAATTTTGAAATATGATTGTCCTTACCTGTAGAAAGATTTGGAGTTTAATTGAAAAAATAAATTGTTAAATAAAAATTAATTGATCTATTTTAATTTGTAATTGATCAATTAATTAATAAATTGATCAGTTTTTAACAACAAAAATTATTTAAATAAATCGAATAGGAAAATTGAAAACTAAATCGAAAAATTAAATAATTCAAAGTTGGTACGATTGTACTGACTAAATCGATTGAATTTTTTAATTATTTACTATCAATATTATTGATAACATTGTTACAATGTATGAAGTGGGCTTGAAGGACCATCTAAACTGAAATTAAATTGTGGGCTGGGTTTGGGTGTACTCAAGCGACGAAGAAGATTTTTGTTCCCAAAACGACAACTAAACAAGGATGTTGGAAACAAAGGCACCCAACCTGATCCTCTGCGGCCAAATGGGTTGCCCATTTTGAGGCGAGAAATTGTCTCTGAAAAGTGAAACTCAGTAGGAAGTTGGAAGCTCACTCTGAACCTTTCAATGCTTCTTTATCTAGTAAACAAGTAAAACACGGACATATGAACTCAACGTCTTTAAGAGTGCATGTGTGCTTGCAATTTGGCATAGCAGGTCAGAGAAGATAACGCTCTTGTCTTAGAAATTTTTGTTAGGAAGTTCACGGAGATGGAGGTTGGAAGGGCTTTGCTTTCTTCGTCTCCACCGCTTCCTACAAGAACCCACCTCAGGCATTGTCCCTCTTCTTCAGGTGAGTGTCAAAGTCTTCTAAATTTTCAACATATAGTTCGAATTTTTACTTTTTTTTCCCTTCTTTTTATCTATGTTTATTCCTGTTTTATCTTGTTTCCTTACTTGCTTTTCGCTTGGTTGAAATGAAATTCCCAGAAAAAGGATAAGGCTTCTTTTTGGGGTATGCAAACGAAAAAAAAGAACATGACTAAGAATATATAACTAGCTTAAGCTTCACGATATCGACATTGCAAATTTTCATATATGTTGCTGGTGTATTCCAAATTTTGTTGGAACTTACTCTATCTAATGAATTGGTGATTGTTTTTTCAATGATGAAAATATCTAGTAGGTGTTAGCTTTTGTTAGAACATAGGAATGACACTATTACCTATGACATTACCTCTATTTGGTCAGACTTCACAATCCATGGAAGGGGCAAGTTTTTCTTGGTGTTTTTGCTTTCCTTTTCAACTGATTCAAGTAAAGAAGGTTCATTTAGGTAGGATATGCATTGCAACTACTTTGTTCGATAGTCTCTGTGAAAATAATCCGAGTTCTAGTCTCATGATTTGCTGAAGAATTCGTACGAAGTTCTTTTCTGTAAACATTAGATTTGTTTATGCTGATGTTTAAAGAAGGTTCATTTAGGTAGGATATGCATTGCGACTACTTTGTTCAATAGTCTATGTGAAAACAATCCGAGTTATAGTCACATGATTTGCTGGAGAATTCGTACAAAGTTCTTTTCTGTAAACATTAGACTTGTTTATGCTGATGTTTCACAGTTTCGATGCTCCATGAACAAGTTGCTGTTGTTGCTGCTTCTATTCCAATCACCAGTGTAGCTCAACATTTTCCTGCCTCTGTTCTTTTACAAGAGCAACGTGATGACTCTAAGGCTCTTCTCAACATGTTCAAGGAAGATAGGATTTCTCAGGTTAGATTTACTTTATAGAATTCACTGAATAAGAGTTCAGAAGGTCAGTTTAGCTCTAAAATTTTCTTCAGCTTTAAATTTTAGTATGTAAGTGGAGAATATAAAATAAGTTTCTCCTTGTCCACAGTTTCTCCCCTCTTTTCCCTCTTGTCGTGTGTTAGTCCATTTTAAATTGCTTTTCTCCAAGAATTTATTGGTTTTCTAAGTCTATGAAAGAAAATAATGATGCTAAATTCATGCTATTATCTTGCTGCACATGATATCCTTCTTCATTACAGGAAACGCTGGATCAGAGAGAGATAGAAGTTAATTCCTCCACACTTGGCGAGAACCATGATAGCTTGGATGAACTGCTGCTGCAATTTGGATATCAGACACTTCAGTCACCCATTTTAAGGAATTTGTAAGATGAGTTAAGCTTTATTTTTCCTCTGACTATAAATTTCTCTTTTATTTTTGAATGGGATCCTTAGACAAGGCTCTATTCCTGTCAAAGATTCACAGCTTTACAAACAGAGCAAAAACTATCAATGTCCTTGGGTTTGCAGTCTGTTGCAAATAATACCACCAAGTTCAACGATGTTGAACGAAGTAATGTGATTGATATTGCCAAGAAAGCTTTGTCAGCTTCCAGAGAAGCAGCCTTAGTTGCTGAGACTTCTGCTAATTTTGACAATTCAGTTTCTACTAGGTTTATGTTCTTTTTCTTCTTTTCTTCTTCTTTTTTATATCTTCCCCCCTACCTGCTCAACTTTTCCCAATTATAACAATTTCTGTTTGTGTATTTACAAAATTTTCAGTTTGGGGTCCCCAAGCTCTACCTTTTCACATGAGGATGTGAAAATTGTAAGATCAAGACGGCGGCGAGAGTTGCAGTCTAAAAACCGGAGGTTACCAAGAACAAAAGATATGTTTGATGAGCTTCACAACTTACGAAGAACTGAAATCCGGAAAAATAAAAGTGAAGAGTTTGATCCAAATGACCCTCTTCGGTTGTTCTTATGGGGACCAGAGACAAAGCAGCTTTTGACTGCCAAAGAGGAGTCTGAGTTAGTTATTCAAGTGCAGGTATATATCCACGCAATTATAAAACTGAAAATTGTCAAGACTTGATTTGAAATCTTGTTTCTCATCTTGGAAATATGAAACAGGAATTGTTAAAATTGGAGGCAGTTAAGAGTAAACTTCAGTCTCACTTTGGCCGCGAACCAACCCTAGTTGAATGGGCTGAAGCTGTTGAGCTTAATTGTATGGTTTTGCAGTCACGAATTCGCTCTGGTAATCGAAGTCGAGAGAAGCTGATTCATGCAAATTTGCGGATGGTAGTTCACATAGCTAAAAGATATCAGGGTCGTGGTGTTGGCCTTCAGGACTTGCTACAGGTTATCTTTAATCCATAATGCCTTGTAGGATGCACTTGTTTCTCTCCCTGGTTGAATTAATAGAACAAATCGTACCCATGGTTTCTTGGTAAGATGGTCATGTATGACTATTTGCTGCAGTTTTTCTTTTTGTAAATTTTTTTTCCCCATGACTAATTGCTCTCTGGGGAGATGTTTTGCGAATATTATGGAAGGCTGCTGGAAATGTTATGACCATGTGCAACTTAGACCTTTGGACACAGCACTTGAACAACATTAAATAAGAGCTAGAGCATTAAAATCAATTAGGTCCAAATTACAGAAAGATTTTGATTTACAGATTAGCAAAAGAAAACTGAAAGGGCGATTCAATATCTTTAAGCCAGCGATAACTTTAGATAGAGTGAACGGAGGACAATATGATTAACAAAGAATGATTTGTGAATAAGGCTTAACCAAGTTAACTAACACTTTTAGAGTTACTCTTCTACAGATTGTGCAATGTCTGTTGCGTAAATATACTAAGTAACTGAGGATTGATTCAGCTTTTAGAAAGTTGAGCTGCATATTCAGCTGTTATTTCAGCTTTTGCTCTCAATGATTCTCCTGGTGGATGCTATCTTAATCCTTTCCGATTGGACTAAGCTGCAATATTTTGAATTCTTGCCCATTCTTTATGCACATCAATGTTTTGTATAGTAACTTGTTTAACTCTGGGAAAGAAATAATCACCTTATATTTCTGTTTGATTTGTATGATTGACATAAGTTTGAATTTTTCACTGAACTGGGGAGAAACGAAAAATTAACTTTTGTAGCTATCAAAAGATAATCTGTTGGACAATTATTCCCTGGTGAATGCCGGTGCGAATGTTCAATTCATTAGTTTCTGATTTTCTTTTTGGGTGCTGTTGTAGGAGGGAAGTATGGGTCTGATGAAGAGTGTTGAGAAATTCAAACCCCAAGCGGGTTGTCGCTTTGCCACTTACGCTTACTGGTGGATAAGGCAAACTGTGAGGAAGGCTTTATTTCAACATTCAAGAACAATTCGTTTACCGGTAAAGATATCCTTTCCTTTAACCACTAGGAGTGCATTTCCTTTTTCCTTGTGTTAGAATTCCTTGTTGATGTGGAAGAACACCACAATTGAGTTCATTTTCTGTCTGGCCAAGGATTTACTTTTGTTTTAGCAGTTTTTTGCTAGCTTCTTTACTGATTATGGACCTGTATCTGCCATATTCCTGGCAATATGCATGGCAAAAGATGATGATCCTGTGCGTATTAAACATACAGGAAAGCGTTTACTCTCTCTTGGGAAAGATAATGGAAGCAAAGAGATCATGTGCCCGGGAAGGAGATTACAACCCAAGCAAAGAAGAATTAGCGAGACGTGCTGGAATCACAGTTAACAAGCTGGAAAAGTTGCTATACATGACAAGAGCGCCAATTTCAATGCAACAACCTGTATGGACAGACCAAGATACTACCTTTCAGGTGAATTCTCATTATCTCCATTCTTATGTCCCTGAAGTTACTAAAAGGAAATGGCAGAAGGTGAGACAAGTAGTTGGACTCATTTCACATGTGAAGATAATGAGTTGCCCTATTTAATACTTGCAGGAGATAACTGCTGATAGCGAAATTGAGATTCCAGAACTAAGTGTGGCAAAGCGACTAATGAGAAAGCATGTTAGGGGGCTCCTAAACATTCTTAATCCAAGAGAAAGGCATATAATCAGGCTAAGGTTTGGCATTGAGGATGGGAAACAAAGATCTCTGTCTGAAATTGGTGGCTTATTTGGATTGACTAAGGAGAGGGTTAGGCAACTGGAAAGCCGAGCTTTAAACAAACTGAAACAATGCCTTGGAAAGCATGGTCTTGATGCTTATGCTGATTTACTTGTTTAATTGTAAAGACACAGAGAAGCATGTGTTTCTTCTATTCTGTAAACATATAGATACTGTCCCGTTCAAATTTGTTGTCCTTGCAATAATCGATATCGTTTTTATTCTTCGTAAATTGTCAGCTCTTGTAGAGACTCGTCAGATCAAGTTGAAACTGTTACCGTTAGTACCGTAAAGACCACATCATGTATTCCGCATTTAAATTGCATCGTAGAATTTGACTCCTGAAGAAGACAAATGGGTTAAGCCAATCCAGGTCACCGGCTGTTGCATTTCTCTTGTCCTACCTTCTTGTAAGTTGTAAGCCGATGATCATGACTTCTTCAAGACTAGCTTCTGAACCAATAAAGGAGCCATCCTCATGCTTTTTAGTTCAGCAATATGGAAGGCAGGCATGTAACTTTGGATATTGTCAAAAGAGCTTGCGTTGCGTTAAATCTATTCGGCAGAATCTTGTTTGTAGCTTTTCCAAAGTTCACAATTAACAATCAGAGACAATCTAACATGAAAATCTAGTAGCCGCGTATAATGTCCTCTTGACAAACTTGAAAGGGCATTGCTTGAAAATTTGTTTTTTCCTTCTTAGGCTTCTTGTGCGTGGTAAACGTTAGAGATGTGGCATAAAAGTATAACCATAAAACAACATTGATGCTTCCTGTGGCGTTAAGAATTAATTATTAACTCACTACATTGTTGACAAGGTTTGGAAAATTGGTTTGGAAGATAGACATTATATAAGGAATTGAGACATTGACCTTTGGTAAACTCTACAAAGCTTTTTACAACTTGGCCAAAAACAGTTCTCGAAGAACTAAGCTCAAACAATGGCTGATACAGAGGCAACCCAAGCTGGAAGCTCCATGCACGGAGTCTCGGCCAGAGAACAAGCCTTTGCCTTCTCAGTCACAAACCCTGATATTCCAACAGATACCACTGCAAAATTCTCACTACCGGTGGACTCAGAGCACAAATCCAAAGTGTTCAAAGTTTATTCCTTAGCTAGCCCACATATGAGCACTTTCCACCTCTCTTGGCTCTCCTTCTTCACTTGCTTCATCTCCACTTTCGCCGCGGCTCCACTAGTCCCCATCATCAGAGACAACCTCAACCTCAGAAAATCGGACATAGGCAACGCGGGGATTGCTTCAGTGTCTGGAAGCATCTTCTCCAGGCTTGTAATGGGTGCAGTCTGTGACCTATTGGGACCACGTTATGGTTGTGCCTTTCTTTTGATGTTAACAGCGCCAACAGTCTTTTGCATGTCTTTTGTGTCGTCTCCAGGAGGATATGTTGCCGTTCGTTTCATGATTGGATTTTCTCTGGCAACATTCGTGTCGTGTCAGTATTGGATGAGTACGATGTTTAACGGGAAAATCATAGGACTTGTCAATGGTACGGCAGCAGGATGGGGCAATATGGGTGGTGGTGCAACACAGTTGATTATGCCTTTGATTTATGAGCTTATCCGACGAGCTGGAGCTACGCCGTTCACAGCTTGGAGGATCGCCTTCTTCATTCCTGGTTGGTTTCATGTGATTATGGGGATTGTGGTGTTGAGCCTTGGCCAAGATTTGCCTGATGGGAACCTGAGAACTTTGCAGAAGAAAGGCGATGTTACCAAGGATAAGTTCTCCAAGGTGAGCCTCTTCTTCCATAGCCTGGTCGCTAACATTTCGGTTGTTACTAAGACGATTAGGATTCTCTCTTCTGCAACAGGTTCTGTTGTATGCAGTCAAAAATTATAGAACATGGATCTTTTTTCTTCTCTATGGCATGTCTCTCGGAGTAGAACTAACCACAGATAATGTCATCGCCGAATATTTTTTTGACAGGTTTCCTCCTCTGCGCAACCCCAAAATCATGAGACTCTCTCAACTGCACTATCATTTCTCTCATTCATTACCAACATTGTCTTTTAGGTATAACCTCAAGCTCCGGACAGCAGGCACCATAGCTGCGACCTTTGGCATGGCCAACATCGTCTCTCGCCCCGCCGGTGGTCTCTTGTCTGACGTTGCAGCCCGTCGTTTTGGGATGCGGGGCCGTCTGTGGAACCTATATATCCTCCAAACCCTAGGAGGCATATTCTGCATATGCCTTGGCAGACCCAACTCTCTCCCTCTCTCCATCCTCTTCATGATTCTCTTCTCTCTTGGAGCTCAAGCCGCAAGCGGTGCGACCTTCGGTATCATCCCCTTCATCTCTCGCCGGTCTCTTGGCATCATTTCTGGTCTCACTGGCGCGGGTGGCAACTTCGGGTCTGGACTGACTCAGCTTCTCTTCTTCACTAGCTCAAATTACTCCACAGCAACTGGTCTGACTCTAATGGGGATCATGATCGTTGCTTGCACCTTACCTGTGGCACTGGTTCACTTTCCACAGTGGGGTAGCATGTTTTTGCCGGCTACAAAGAACGCAGAGAAGTGTAGTGAAGAGTACTATTATGGGTTGGAGTGGAATGAGAAAGAGAAACAAAGAGGTCTGCACCATGGAAGCCTTAAGTTTGCAGAGAATAGTCGGTCGGAGAGGGGACGGCGGGTCGTTTCTGTGGTTACACCGCCTACTGCTACACCAACTAACTTGTAGAATCGATCGAGACTTGCTATATGGATTGTCAAAGGAATAAATGAAATGAAGTTGTTATTTTAGAGGGGTCACTGTATAAACCAATTAACAACTGTTAAAGAAACAACTTTTTTTAAAAAATAAAAAAGGGAATTTCATTAATAAAAAATTAGAAACAGAACATCTACAAAACATTCATCGGGGGTTAACCTATTCTCAACATAATTGCAATACTCCTAATACACGGTATCATATATGGAAAGCATAAGAAAAACACGGTAGAGGGTTCAGGCTGCACCTCTCAGCATTTGAATTTCATAGATAATGTTCAATGTCTCTGATATCAAGAGGTTGAGAGCTTTCTGCTTGGTCTCAAATCTTCAAGCATTCCGTTCCTTCCATACCTTATTACATGTGTGCTTTTCAACCATTGCATGATGTCTCTGTGTTAAAAGGCCGAACAGAGTAGCACATAACACAAAACCATCTACATGAGAATTGTCTCCTTATAGCTCGGTATCTTTGGCACAACTTCATAGTTACTGACTATTGTTCGTTGTTTTCTACAGATTTTCCCTGTTTTTGGCTCTCCTTGGATCCCTGTTCAATGTCGCCCTTATGTGTCAACCTAATCCCTGTAAGTCCCAAGAATTGTTTCTTTTTCATTAACTTGCATACATGTATGTAGCCATAAGACGCTATCAGTGCCTTGAGGAATATTTTTGAATATGGTACATTGAAAAGGTTAGCTAGTAGCTAGCAACGTCTGATCTAATATAGCTAAAAGGAAATTAAGAATTTAATCTTCAATTCACTAACAGACCCTCGCTCATGTTTGTGTTAATATCTCGAGCTGTAATCATAGGCCAAATTTGTTGAATGGTGTTATGAATGAAGAGCTGGTTATCTTGACTCCTTTGAAATATTTTTTAACTCCTTTCCAACCATATTGCGTACACTCCAAATCAGATAACTAGTTTGAAAACAATTAAATCACGTTTACGAGTGAATCTGAATTGCTCACACCATGTAATAAATTCCATCCAAGAGTCAATTCTGAAGCTAAGTTTATAAAGACTTTGGGAAAACCTCTAGAATGAAAATGAGAAACTGTAAGAATGAAGGAGATGATCTAAAGCTTCCAAGGATTGTTGAAAGTATGTCGGTAGCATTGGAGTTCATGCCCTGGAGCTTGTCCTTCACTGGCAAGCTACTTCTGATAGCCAACCGTAGTATGAAGGAGGTTTTAAGGATTTACTGGTAAACCAAATGAGTTTCCACCATGAGACCTACGGCATGGAGGTTTAATGAGGGCCATATACAAGATTTGTTTGTGAATACCCTGGATGAGGGGTCGTTCCATTTTGGCTAGTCCTTATTGGTTTTATATGGATTGTAATTAGGTATATCTCTCATTATGGATGCAAGGCTTCTAAATTTACTGCTCTACTCATCCCTACATATGACCCTATTCACTTCAGTATCTAGGGGGATAATTGTTCTCAAACATTCTAGGTGTCGGATTTTATGCAGAGGGCCTAAAGGATGAGATCTCTATTCCTAATATTGAATCTGATGCCATCATTCATTATATCCTTTTGTTAGAATCCAACTGTGATCGAATCAGGGACACAACAAAAAACAAAGTTTTTTTTACGGATTTCGAGCGGATCCCGATAATTGTATACTTGAATAAAACATAAACGATTTAGAAATCGTACCTTGTTTGCTATCCTGTTAAAAAATCTTCGAAAACTTTTCCGATTAATTAATCACGAGCTGTTCAAGCTTCTAGCTTATGATGGTATCCACAGAGCAATTCTCAACTATTTTGAGAGGAAAAAGACAGAAGTGCTAGCTTCTAAAAGCTTTTCCAGTTTTAATAGAAAAAATCATAAGAGTCTTTTATTAAAATTAAATCTCTTTAATTATAATTATAATTAATTTAATTTTAATTAAATCAAATATCTCATATTTGATCTTCAAAGTTTTTCAAACTTTATAATTAAGTCCAACTTAATTAAATTGATTTTTCTTTCATAAATTGCTCTTTGATGTGTGATCAATTAGGTTCCTAATAAATTGGCAATGATTATAAATTATAATTCTAATTCATAATTAGAATTAGATAAATTAAAACTTCTTTTAATTTATCTTTAATTCTCTAATTAAACAATTCATAATCATAAATCATGATTGACGTCTAACAACATGTCATGATTACTCAAATATCAGGAATGTCAAAGTATTGACTTAACCTGTCTATGCATGGCTATAAAGTATAATTTAATCCTTTCGTCATTCAATATTCTAATTGGACAGAGTATGGATACAATGTTTACTCTGATCATCCAATCATGTTCGTTCTTGCTAATTAGTAATTGATTTATAACTGAAATTTGAAAACACATTTTTCAAATGTCAATTCACTTTGGCCAGAGAATTCCATAAATTATTACTAATAAAAAACAATAGAATATTCTCTCTAATTACTTTAGAGTGACGAATCATATATTGACTTACTCAACTATCTACATATGGTTC